>JAVBJF010000180.1:600000-782579 GCA_033439095.1 Pseudococcus viburni
TTTATAATCAGAATTTGATAAACTGATATTTTTTGATCACAAAGTCCAAGGTGGAAATTTTGACATTTTACGTCCAAAAAGTTAAAAATTGTCGTTTTGCAATAATAATTGGGCATTCTGACATTTTTTGACCAAAAAGTCAAAAGTCAACGTTTTTCTTATCAAAAAGCAAAATCTTGAATTTTATGACTGAAAAGTCCTAACTTTACATTTTTCATCAAAAAGTCAAAAATTGATGGTTCATTATCAAAATTGACCCTTTTTAATTTAAAGTGACGATTTTTCAAAAAAAAAAAAAATAGAGCGAAAAATAAATTTTTTGGTAAAATAAATTGAAAATGAGTGTATTGAATCATGTTCGAATACTGTTATGAAAACCTATTTATAGAATTTTTTTGTAGATTATATTTTTGAACCTCGATGTTCTACTAAAAAAATTATTTTTTGTTAAAAAGCTCAACGTTGAACTTTGAAATGTTTTCAAAAGTTCTGGGTCTCCTTTTAATCCTTTTTTAAAACTTCGTGAACCAAATCGCTTCAAGTGTCAGTATATAGATTCGTGATACAAAATATCGAAGTTGTTTTTTTTTTATGGAAAATTATTGTAGAAGCAAAAAAAAACAATCAAGCCCCCTTCGGAGCCCTCAAGGGTACTAGAAGCAGAAAATGAGTATTTTTCAAACTTTGAGAGGGAAGAATCTCGTAGAAAATTTTGAGAAAAATTTAAAGACTCAAGTTCAAAAAATTATTGAATAGGCGTGGAATAACCCTTCAATAATTCCAATGCTTGAATAATTTCTTACGAACTCCCGGTTGACGATTTCAATTGTGTGATTTCCAGATGCTAAAAATAAATAATAGGTATGGAAAGATTAGGTTTTTAAGAATTTATCTCAGTTTCTGCGTAATTTTAAAGCATTTCGTAGCACGAAATATTTTACGATCACCTCTCATAAGTCACAATGCAAGGATGTTTAGATTTTTCACTTAATGAATGAATAAATAAATAAATGAAAAAGGTAATTTTTGATCTCCAATGAGTCGTAGGATGGCCCATCATAACCCATAACGAAACGTTTCATGTATTTTGGCAATAAAACAGCTATCAGAATTAACAGAACGCATCCACAAAGCAAATATAGTTTCAATTCCGCTGTATTTATTTAAACCTCCGCGTTTCTGCTGGAAGATCCTTTTCATTTGGCGTTAATAAAATTGCCTAACCAGTTTGCCGTAAATCTTCGACGAACCGTTGTCATTCCCCCACCCTCCACCACCCACCCTGAACGAAGATCATGTAACCGCGTGACTTCTCCATTCGTCTGGACTGTTTTGTTCTTACGTACTATTCGCTGAAAGTTTCAATGATGATTTTTCGCTTGAGTTTTTTCAAATATCAAACATTTTATGATTAAATAAAAATTTTTTGGTCAGTCGTGGAAAATAAATGAAAAAATAATAATTTTGGGACGATAAATAAACTGATCGCTCAAATTTGTACATACTGATTCGTCGTGCTGAACACGAATTTGACGTTTGTTTTTCATTTGGCCACCTCTTCTCTTCAACTTCGGTAAAAATCATAATAAAAAGAGTTTTTGAAAGATTGTCGAAAATGTTATCACTTTAAAAAAACTGAAAAAATTCAGGTGATTGTAGAATACTTCCAGGTATCTACACGTGACTTTTTTCAAATTTTTTACATTCATATGTATTTTCCATTTTACGAGGTTTTGAAATTTCCAAACCCCGTTTCAAGGTCATTTTTTAGTTAAAAAAATCTGAAAAAATTCACAAATGTTCATCAGTGCTGAGACTGAAAGAAAAAAGACCATATCTTGAATTTTGTTGAAAATTGGCGAAGAAGTTTACTTTGAAAAAGAAACGTCTTTAAAATTTTTGAGTCCTCAGCCTAAAAGAAAGACAAAACTAATGACCTCAAAGGAGAAGCATTTTCAAAAAAATATGTTTTTGTCACAT
Organism: Pseudococcus viburni; assembly: GCA_033439095.1. NCBI lineage: Eukaryota > Metazoa > Arthropoda > Insecta > Hemiptera > Pseudococcidae > Pseudococcus > Pseudococcus viburni. The sequence continues at coordinate 601,981 of JAVBJF010000180.1, forward strand.
TTTGGTAATGGGAAGCTCAGTCATCCCTCTAAAAATTTGCGAATGTAGTTTCTACATTCCCTTAAACCATTATGACTTCGAAAATGGGTACTATTTTTCGCTACAATAGAGGTTGGAAAAAGTCACAAATCGCGGATTTGAAGTTGTTTTTTTACAATTATTTCTACCAAATTAAAATTCCTCATTCAACGTCTCAAAATTGAGCAAACAATATTTCTCCATGTAAACAATTTTCATGAAAGTGCTGCCAACTGCATTTTAATTTACGAAATTTCCATAAAATTTCAGTCGGTAGTACTTCCTGAAGAAAAAAATCCAAAAAATTAATTCAAATTTATTTCAATGACCAAAAAAATTTTGACCTGTTTCTCAAACCACTAAATGAACAACCTGAATTTTTATGAAAGTGGTGTGAATCAAAGCACAGTTGAGTTGACAGCAAAAAAATTTCGAAAAATACTATTAAAAATATCTCTAAATGACGAAAAATTCTTGGTTTTGGCTCGATTTCGAGGTGTTTGAGTGAAAAATTTTTAATTTAGTAAAAATCTACCCCAATAGTTTATATGCCATATTCCTCATTATCTACTCATATTTGGCTGAAAAAGACCTGAGATGACTCCCAGAGTATAAAAAATGAATCAATTTTTCAAGGTCACGTGACCCTGGCGCTGATTAGGGATAAAATTTTAGGGTAAAAATTAAAAAAATTTCTTTTGCTGCAACAATAATTCGATTTTTGGAAAAAATTTGTGAAATGTTTCACACTGTTTTACTTTATCGTACCTAATTCCAAAACTTAAATTTTTCTTTTTTTTCCTTCAGTGTAGGTACCGTAAGTTTAGTAATATTATCTCAATTAAAAATCAAAAAAATCGAATCATGAACTCCATAAAGGTCAAAAATCACAATGACGAAGCGACGAAGCATTTCCGCACGTTTTGAACTTATCTCATCTGGTCATCGTCTGTAAATTTACTAAATTTTTTCGGCGATTTAACTCAACAAAAATATTTCTGAGTCTTGAATGTTGCAGTAAATTATCAATGATAAAGTAACATTTCTATTTTTCTGGCCCACATTCAAATTAGAAACTAGTATTATTTTTTGCCAGTTGTAAATATAAATTTAAATAACTCGCAATAAATCCTCCTTCCCTTCACTCCACGGTTTCCATGTGTTGTTTTCACGTTCGACGGAAGAAGGTTGGTAACCTTTGTTTTTTTTTTATTATCATCTTATCAGCGAAGTGAACGTCGCATAACGTAAAATTCATTCTTCTTCATTGGTGCTGAATTTTGTTAAAATTCTAATCAATTTGTTCCATTTTTTTCCTCGATTGTCGGATAATTACATTGGTAAAACGAAGGTTTATTCACTTTCACGTGTTAAGTATATTGTTTCTTCTACCTTTCACTAATCGAAATCGACAGCAAGTTCGTTATAAGGTCGTATCATTACACCATTATGTGTATGATAGCTGACGGACAATCAATTTCGGCGAATTATGTGACGAGGTGATTGAAATGAAATCCATTTCCGATTCTCTAAGTGAGTCTGTAATTTACTAATCTAATGAAAATTATGTTAAGTAGATTAATTTATCGTATCGGTTCGATAACATCATCGATAAAGAACCCTATTTAAGACCAAATCACCCATCACTCGGTCTTAATTCGTTGTCTAATAATTCGTGTACCATGTTGCGTGTTTTGAGCGTTAACTTGCGAAAATGTCAATCTGTTTGTAATATTATCAATATGTCTCAGAAAAAAATTAAATTTAAGACTTTTCCTATTATGATGACTTCTAAACGCAAGAGACAATTTAAGCGACATTATTAACTATTGTTACAGAATTTTTAAACGTGTTTCATAAATATAATTGTGCGAATATGACGAATTTTATGAATAAATATTTTCACAACGATAATCACAAGAAGCAAACCATGAACGAGTGGAATCTCGCTAAACTTCTACACGCCAGCAACAACTTCGGCGACAACATCAACTATTCTTTCATTGTACTCAATACACCTATTCTGAATCCAGATTTATTACTTCCATTATGGAACAGGGGTAAGTTTTGGGATAATTTTCAACAAAAACCATATCATCTATTGTGATTCATATTCTTTGGTATTTAGCGTCATTCAGAATGGTAGTAGATGGCGGAGGCAATCACTTATACTCGTTAATTCAACAACGAAAAGATGAAGATGTAGAGAATTTCACTCTACCTAATGTCATTTCTGGAGATTTCGATTCAGTGAAACCAAATGTTTTGGAATTTTATAGAAAAAATGATACCATTTTGGTTCATACACCTGATCAAAATAAAACTGATTTTTTCAAAGCTTTGGAAGTTTTGGTTTCTACTTCAAAAGTATGTATAGTTTATTGCACCTTCGAGTTGATGAATTTTTTGTAGATATTCAATCCTGTATACGAACGTTTTTCCTTTTCAGAGCAATACGGTGGTCGTATTTTGCGACAACGTTGGTAGATTTGACCACATAATGGCAAATTTGAACGTTTTATTCAAAGCTCAACAAGACGTCAGGATGGAAGACTTGAAAGTGCTAATTTTGGGCAATAAAAGCTTAACGTGGTTATTAAAGCCCGGAGAACACATGATCTACGTACCCGAAGAGCTATGGAGTGAAAAAGCATACTGCAGTCTTATTCCTGTCGGTCGACCATGTAATCACGTAACCACATCTGGATTGAAATGGAACCTGAGTCAGTATTTATTGCGTATTTAGCCTAATTTTGGAAAATTCTCATTTAATAATGAATTACGTTTTCTACAGATGATGGAGTCTTGGAGTTCGGTGGTATGGTCAGCACTAGCAATAAATTCGATACCACTACGATCAAGAATGTAGTCTATGTAAATACAGATGAAAGTTTATTATGGTCAATGACACTTTGAGCGAGCTGACGATGCTGAAAGTTTTCTTGCCTGTGATATTTGTTGAGCGCAATTTTTATAAATCGATTTTCTCATGGAATATAAGATTTCGCTGTTCATTTTAATGAAAAAGTTGTGATAGTGCAATATGAAAAAAGAAATTTTAAATTTTGAATTAGTCCGTGCAATAAAATTGTACCATAATGCATTACATTTTAAAAATTGTATTGTTAATAATAGTTCCTTGTATAATTAAGTTGTGAATGTTTGAATTTTTGTAGTATTTATTATTGTCTTCTGAAATACGTCGTGAATAGAATATCGTTGCTGAAATACTTCTTTTATAATTTATTTCGAAATATTGACATATAAAAACAATATGGGTATAATAAATAACATAACAGATATAAAAATGGTTCAAGACTTCTGCACTCTGATATTGAATTTACAAGCAGGTAAGGAATGAATTTCTGCTGATACGACGCAGTTGATTCCTAAATTCGCCAATGCTCCTCTGATCAATCCACAGGTGAACGTTACATACTGAAACATGGAAAATATCGTCAAATCTATGAATGTGAATTACCCAACTTTATAATGTAATAACTTACCAATGGGGCATGTTCTAAATATTGACTTCCGGAAGAAATTCGACTAAAAAATCTAAATTCGTTGTCCAACAGAACGTAAACACCTTGATGATTCGTTCGTAAATTATCAACCTGCCTTTTGTAAATGGATGACCAAAAATCGGTGCAAAGGAATTTCAACATGTCGAGTTCTTCTTTGAAGCGAGGCCAGTCTTTCGTTAATCTGTAAAATAGGGAATTTATTAACAAAAATATAGGATAATTGTATAGTGAATAAATTACTAATTGTATATCGAGCTGTAAGAATTATAATGCAGAAAAGTAACTTGAATCTGATATTTTTTCTGTATCATTGCATATCTTCCTTAGGAATCTTCAGCATCTACTTTGAAAATACTGAAAAACACTTCGAAAAAAGAATTACCTTTCGACGATTCGGTAACCGCATGAGTAGCCAATATACTCTAAATCTGAGACATCTTCTTTCTGTAACAAATGCCAATAAATTTGGGTAGAATAATGAAATATCACATAGATTTATAAAATTTTCATACAAATTATTTACCTCTTTTCCTTCTTTTTCGTTGAAGTAAGCAACAATTTCGTGATGGAGAAACTCGAATAATATATCCTGGAGAGCCATTGGATTAATTACATGACCTATAAATAATTTTAAAATGAAAGAATTACTAGAAACAATCCTGTTTTTGGCAAATAAAAATTTTAATTTTTAGAAAATTTTCTTATCAGCATCCATTTTTTAAGCCAAACGTGTATAAACAAAACTGGATAGTTCGGGGGAAAATACAAAATAATTACCTACTCATTCTACCTACTTAAAATATTAGCCAATCAGACACTAGAGATTAAATTAATCGACGAATAAACCGATGATCCATCGATGTACAAAATCGATATAAAAATTCGAATCATTTCGAGGGAAAATTTTTTTTAAAACAAAAAATGTACCGTTTTTGATGAAAAAATCATCATTTTGAACTCGCTTTGAAGTATTTGAAGAATAAATTCGCTATAGACACTCTTTGGTAAGTTCTACGCTATCAATTTACGTTAAATATTCATCGAAACATGCTCATATAAAACGTAGGTTTTAAATTTCAGAAAAAATTTGCCGCTAAAATAACCATCGCAATCGAAGTTCACTTATGAATGATGAATCGATATGAAAAAATTATCTAACAGGTAAAGGAAGAATCTAAAAAAAATTGTATCATCGCTAACGCTCACAGTTCATTCAAACGTTTCAACGCTACTATTTCCGCAGCGTATATAAATGAAAATAATTGTTATTTATTCTCAGATCTTGTTCGTAAGGTAGCACGTTTCGTTGGCGCTGTTTGCCGTTCACCGTTTACGTTTTCGCGTTACGTTTGTGATTTATAGTCGCATTTTATTTCAACCATGAACGGAGACCAGAAGCTGAGCAATGGACTAAACATACCCAACAAAATCACCGTCGTTTTGGGCGCTCAATGGGGCGACGAAGGTAAAGGCAAAGTGGTTGATATGCTGGGAAAAGATGTAGATATGGTGTGTCGATGCCAGGTAAAATTTTTACCAAATTTTGTATAAATTTTTTTATCAATTTCCGTTCAATATGTGTGCTCTTTCTTTAGGGTGGAAATAACGCTGGCCATACTGTAGTCGTTGACAATAATGAGTATGACTTTCATTTACTTCCTAGTGGCATCATCAACGCTGGGTGCAAATCTGTCATCGGTAAGTTGTCATTTATTCGACTCCTTTAACGTAAATCACTTGAGAAAGAGCTGTAAAATCTGCTTTGTTATCTATTTATTGGGTATTATTTCGTTATCTGTGGTAAATTTCATTACTGATAAAATATACGAGTCCTTCGGTAACGAAATATATGTTATTTAATTTTACAGGTAACGGTGTCGTTATCTATGTACCTGGTTTATTCGAAGAAATACAAAAAAACGAAGCTAAAGGATTGAAAGGATGGAAAGAACGATTGTTGATTTCAGACAGAGCTCACTTAGTCTTCGATTTTCACCAAGTAATACTACATTGCATAATATTCGAATCAATAGTATTAATTATATAAAGCTGATTGAAAATTTTGCCTGTTTGAGTTTCCACACGCGAAGCTAAAAATGTTATTTAATAATCGTCCTAGTTTTAATACCGAAATATTTGTTTCGTAAACAAATTTTATTCGAGTGCCTGGCACAATTATTATGCTGAAGTTACGAAATATTTTTTATTGCTCATTTTCATGACATTGAATAGTTTTTTTTTTCAACGTATCTTCTGAAAAATTTCCTATTATGAATTTTTGACGATGAATTTTCTCATCTCGAGAACTAGTTAGATCTAGATTACATGAATGCAATTTTTCATCATTATTTGTCTTTTGTGATAATTAACTCAAGGTCGAGTTTTCAAGCATAAACAATAATTTAGCACCAGATTGCTCGTTTTTTATTTCACTTCAAATTTTGTGACATGCTTCGAGACGCATTCTTGACCGTTTAATCATCGGTCTCAAGAGTTCGATAAAATTATCATGACATGTGCATCGAATTAAATTTTTCAAAAAGGGAAAAAACCATTTTTTCCACTGAATATGGACTCATACGTTTATGGGAATTTGTGATTTTCTGGGAAGTAGTGTGTTTTCTAACTACTACCTGGTCTTATCAATTAGTGGTGCTTATTTTAAAATAATTGTACTTGAATTATGGAATGTCTTACAAATGAAATCCTTCCTGGTATCGATGAAGGTTATTATGGAATTTAGTGTAGAATTACCATTATTATAATACTATCGATATGAGTTATTAAAATACGCTTATTATATTTTATTTTACAGAAAGTCGACGGGTTGCAAGAATTGGAAAAAGGTAAAAAATCCCTGGGCACGACGAAAAAAGGTATCGGTCCAGCGTATTCATCGAAAGCTAACCGAATTGGATTACGAGCGGCTGATTTAATCGGAGATTTTAATCAGTTCTCCGAAAAGTGAGTTTTTTTCACCTCTAAAAAGACCTGTTGGTGGAGCACCTACGTTAGAAAAATATTCTCCCATTAAGAAATCCGTTTATTATTTGGCAATATGTGAAAACAAATGAAAGTAAATATCTTGACGTATGCCAAACTATATAATAAACAATGCCAATTTCGTAAATAAAATCATATCGGTATAATTTTACTCGATCTGCCATAGGGTGGTTCTCATTTATAGATTTTTGCAACTCGCGTTTTGGGAGGTCCGAATTATAATAATTCGTGATATTCGAAAATTTTCATGTAATTGAGAAGCTCTTGAAAATGAAAATATTGGCTGACCGCCAGTAGTAGGAGGTGTTACGATATTAACACTTTTACTAAGCTCTGTACCGAGTATCGATGCACCAGCGTAAGTCTAAATTTAAGCGACAGTAATTTTCACTTATTACGTAAACGTAAATTTTTCAATGTGGAAAAGGTCGATAAAGCTCAGCTTGCGTGAGGAAATATTTCTTACGATTAACTGTGTAAAAAATTAACATCTTTTTTTAATGGATTGATTTACAAATGCGTTTTTGATACGGTTATATCATTTTTTTGTGAGAAAATTGTACTTTTTTATAGATAATTACAACAGGTCAAATAGTCGAAGTTTCGTTGATACTTGTACATCTTATCTTTGAAAATTTATCTGCCTCTGGGTGTTCATTGATTACTCTGGGTTTATATTTTTATTGCTGTTGCGAATAATTCGATGTTGAAATGGGATTTTTTTTTCATTAAAGTCGTACCAGAAGAATTTATTGTTCTTTATGTATTTTCAAGATTGAGGTTATTTATTCTGTTAGGATTTCCGATTTTTCGTAATATTAATTTAACATGCGAGTTGTTTTTATGAGGTTGACGTATCGTGAGAAGAACTGAAAATAATGAATTTTATAATTTAAAGTATTCATGTCAAAGGATTATTAATTTTTATGAATTGTTTGCTCGATCTAGGAAGGTATTTAATGAAAGGATGAAGAGGTTTCGAAAAGTAGAAAAATTCTTTCGAATGGGTCATCTACAAGGTGTCCAAAAAATCTCAAAAAAAGCACTATAAAGAGTCGACTATTTTTGAAATTGAAAACAGAATGACGATTTATCTGAATTTCGAATCAAAAAATTCATTTCGTGGTATTTCTGGACAAAATTTTTATTTTGCTATTTCACATTTCAAAAAAATGGTTCACTTTATTTAACCTCTTGACTTTTTTGGCTGCTGCGTTTGAAATATGATGAGCATAATCGTTAATTTTAACTCGATCGATAAAATGAACTCATGTTAAATTTCATTTAATTTGTCGATTATATTTAATGACTATCAGATTCGCGTTGAAATATTAATCACTTTAAAGTTCACTGAAACTGAAATTATATTTCGAGGCGTTTAACCAAAACATTTGTCCTCCACCAAAGATGTTTAATCAAAAATTTGGCGATGATGGTAATTTTCCTCGTACGATTCCTCCTTCCTTCCCCGTTCAATTTATAATTTCGAGTTAAATTTCTAACATTTCTAATTTGGAATTCCTTTTTTTTACAGGTACCAATCCTTAGTACAAATCCACACGCGAATGTTCACTTCGTTAGAGATAAACGTAGAAGAAGAATTGAAAAAATACAAAGAATACGCCGATATCTTAAGGCCTCTGGTCGTCGAAACCGTATCGTATATCCATAACGAATTAAAGAATGGCAAACGTATATTAGTCGAAGGTGCCAACGCTGCCATGTTAGATATAGATTTTGGTAAATTATCCATTGTTGATCTGCTAGATCTGCCAAAAATTCAAAGATTCGATCTTGGTGCTAATTTTGTTAAAATTTTCCCCCAAAAAGGTACGTATCCTTACGTAACGTCGTCAAACTGCAGCGTAGGCGGTGTCTGTACAGGATTAGGAGTACCACCTCGTGCCATCGGCGAAGTTATCGGTGTCGTGAAAGCTTACACGACTCGAGTAGGCGACGGACCTTTTCCAACCGAACAAAGTAACGTAAGTAGCCAAAAAAAGAGCTATCGCAATGTAACTCGTACTCGTGTCGATAAACGAAATCGACGCTGGGTTAAATTGAACGAGAAAGAGTAATTGCTCGATTACAAAGTTCAAATAAACACCTCGTGAGGTCGTTTGTAGATTACTTAAAGCGATATTAATCTGTTGGCAGGATATTGGCGATTTTTTGCAAAGTGTTGGTGGCGAAATTGGAGTGACGACGAAGAGAAAACGAAGATGCGGTTGGTTAGATATTCCTTTATTGAAATATACTTCGATGGTCAATGGATATGATAAGTAAGTTTTGTCGGAAACTGAATTATGGAGAAGATGAATTAAAATGATTAATTTTTTTCTCACGTTATTTCAGATTATGTTTAACGAAGCTGGATATTTTAGACGGTTTACCAGAAATCAAGTTAGGAGTAGTGTACAAATTAAATGGAAAACCTTTGTCGTATTTTCCGTCCAATGCTTCAGATTTAGCTAAAGTCGAAGTACGTTGATTTTGATTAGATCAAATTATCTTTTCAAATAGTTTCTTTTATTGCGAGTGTTCTCATATCTTCGAAATCTCGCTTATTTGATTAGTAATTTTGATTAAATAATACGAAATATGATGCAAATAAGTGTTTCGAACTTATCATCAAAATCTGATTGCCTTCATCGTTCGATCTATATCTTATCAGATGGTCTAGAAAATTCTCAAATTGGCTTTTTTTCCGTGTAAAGTTATTTTTTGTGCTGGTTTTCCTCGAAATCTGATAAAATATTTGATCAAAATCTATGATTATTGATCTTATCATTTTGATTGATTTTAATCGAGTAATTTCACTTATATTGAGTATTTTCCTCGTGTACATAATTTAGATTATCTTAATTGATCAATTTTCAAACAAAGATTACATTATATAATTTGTAGTGAAAATACGTATGCATCAGAAAACAGATCTCAATGAATTGATATTCAATTTTTTTTTAAATAATGAATGAGAAAGTTTTACCTGTATAGAAAAAAAACCATTAACTACAATATTATAAAATCTAGAAATAAATTTTCATTATGTATTTTTTTACAGGTTGATTATATCACGTTACCAGGATGGCAAAGCAAAATCGAAGACGTCAGAGAATACGACGACTTACCAGAAAACGCCAAGAAATATATCAAAACGATAGAACAATACTTGGAAGTTCCAGGTATTCAACTTATCTATTCGTGATAATCGTTTTGTACCTTTTTCCGGAAGTTGAATTGGGGGAAGATACGAAAATTGCGTTTGGACCTTACAACGACTTCGTATACGTTTCATCCTCCGACGCTCCCTGACTTTTCCCCTTCAGTCTTGAAATCTGACTATGTTTAAACAATTTTCAAATAGGAAAAAAAATGAAAACATGTTTCCTTAAATGGTTTTACAAGGAAACTCGTCAATTTTCGACTCTAATTTTAGTAAATTTCAATTTTATGAAAATAGTAATTCAGGGGTTGAGAACGGAACGAGAACGTTACATCGTTCCGTTCCGTTCTTCCTTTCATTAAACGTTCCGTTCTACGTTCCGTTCCGTTCCCGTTCGAGATACACTTTGAAGCGTTCCCGTTCTACGTTCCGTTCCAGTTTTCAGATCCGTTATAACGTTCCCGTTCCCGTTCCGTTCCAATTTTTTTTTTTTTACAAAAAAGGTTGAGCTTTCATAAATTTATAATTTTGTCACGTTGTTAAATGTTAACTACGTAAACATGAATCATTATGATGGGAATAAAATAAGGTAAAAAAAATGATAACCTAAGTAGGGAGCGGAAAAATATGCACCCAAAAATGTCAAAATATGCGCATATAGGTACCTAATATGCACTTTTTAAGCCAAAATTTGCATAAAAATGCATATTTTTTGCATATTTCTGAAAAATATGCATTTTTTATGCATATTTCTGAAAAATATGCATTTTTTATGCATATTTTTTCTTTAAAAAGTGCATATTTTTCTGCTCTCTACTAATAAGTCGATAAACTACAAATAAATTTGAAATTCAATTCAATATGAAAAATTGACAATAAAAATTGAGATGGTGATTTTAATTATTATTTAGAATTTTGGAATTCACATTGTTAATGGCGGAAATAGGTATAGGTAGGTATGTATAGAAATTAGAAAAATCGATATAAGTAACCACTTTTTCATGATCTTCAACTTTTTTCTATAATCACACAATTTTTTGGCGGAGGATGAAACATGAAAACAACAATTTTTTGTATTTTCAAAAATTCAAAATTTTTGTTCCTGTTTGTCTGAAGGCAAAGATTCAGTGTGTTTTCTAAGGGTTTTTTAGAGCTACTTAAATTGGAAAATTGATGTTTTTTCACAATTTTTTTTCACTCGGCTACCCCCCTCCCCCGCGGTTCATCCTCCGCCAAAAAATCATGTGATTATAGAAAAAAGTTATAGATCATGAAAAAGTGGTTACTTATATCGATTTTTCTAAACATACCTACCTATACCTATTTCCGCCATAAACAATGTGAATTGCAAAATTCTAAATAATAATTAAAATCACCATCTTTCTTTTTATACGTGTGTAATTTTCAAGTTTTATTGTCGATTTTTCATATTAAATTGAATTTCAAATTTATTCGTAGTAAAATAAGAAAATGATGAAAAAATGTGAAAACATTTTTCACATTTTTTCATCATTTCTTATTTTTTCCATCACCTTAGTATTCATTGGCGTTAATATCCAGAAAACACTTGAGATAGTACAAATTTTAAAAAAAAGGAAGAACGGAAAACCGGATAAAATTTAAACGTTTTTCCGTTCCGTTCCGTTTTTCCGTTCTTTAGACGTTCCGTTCTGCATTCCGTTCCGTTCCCGTTCCAAATTTTTTCCGGTCTGTTTTACCGTTCCGTTCCGTTCATTTTGAAAAACCTGGCGTTCCCGTTCCGGTTTTCCGTTCCGTTCCCGTTCCGTTCTCAACCCCTGAATAGTATGTAAAAAGATCATTGCCTACAACCAAATTTTAAGCTACCCGACGTAATGATTAGATTTTCGGCAAATTTTTTAAAATTCAACACCATGCATGATTCAAAATTGTTTTAAAAAAATTATTTTCAAAATGAAATGCCAAGACTTGGGTTCCTATTTAATATCGCCCCCTCCTTCCTGAAACCATGTGTCGTATATTTCTAGTCAATTCGGAAATTTTTTATCTGCAGTTTTCTCATTTTTTTGTAGTTTTTTAAAATGATTCCAAAGGCGCAGAAAGCCGCTAGAACGGATAAAAATTCGACACTGTCAATTTTAGGAGTGGTCTTGTTAAATAACCCACAATTCAAGCTGGTGGGTTTTCACGTGATTTTTTGAAGTAATTAAAAAACGTGAATTTTCAAAATTCGCAAAATCGAAATGAAATTAAACTAGCGAGTTGAAATTTTTTTCTTGTATGAATTTTCTTCTATCTATGTAACAAATTTTCTGATCGTTCTGGTGCTTCCAGGAAGATATTGATTTTCGTCGCTTTACTCATTGATTAACGATTATTGATTTTTGGGGTTTTCATTTACAACAAAAACATGAATTGTGAACCCCCTGGCTAGGAGGGTAAATTATTTGTTTTGGAGGCATTTGAATGAAATTTTAAAAATATTGAAAAGACTGAAAATAATCGATTTTTTTTTTTGGAAAATCCAGCTGGATTAAAAATTCTGAAAAATGGTTGTGGGTGGGAATGGAGGAGGTTTGATGGAGATAATTATAGGAACCAAATTTTTAGCATTTTATTTTAACGCATATTGAATTTTCGAAAATTTTATAAAAATCAAATAAATAACCTTGAAAAGATGAGAATTTGGCTGTGAAGTCTTTCACACGTTTTTTTTTCTTCAAAATTGAAGCTTCGTTAACATTTTATGAACCGGATGTTGAGGGAGGGAGGGGGGAATTCCTTCGTGTTTTCATCCAAAAATACAACTGGTATCTATTTTTCCTGGGTTCTTGAAAAATACAGTTTTTCTTATATTTTTTAAATATTCGACAAAAATCCAAAAAAAGTGTTTTTTTTAAATCCTTGAATGATGTTGATTTTTTTTTAATGCTATTGCTAATAAAAATCATTGACGCAGGTAGATTTTCCGCAATTCTCCAAAAAAAATTATAGTGCATTTTTCTTCATTTTGAAAAAATTATTTGGAACGGAAGTAGGGGATAAGAATGAAAAATCCTCATTTCAGGACCAAAGTTTTCCAAAATTTCTTTGATTTTCTTGCTAAACATATGAAAAACATGAAAAAATTGGAATTTTTCGAGGACTCCTGAAAACTCGGCGTCGGGAACATTAATACCGAAAACATTTTCAACAAAATTTATCATTTTTCTGATTTTTTTCAAGGAAAAAAAAGGAAAAGAACATGAAAAAATTGATTTTTCAAAGACTTGTGTAAAATGGATAAAGTTGAAAAATTAGTTCTGACGGTATTTTTGAATAAAAATATCCGTACATACCTACTTAGAAGAATGTTTTTGAAAAAAAAGTATTAAATTTTTTGAACATTGTCTGATTTTAAGGTTGTGTGGATGGGTAAGGGAATTGATGGATGAAATTTATGCCTATTTTGAGGTTTAAACGCAACTTTTCTGCCACCGTTACCCCATTATTCAACTTTACAAAAAAGGAACAAAACGATAATTAAGTGTTCATTTCTTGACTCGATTTAATTAGGTAATTATTTTTATTTTAGTGAAATGGATCGGCGTTGGTAAAGGCCGAGACTCGATAATCAAGATCAACTAAAATACCTACAAACTTTCAACAATTTTGTTAATGTTTCTTGCTGGCATTTTGTTATTTAATTTTTCGTTTTTTTATTATTTATTTCATTAATATGGTGCGAATCGTATTATGTATTCTGTATATACGCACAATCTATGAATCCATTTGAATTCTGTGTTATAAGATTACTGATTAATATCAAATATGTAATGTCAAAGTGTAAGAATGAGTAATGTATATATGCATTTCATTTTTATTTGTAATTCATTGTTTAGATCACGATAAGTTCCAGAAACCAGAAAATACCATTTATGTTGTGCCAGTTGAAATTATAACCATTGTTTGTATTTTGTGAAAACAATAAAATTTCTTTTACGTTAATTTGAGTTGTTTGTATTTGCAGTTTTTTTGCGTAAGTTTTATTGTTTTACGAACATTAATTATTTTTCAAGTGATTTTGGTCTAATTTGAAAGGTTAAGGATTATAAGAAGTCGAAAAATTCGTATATTGACGTGTTTCTAATATTTTTTTACGAAAAATTGCGTTCATTTTTTCATAATTTTAATACACGATAAAAAATTATGGAAAATTTAAAAAAATTCAAATTGCAAATTTAATTTTAAAATGATTTGAAAACAAAGATTAAAACGCGCATGCGCGGAACCGGATATTTAATTTTGTGCAACGTTTCATTTCAGTTATTAATATTTTTTTCATATTTCAATAACAAATCAATAAGAGAAGCAGTAAATTTAGATTATTATTGAGTAAGAATCGAACTTCATTACAATTTCAAATTTTGCGAGAAAACTTCATAAAAAATTGAAATAAATTATTCAATTTTGAATTATTGAATGATGAAAAAAAAATAAAAAGTGAATCGTATTACCTACTTAGTGTTCCTACTGGATATATATTTTTTAAAAATATCGAGGCAGTTTTTTAAGCATAGATCCAAACCCTCACACAGTAGAGCACCAACTAGCTAAAAGCATGGAAAATATCGTTCTAATGTGAACGAACACCACTACATCAAGCGCGCGGGCCCGTAGCCGACGCCGAGCGACGCGAGCCCGTAGCCGACGCCGAGCGACGCGGGCCCGTAGCCGACGCCGAGCGACGCGGGCCCGTAGCCGACGCCGAGCGACGCGGGCCCGTAGCCGACGCCGAGCGACGCGAGCCCGTAGCCGACGCCGAGCGACGCGGGCCCGTAGCCGACGCCGAGCGACGCGGGCCCGTAGCCGACGCCGAGCGACGCGGGCCCGTAGCCGACGCCGAGCGACGCGGGCCCGTAGCCGACGCCGAGCGACGCGGGCCCGTAGCCGACGCCGAGCGACGCGGGCCCGTAGCCGACGCCTCGCTTCGCTCGGCGTCGGCTACGGGCCCGCGTCGCTCGGCGTCGGCTACGGGCTCACGTCACTCGACGTCACTATTTATTTGAAAACTGTAAAAATGCAATAAAAATTAAAAATTACTTAACACAGTAAAACTACCTGAAATTATTTGTTTCAAGAAATTTTTAATTGTAAAAAGAAAATCAGGAAAAAGAAAAAACTTGTAAAAAAAGAAAATGGGAAAAAAAAAAATTCCAAAAAAATCTGCCCGCGCGAGGATTTGAACCTGGTATCTCCAGGGTGTGAATCCAGTACCCTATCCCTACAACCATCTGGCCAGTTGAGAAATAGCGTTTCAACACTGTATACATGCTACTAAACTGCATGAAACTACCCCCCCACGCGCGTATATGTGTATGCGCGTATACGTATGCGTGCACAGGCGTTCAGTTCGTTCAGTGATGGTGCTCTACTGTGTGAGGGTTTGGCTAAATGCGTTTTGCAACGCAAAGGCTTCTTTCGATACCGCCAACTTCGAGAAATTTTGATTTTTCGTTGCGGAAAGATTGGAAAGAATGATGAACGGTTCGTAAGATAAATTCTTTCGACACTTGTCCGTAGAACCCTGCCTTGTTTGCTGTAATTTCTTTACGTGTAAAGAATTCATTTCGAGCAACTACCATATTTCGTTTCTACGTGTAATCGAGGAGCTGTTTGTGAGTCATAATTCGCTTTAAAATGTTACGCGTGTGTTCGAAGGTTTCGAAGAGTAAGTGACGAAAAATACTTAACGGCTAATCTTATTCAATTGATTATGGAATGATGATAATTTTCTAATTCCAGAATTATTTCATGGTTACTCCAATGCGGTATTCGCTGATTTAGGAAACCGAACTTGTGTAAAAAATGACTTAGGTCTACATCATGAAATGATCGAAACCGATGTGATCTCCTTGAGAGACAAAACGTCCAAAGTAAAGCATTAAGAACACTTTTTACGCAAAGTTCAGCGAAGAAATAAGTTATAAATGTATTTCTCCCTTCCCTTTTGTCGTAGGAAGCTTTGTTGTACAATCAAATGAATGTACCTCGTCCTCTGACCGGATTAACTGTCGCTGGTTCTAAAGTATCTTCTCTACTAGGTTGTAATATCTTCTCACAGAGATTTTATTCCTCATCGTCCGTAAGTTTCATGAGAGTTTTACTTAATATTCTCACGAGAATTTGATAGTATTAATTTTGTTTTGAAAGGGTAAGAAGAACCTTGAATTAAACGAAAACAAATCAAGTGAACCCGAAACGATAATTAAGAAAGATGGCTGTCAAGAAATTACTTATTCTGCTTTTATCAATCAGATCGGTTCGCATTTTTGGTGATGGTTTTCTTCTTCTGTGTCTCTATTTTCTCGATGTATATGTTGTGTTTTTACCAAGCGAATGATTGTAGACACCAAAAATTCGAAGCAGTTAACGGTTCCCTTCTACCTTTTTTTGGTAAGAAATGTAATCTCTGAAGAATTTAAATTTTGTACCCAGGCTAACAGTCGTTTGCTGTCGTCAATCAAATCTAATTACGTGAATGTTCGTCATTTGCATGTGCAATCATCGTTATCAGTTCTCAACGAACAAATTACGATTGACTTTCAGGAAGAACAAAAACCGAACCAATTACACCGTACTGTAAGAAACTAATTTTACTCTAGTAAATATAAGTTTGCGTGGTAGTGTAGCACTCAATTTTCTAAATTTACGTTCATTTACTTTATCGTAACTCCCCCCCCCCCCCATGGGATAGTACGAATATATGTGTTTTAACCTTGCATGAAAAAAACTATTGGGTTGTGTTAATTAACCTTTTTTTTTTTTAATTTTTTCACACAACTCTTTCGTATCGGGTATCAATTTCTTAATGATCGATAGTTCTGTAGATTCAACGATTTTATTTTCCGGGATGATGTGGTGTTACTAATTTTTGTGTTGAGTCTTTCTTATCAGGACGACATTCAATTTGATAATGATTTCTCGTTGTTTGATGCTTCCAGCTTGAACAGCAGTTACAAAATGGCAGAGAAAAGTACCTTAAAATTGATGATAAGCTGTACCAGGCCGGGTTCGAAAGTGGTTTTTCTACGGCCGAAGCCATTTTAAAGCCCGCAATTCTTTTACGCGACAAGGATCTTGTAAGTACTAGCGAGAACTTTTTTATTTCGATATTCTGATTATTTCAATCAAATTTAATGTGTACGAAGCTTCGATTGTCCGTTAAATTTTTTTGTGTTTCTCATACGAAGAGTTGAAAAAGTTATTCCCAAACGAACGAGTTATGGTTTCATTTATTTTTTGAGGAATACTCAGCTAGCGTATTGTAACCGTAAAATTCATTATTTAACATATTCGTTATCGTATTTGAATATGAATTTTATTTTCTGTTTTCTAGAAAAATGCTCAAAACTCTGCCGCGGTGCTGGAATTTTTGATTCTTTATAGAACAAAGATATCATTCATCGAGAACTATTATTCCGTAGGAATGCCGAGTGATGACAAGAAGTACCTCGAGAAAATTAAACAGTTTTCTGGTTTTGATGCTTTTTCGAACGAATTAATCAAGGGTAGAAAGCATTTCAGGAAGTGGCTCTGGATTTTAGTTTGCGGCAGTGAAATTAAATTTGCCCAACTTATAGACTTACGTAATGGCTTAGAAAAGAATCCGGAGAAATATGTATGGTTTTGCAATCAAATACAGGGAATGTACGAAGTCTTATCAGACGAAATTCACAAAGAAGCCAAAATGTTAGATGTCAAGTTCATCAATGAAGAATCCATTGAACACTGTCTTCGTTTTTTGAATGTAGATCTTCGCGAAGCTATGAAAATTTTCATCAGATCTGAAAAATTGTTCTCTAAAAATATTATATAAACTAAAATTGTATACCTTTACGAGAAGTTTATTGTTTTTTTTTTCTTTTTTTGAAGATATCATACATGGTTTAGCAATCTCGTGTTAGAAACCTGTGAAGTTTTGTTTTTTCATTAGCGACTGTTGAACACGTCGCTAGTTTTTCTTTATGTGATAATTATTATTATCCTGTTTTAGTAATTATACGGGTGCAATTGCATCAAAGATAATACAGAGGATTGTTTTTTCATCTATGTATCTGTTATTCCTAAAATAAGTGTACGAGTATGAGTCAACCATAGAATGTTCTCGTAATCACACATCTAGATAGTTCTAGTAATAATTCAGTCTGTGATCCTTTTTCCGGAACAAGTCTGTATGAAACGATGAAAAGTATTCCTAAATGAGAAGAGGTTTTTAAATCTGGTTATGAGTATTTATTACAAGCGTTTGCGCAGTAGCGTTGGCAAGACTAATGTATCTGAGATAGAAAGAATTACAGTGTTTTTATTGTACATTGAAAAGGGAGAAAAAAGTGACATGTGTCTACAGAGTAACCTGTACTCTCGTGATATCAGTTCGCTCTTGTCGAGTAGCGGCCATATAAGCTTTTTGTTGAAATATATCTGCTTCAAATGGTGACTCATTTGGAGCTTCTGTTTCGTATTCAAATATCCCTTTTTTGATCGTCCCTTATTTCTATTGCAATCGCTAGACGCTAACTTTCTCGCTATAATACGATGTTTTGTATTTCAGCTATCATTATTGTAAGAACAAACCTTACCCCAAGTCAAGGTTTTGTCGTGGTGTACCAGACCCGAAAATTCGTATCTTCGATTTAGGTAAAAAGAAAGCCAGAGTTGATGACTTCCCGCTATGTGTTCACCTGGTAAGGTTTCTTATACTTTTCTATTTTAGGCAAGTTATTTTATAAAACTACATTCCAAACCGTGAATGGTTTGTTATCAGGTATCGGATGAATATGAACAGTTATCTTCGGAAGCCTTGGAAGCTGGTCGTATCTGCGCTAACAAATATTTAGTTAAACACTGCGGCAAAGATCAATTTCACATTCGAATGCGGTTACATCCCTTCCACGTTATCCGAATTAATAAGATGTTGTCCTGTGCCGGAGCTGATAGGTTCGTAGAATTACATTTTTATTTTACCATTGATAACGTATAGTAATCTAAACATCATGTTTTAGATTGCAAACTGGAATGCGAGGAGCTTTCGGCAAACCACAAGGAACCGTTGCTAGAGTACGAATTGGCCAAGCCATCATGAGCGTTCGCTCATCCGATCGTTACAGGGCAGCTGTCGTTGAAGCTTTGAGACGTGCCAAATTCAAGTTCCCTGGCCGTCAGAAAGTACGTCCTCTATTTCGTGATTCGATTTGAGAACATTTTCTTTGACATGAGATCTGTTCTAATAACGTTCGTTTATTTTTCACAGATTTATGTTAGTAAGAAATTTGGATTTACGAAATACGAACGTGATGAATACGAAAAACTCAAAGAAGCAGGAAGATTCGCTCCGGATGGATGCAACGTTAAATACAGACCCGACCATGGCCCATTAGCAGAGATGTAAGGTATTTTATTCACGTATAATACAGCTGTATAATACGCGTATAATACCGTATTATACAAAAATAAAATACCGTATTATACTGTATAATACATATTTTATTAAATTTTGATCAAAATCCCCTAAAAATCAATGTGTGCTAGAAGAAATTTTGGAAAATTAAACATTTTATGTAAGTTTGAGACATTTTTAATGATAATTTCGTAATTTTCGGTATTTTACCCCATTCTTATGTGCTCATTTCCTCTACGCATGCGCACAGTGGAAAAATAGGGTTGGAGTGGGAGTTTGAGTTAGAATAAATTACCATTAAAATACCGTATTATACGGTATTATACGTATAATACCGCCGTATAATACCGAAAAAATAAAATACCGTATTTTTACATCTCTGCCCATTAGATAACTGGAGAAAAGTTCAACTCGAATTAGCCGTTGCTTCGCAATAAATTGTATAACTTTTTGAAATAAATGATCATTTATTTTTTGAATTTGTTTTAGTTGTGTCGATATTAGCACAAGTTGTGTAAGTTGTTTCGAGTAGTTCTATTTTCAATCGAGTGATTGTCGGAAAATCAATGACTATGTTGGTATTTTACGTTGAGTCATCGATCTGAATTTTCGTAATGAATTACAGCGCAATGAGTAGAGTGAATTTGAAATCGTATTATAAGAAGTTCGGAGTAATTTTATACACTGATTGTAGATTAATTGGTAGTCTTGTCGTACATTATCAAATTGATGCAAGTCGTAATGAGAGGTGAATGAACTTGAAATCGCGATATAATAATTTCGACTTCGAAGTCCATTGAATGTTGAGTAATCGTTAATTTTATGCTTATTCGTGTTGAAATACAAAATTATAGGTTTGGTGTAATAAAAATAAACCAAAATTACTTTATTCGGTTGTTGATTTCGAAAATTTTTTATTCTGTTTGTATTTTGTGTGTATTATTATGCAGGCAATCAGTTGCGCGGTTGCGTATCATTTTGTGCAACGTTTCAGTTATTAATGTTATTTTATTCTCAATATTTCAATAACAAATCAATAAGGGAAGCAGTAAATTTACATTATTATTGAGTAAGAATCGAACTTCATTACAATTTCAAATTTTCCGAGAAAACTCATTAAAAAACTGAAAAATAATTATTCAATTTTGAATGTTTGAATCAGTGTTAAAAACCACCAGAACCACTTTTTTTTTCAATTTTTCAATTGGGAATGGGAACCATGACCAATTGGAACCGGGTTCCGAAATTGTTGAAAAATTCCCAAATAAGACCAAAAAGAACCAAGTTCAGAGAGCGAAAAGTAAGATTCCCAATTGGGAGAACCAGAAGAAGGGAATGATTTTCAAAATTAACACAACTACCACCACAAGAGAATATGTTTAAACTTAAAAATCACCACCAATAAGAACCGTTTCAGTTAATCTGGTTAATCTCTACCCAGAACCAGAACAACCACCACCAATTTGTGAATCGGTTCCATTTGGTTCCAAAAAAAAATTGAAAAAACTGGATTTTGAATGTCAAAAAAAGTATTTTTTGGATGTAAATTTTACTTTAATCATCAAAATCTAAATTTTTTCATTTACTGATACCTATTTATTTCAACTACCTAAGTACCTATCAACTCCGAAGTTCCTTTCTTCAATTTCAAAATATTTAAAAACAGGACATTTTGTTACATTTTTTTTCATTTTGAGATTCTTAAAAAACTTGAAATTTTCTATTCTAAGGATATTAAGTTTTACTTGGAAAATAATTTGAGAAAAAAATCAAACAAAAATTAAATTTTGAGAGCTGAAAAAAATTAAGAGAAAGATTTAAATACTGGGAAAACATTTCAAGAATTGAAAAAAAAATAATGTGCATTTTTGGTGGGGAGGGAAAATACCAGAGTTGAAAAAATTTAAGACCTAATGATCAAAGAAAAAAATGGGAGAGGAATTTCAAGGTTGAAAAATAAAGAATAAGAAAAAGTTGTTGGCTAGCTTTTAGCTTGCACTTTTAACAACTTTCAACTTTTGGCTTTCGGGTTGTCACCAGCTTTTAGCCTCAAGCTTTTGGTTAGCTTTTTATCCCTATTTTCAATTTGATACATGAATACCTGATTTTTTTGTTTTTTTAAACTCATGCAATCTTGAAAAAAAAACAATTGGAACCAGGAGAACATGGGTCCCATTTGAATTGATCTCAATTTTGAGAACCACCACCAGAACAGAATGGGTTAAAATTTTAAAATTGAGCCCAAAACCAGAACCTTCTGCCAAAAATGAAAAACCAGAACCATTTCAAGACCAGAATCAATTGGTACAAGAAATTAAAATACCAGAATCAAAAAGAACCGTTTCAGACCACTTTTTAAAACCGATTCAAAAACCAGAACCAGAACCACTCAATTACAAGGCATTATAAAACCAAAACCAGAACCACCAGAACCAATTGAACTCAATCTGTTTTGAACACACTGATATTTATCAAAAACTTAGACCATTTAGTATTTACATAGACCGCGCTACGGTCCATAAGACGCATGTTGTTACGGTGCACAGTGGGCCAGGAGACCCCCAAAAACGCTCGTTTTGTGCTAAAAAAAATCATCGTGAATTAAGTTGGCAACACTGCTAATGTGTTGTTAGATATCAGGGTAGCACGAAACGAGTAGCGCAATTTTGATTTTCGTCCTCCCCTCCCCTCCAGCCCCCTTCAAAGTTGACGACTCACAGTCTACTAGTTTTAACTTGTTTATGCGGTATTTGCGAAGTGATATTACTCGGGCTCATGTTGATATTTTTAAGATGTCTATTAGTGCAAAATATTCAGAAAAGTAAGCACTATTTAGCTATGCAATCGGTTTTTAGATTTGAAAAGTAATAATCTGATTATGCTTCCTGAAAGATGCCCATATTTTCGGGAGATTTGAAAAGGTTTTTGGAGTAAAACTATACTTTCTCAGTCGGCGTCAGTGCCCGCTTGTGGCTTAAGTGGTGGTTTTAAGTGTCCTGAAACCGAATCCGGTGTCATTTTTTGCGAAAAGTTGCGAAAACGGTCTTGACAGGCAATTTTCGGACAAAAATGCATGAAAAATCACATTTTTTCAGCATAGGTACCTATCTTAACGTTTAAGTCTGCGTCAGTCCCCGTTTGTGGTTCTTAATGTATAGTTTCAAGTGTCCGGAAACCAAATTCGAGGTTGTTTTTTGAATCAAGTTGGATGCACGGTCCACACGGGCAGTTTCCGGCCAAAAATACAAAAGAAATCCTCATTCTTTGGCATAATTCAACCTTTTAGGTATGAAAATGAACTGTTCAATTACTATATAAAATTATACTTGAAAAATATTATCGAAATTTATGTCATCGATGCCGTTAATAATCATCTCAACAATAAAAAAATATAAATTTCACTTCTTCAGCTTTTAACAATATTTGTTCAAAATTATTCAATTTCTGAATTCATTTTGGGAAAATATGTAGGTATCACACAAATTTTAAAAAAATATTTCACATTTAGAAAGAAATTATTCAATTCTTGAAAAAAGGGACTTATTTTAGAAAAAAAAGTAATTTTGGTAAAAATTGGGAAAAAAGTACACAAAAATTTCGAAAAATTAATTCATTTCAGAAAGAATTTATGCAATTTTTGAGATTTCAGAAGAAAAAATCGTTTTGTAAGAAAATTATTCAATTTTCTAAGAAAATACTCATTTACTTTGGGAAAAATTGATTTTAACCCTCTCTACTGCCCCACCCGCCACTCCAAAAAATTTTTGAGTACGAAATTCGTAATCTACGACCTCGAAAACATATATTTTGACATATTACACGATATTGAAGTAAAATTTTGATTTTGACCCCCCTCTCCTGCCTCACCCCTCACTCAAAAAAAATTGTCTCCTCAAAATTTGAAATCTATGACCTTAAAAACATAAGGTAACCAATTTTTGAACGACTTTCAGGGCTTTTGTGCAAAACGAGCGTTTTAGAGGGTCTCCTGGCCCACTGTGCGGTGTTCCAACATTAAACTGGGTCTAGGGCGGAAAACGCGGAAAATGATCTAAAAACGAACTCGCGTCATTTGATTTCGCTCTAATTGTTTCTATGAGTCTCCATTGATAGTACAAATTGTTTGACTATCGATTTTCCGAATTTCGTTTGCAGCAATGGTCCCAATTCACGCGAATAAATATTGGGTCCAGGGCGGAAAATACGATCAAAGCACCGAACTCGAACCAAAAATGAAGTCGTATCCTCTCATTTCGCTCCAATTTTTTTTTATGATTGATGCAAATTGTCTGACTGCTGATGTGGTATAATTTCTCTTGATTTTTCCGGTAGAAATGGGCCCAATTTATGCAAAATAATTTAAAAAATATTGTTGGAACTCACCGCTTATCAGTAGCGCGGTCTATGTTAATACTATATGGTCTAAGATCAAAAAAGAGTGAAATTAAAATTGGTAACACTGTTCAAAATCTACTTAATAACTTATCGGCTTTTCATCAAACACCTCGGACTTTTTGATTAATTAATTAATTAACGCAAGTACGTTAGATTATTTAATTAACAGTATGTTACAATCGAAATAAACTACCAACTACAAGTTATCTCCCATTCAGGCAGCTTATAACTTAATCAGAAGGTAAGCTATATTACGTAATCAATTAGACGAACTCGCCAATGAAAATAGTATTGTAATCAATACAAATTCATTTTCAACTCTGTTCTTCACCGAATTTATTTTTCAGTTCAGATATCGACTGTATTGTAAACACAATGGATTAATATGCGTTACAAACTACGTCTCTTTATCGTAATCTTGGTCGCTCACGCGTTAGTAGCTGTATTCATATGGTCATGGTTCATAAACGGAGATATCACCGAACAACCCAGAGTACTGGCGTTTGCTACGAGTAATTTACGGAAATCAGAGCCCGATAAAACGAAAGAAATCGTCTTCAAAGAGATACCATGTAACATCAATGGTGAGTATAATATCTCCTGTCGTAAAGAATCCGACGAGATATATCTACCGTTTACCTTTATCAAGAAGTATTTCGAGATATACGGTAAACTAGTGGAGAAAGACGGATCGGAAATATTCAACTGGTCTCACAGCTACGCGAATTATTACTCGTTGAAGAAGAAATACGACCCTAGAGGTATTTTCACTCATTTCCAAAGCTACAAAGTCGAAGAACGCGAACGCGTGAAATGTATCTCTGCTTCCGAAGGTGTTCCTTTATCAACTCAATGGGATCCGAAGGGATATTATTATCCTACGCAGATCGCCCAGTTCGGCTTATCGCATTATAGCAAAGGGCTTCTAGAACCTGAGCCTGTGAAACGTGTGTTAGAAGATGCCGAAGATAATCAAGCTAATTGGATGGTTTCTCGTGTTTCTAGTATCAGAAGAGATAACGACGATGATTCAGATTCTCAAGTGTTGTGTTTCGAAACGGCGGAAAATAAGCCGATAATTTTACACGTTAATGATACTCTACCGATATTATCTTTTGATCTGAAATTAAATCCCGATGGTACGAATGAATTCGTCGTCGAAGTGAAAAATTTGGTAGAAAAGCAGACGTACGTTTTGCATTATGACTGCAGTGGGGAACATATCAGTATGACTGACGACGATATTTATTACGGGTTGATCTGTAACGGTCGTGAAAATTGGTACAGATTGAGCAGAGATATTTTCATCGACGTTCAGAAAGGTGTCATGTTGAAGACCAAAGTGAAACCGAAATTCCAAAGGTCATCGTTGAAAATGTTCACAATTCAATTAAGAGGCAAAGGTTGCATCGATAACGTAACCTTAGCGAGTAATAATCACATGACGCAATTCTACCTAACGGTGAATTGGTTACTCAAACATCAAGACGAAACAACCGGCGGATGGGTGAATCCAGTTACCCGGAAAATGGCTGGATCTCTTGTATTAAAACCTGGTTGGTATTCGGCTATGGGTCAAGGTCACGGATTATCTGTTCTGGCACGTGCTTACTATCTATCCGATAAAAACACTAAATATTTAGAAGCAGCTCGTAAAGCCCTAGGACCTTTCAAAGTCCTCAGCAAGAATCACGGAGTATTGGCCATGTACATGCACGAATTACACTGGTACGAAGAATACCCCACCGATCCACCTACGTTTGTCTTGAACGGATTCATATACTCGCTCATCGGATTGTATGATTTCCATACCTTGGCCCCTGTTGATTATTCTCACGAACCTTACATGCTCTACGTCCAAGGAATGACTTCGTTGAAAAAATTACTCCTGGCTTTCGATACTGGCTCCGGTACGACTTACGATTTACGCCATATGAGCTTAGGTATCGCTCCTAAATTAGCCAGATGGGATTATCATGCTACTCATATCAATCAATTGCTCCTGTTGTCGACTATCGATAAAGATCCATTGTTTTCCAGTACCGCTAAAAGGTGGATAGGGTATATGAGCGGGAAACGGGCTTCGCATAATTAATTTCCTCCTCCATTGCCATCTAGTTGCCTCAGTATCGTTAGGTTTTAGTATTGTAATCTAGTCATTTTTTTGTACTCTGTATCTCTGTATAGTGTATATAATGACTCACTCTAAATCTGTTTTCCTATCAATTTTTTTTAGTATTATTTTAATGTCGTTTTTTTATTAACAATTTTCCGGAGTCTTCGTGACGTATTATTTATACTTACCCGGTAGTTCAACTAAAATAAGTATCTTGTAAGGGTTTTTTTGATCTCTACCTTTTGTGTACGTAATTCAAATCATGAGCGCGTACATTTCGTATTTTAATCGTTTATTAGACTCATAAGAGATGAAAAATGCGTGTATATTCGTGCGTTGAGAATCATAGAACAAAATTACGTATTTGCGCCGAAGTTGCTTCAAATTGCTGGTACAACAGCTGAAAAGAATATGTTACCTCGTTACACACCATTATGTAATTATTTTTGTTATAATGGAAACTATCTTATTAAATAGCTACGTTTCATTTTAATTTCGTAGTCGAATTATTTGATGGCTAATCAGAATTTACCTGGTGGCATGTTCACAACTGCTGATAGAATAACTTTTTCGTTGTTGGCAACCGCCAAGTTTACAGCACTATTGACGTTTAAACTGCAATTGATGAACGTTTCGACTTTGTAAATGTAGTTTGGAGTTACGAATGGTATCTGAAATTTGTAAATTATTTGATTAATCCTTTTTTCGGTCAAGATCTGGGACCATGCATGTGAAGATTTCATTTAATCGATCGAAAACTTACATTTATGTAAGGTTTTTCAACTGTGTAAATATCTGCGTCGTATAGAAATATCACCGAAATATCTTTTAAAGTCGTTTCCATAGACAGACTTTGCAATTGTATGAGAATTTTCAATCGTGGACCTAATCCCAATACCTGGAAAATGGTTCAAAGAAAATTTAATTATCAAGTTTCATCGGTTGAGAAATAACTTCATTTTGAGACATATACTTGAGCTGTCAGTTTTAAAGAATGATCTCCAGACAGAGTAGAATTTTGTAAAGCATTCAAGTACGATTCATTTGTCAAAACTTTCATCCCTTGCCATGTCTTTTGAAACCAGGAATAAATTTCTGTAGAAAAAAATCAATAGAAATTCTAAGTTTTCTTACAATAATCTCAGAACTCTTACCCTTTGATTGTTCTCTTTCTCGTAAAGTTTGCTCAACAAAAATACGAGTTTTCTTTGGTACCATTAATTTGATATTGTGATGCATTGAACTTCCCAGCATAGCGCATTTGTCACTATTTCCAAAATGTGCAGTTCGTTTCAATAATTTAATGGACAATCCTCCTCCTGTTGAAGTAAATTTCAGTCGATGTATAAAATTATGGAATATTATTGATCGTTTTTTTCATTATACCTATCGTATTGAAAATGAAGGCTTGTTCTCCAAATCCATAAGGACCATAGATAGCAGCTTGTATGGGATCTTCGACGTGTAAAGTGTAGAGTAGCTCGGTGCCTTTATAGACGTACACGACACCTTCTAATCTCTCTTTTTTCATCGCGTTGCAAGAAATAATGTAGGTTGATTCGGATAAATGAGGTGGCATCACCGATACAGCTGTTGGAGTACCTTCTAGTAAAACTGACCATTCTTTGCTCCCCTGAGACATAGATATTACCTAATAATTATCTCGCAGCAACCTACAAAATAGTAGTGAATTGAAATATTTAATGTCGATACTTTTAGAGTGTAGCTTTGAAAAGTTCCATCCATATTGATCGTCACAAATCTATTGTAATCTAGGACCAAGTCAACCGGCAACGCAGACAAATTCGTTAAACATTTTATTTCCTCTATTCCTCGTTTTAATCTGTACACTTGGCCGTATCTTAAGCAAAGGATCATAAAGTAGTCGACAGCGTAGATCCCTTGGACAGCTAGATGAGATGTTACTCCAGGAATCTATAAATCAAATCGTCATTTAGATATTTGAAAACTGTGAATATTCTCATACCGACTTTTCGTTGCTCCACGACAGAATATGTCTCAGGGTCGAGTACAAATAAATGTGATGATTCAGTAGTCACTATCAAACATTCCACTGGCTTGTCACCTTCTATCATTTTCGGAATTTTCGTCATATTCGTAATCGTAACCTAAAAATTAAAGAAAAAAAAAAACCTAAAAATTCAAAATCAAAAGCTGCTTATCAATTAAAACGAACAACGAATCAGATAAATTCAAAACAGAGCATCAGCCAATCACAGACGCCGCTCAGATGAGTCAACGACTTTTACAATTATATCGACCAATCAATTTCAAGAGTGCAATAAGTGTGAAAAATTCGTAAATAAAACGTTGAAATTTTTCGAAAATGGATGTTTCCAGTTTCGTTCGTGTTTGTGTTTCGCTCAACAATTACTTGCTGCGATAAAGCAAAATTTGTTATAATTCGTGAATCTACGATCTCAATAATTGTCAAACCGTTTCGCTGGTTCGAGAACACTCGTTTAAGTCTGTTATCGCGTAATTAAACAAACATATAGTTAATATTCACCTGTTTCTTGATTTGGATGTGACCGGGCATCTTGAGAAAATTTTCTCTATCTTCCGGATTCATGGCTAATAACTTCTGCGACGGTGTACTCAGGTTTGAAAATCCATGTTCCATGCTCAACTCTTGCAACAGCTGTACCAATTGCGTAGTGTCCGCTTTCTGTCTCCATATGTCTGTTTCGATACCGGTAAATTCGGTGTCTTCATTTTCAATCAGTGGTAAAGTAAATTTAAAATATGGACGGACGTTTCTGTATACTAAAACTTGAGATCCGCAGGCCACAGCGATGGCTGATCAAAAAAATTGTAAAATTATGTGTTTAATAAATTATATCTCGATTGTGTGACATTCGGTTGTGTAGAATTCAATTATGGAGCTTGACAAGATTCATGCTTGAAACTGAAGCAATGGTGAGTAATTTTACTGAATTCTTAATTTAATTTAGTTTAGAATACCTGGTATCCTTGGTTCGACCGAATCTGTATAAAATGTAACCGCAGCACATGGAATTTCTGGCAAAATAGTTTCAGCATAAAGAGACGACCCTTTGAAGATCTATAATCAGAAACTATTTTATGAAGTTTCTGTTCCCAAATATAAATTTATTACAAAACAACTACTAGTGTTGTGCTAAATGTGCTACTTTTGTAGGCGGGTATTTCACACAGATGAGGAAAACAAATAATACGAAATGTGCACAAAAATTTATTCATATAAGCATGTTATTTAGTTATATAGAATTTAAATACACATTTGACATTTTAAAATGATAGGACCGAGGGGGAAAGGGGGAGATTCTATTTTAATACGGGGTAGAATAACTAGATATTTTTTACTATAATGCCACATCTAATCTGTACTTTGAAGATGAAGAGAACGATAGATAGGTATGAAAAATTAAAATTTTCGAACAGAAACGTAATAAATTTTCTCGTCAACGTCGAAGAAGCGACTATTTTCATTAATATACGAGAATATCTGAATAAATTTAATTATAATGATATTTACACTGACACGTCGTACTTCGTAACGCGAAAAAACCATATCAAAATAGATAATAAATCGTGATATCAATACGAAAGAAGTTACGGAAGATAAATCTAACGGGATAATTTACGCTTCGGATTCGGTAGGCATAGCAGTTTCGGCTTCTCCTTCTCCTAATATAGGAACAATGGCATTTTCTTTCGGCATTAACGAATATTTCATAACAAAGGTGGTAAATCTTCTACACAGATATGTTTTATCTTCAAATTCATCGAATATAGTTCTATGGTGATAATAAGCATGTGAAAATATTCTATACACTCGTCGACAAACCGAACCCAATTTGGTGACCGACGATTCCTTGATACTAATACGACTAGGAAAATATTTATTGCTATTCAACAAACAAGCGGCGCCGTCCAACGTGTGACGCGTATAATCAATGGCCGGACATTCTTTGGGCGCTTTATGGGCGGCACAGAGGAATATCCACTGTTCGGAGGCGGTCATCTGAACGCACGTTTCCGGGCTACATTCGTCTTGCAATCGTACAGCTAGACCATGTAGTTCGAGACAAAACTGCCTCAAGTGTTCGTATTTCCATACTCCTTCGTCTTGCGATTCCGGAGGCATTAATATGGTATCGATATCGGCCGGGTTGTTGCGTATTAATTGCTGTATATACTGTTGCACAGCTAAAGTACTATCCATTTCTTCGAATTGTTCTTCGGGCCAATTGTAAAAATCTTTGGATTTCGTACCGGGTCTATTTCGTCTCATTATAGATTTTATATCGGCCATTTCACGCTAATTTCTGCGAATAATAATATGCGTTGTATACAATTACGTGAACTGAGGAATGGACTGGGGAAAGTAGTCGAAGCGTGTGACACACGGTGCACGTGAAGAATTTAGTGCATTCTTACTTTGAGTTGTGGTTGGGATGATTTGTAGTCAATGCAGATTAGTTTGTATTCGGTGTTTGATTCCAGATCAGCTAAAGCTAAACAGTTGTTGTACGTGTCGATCCCCTGGTTTGGTTCCCAATGTGCGTCGATCCAAGGATGGTTAAATTGCATATTATTCTATTTCTGTTCCGACAAATTTAAAGTAATCGTAGTGAGAAAAATTGATAATATAGGAGTCAGATTGTATCGTAGAAATGGTACTTACAGTTCGCAATTTCCTGTCCCAGACAAACATTACATACTTGGGTGAGTGCTGAATGATCTGTGCACTTTACTTCGAGTATTTAAAGTTAAACCGCAACGTAATTAATAAATTATTAATTAGTAAAATTATATTTGATGCAAATTACTAATCTTTTTTTACACCTAAGCTGAAGTTCAAGGTAAATTTTCGCAGGTCTTGTTTTTGTTGTTGTTTACGTTTAGTTTTGTTACCTTACGCTAAGAGCGCTATTTACCACTTTCACATTCAATTTCGTTGTTTTACGCTAGAAGCGCTAATTACCGTTTGATTTAATCAGGTTGTGTAGTATAACAAAAACCAAAATGTCGTAATTTTTTTGTGGCAACATTGAATCATAATCAAATCAAAACAGAAGAAACCGCAAAAAAGCTCGAAGTTTTTGAAAATATGGTCTCGTTTTATTAAAATTTACTGTGTAAAGTGATATATTAATTATAATTTCGTTCATCGATCCACGATCTAACATGCCACAAGATAGTTCAAGTTGAAATCGAAATAATTCGCAATGGGTAAGTGTTTTCTTCATCGAAACATACCACACCGAAAAATTATTCATCTGTTGATTTTATCCTGAATTTAGAAACAATCAATCGCGAATCGAATCGTATTAAAGAAGTTGGCAAGAAAAGAGTTCTCGACGATGCTACTCGGAGTCGTAGACTGAGAAAAGCTCTAGAAGCTTTAGAAGTAGACAACTACCATGACGATCCTCATGCAGATTTGGGTATGATTTTTTTAATAATCTAAATCCGATGCTAATGCGATGTTTTCTCATATCTCTTCGTATTATTCATTTCAGTTATGAGTAAAAAAGTTCCTAAATTCAGCGACTCGTTCGAAACACGAAGTGGTCGAAAGAAAAAAGGCAAAGGACCTGATTACTACAAACAAAAGTTCGTATTTCCTTCATTGTTCATCCTCGTACTCGAGCCTTCCTGCTAATATTTTTCATATTCTAGGTATCGTAAAACATTCCCCCAATTGTTAGAAGAAGAACGACACATGCATCCAGAACCTCCAAACTACGATTCGGCCGTAGCACCTCCGTCTAAATTCCCTCCCCGTCATTTCTGCGCAGTTTGCGGATTTTTCAGCAATTATACCTGTGTCTGCTGCGGCGCTAGATATTGCAGCGTTAAATGTTTAGGTGTACACATGGATACCAGGTGTCAGAAATGGACAGCGTAATGAGAAGTTGTGATACTTAATTATATTTCATATTGTACATAATTTTGTATAGTAAAATTGTTTCGTTACAATAACAGGTATCTATTTATATTTACAAAATCCTACGAATATGGTGATTGCACTCCATAGTGCGACACTTATCCAAGAAAATATGACACTGCTGAGTAAAATATTTCCAGTATTAATCCTGGTGGTACGTCGAGGGTAATAATACTGCGTCGTGTACGGATATCGGAGAATGGGATCAGGTTGCAGGAAATCCAAGAAATCGTACATCGTCGAGCAGGAAAATCGATCCATGACCAAATCCGATAAATCTCCGCTGGCCTGTAAAAAATTAATCTCAATTATAGAACCCTGATATCAGAAGAAGAATTCCACATCGTAGTTTCCTACTTTGAGCACTTTATTGACTATAGTTTTGTACTGATTACACGTCTGCCAGTAACCTTCGGACAACGTGATGGCTTCGATGAACATCAACAACGTTATAATTCCAGCTACGATTTTAAGCAATAGCGGAAATCTTTGTTTATTTCTACACGCGAATCTGTAACATATTCACAGGCGTAGTAGCGACCTTGAATTTACGCGTGTATTGTTTATACATGCGAATGTCAACGGTGACGCGCGTACCTATTCTGTCCAATCGCTTCCTCCGACTGGGCCGACCTATGGAGCGTATTCGGCTGCGAATTACGTATTTTAATGAGATAGAAAGCAGCTACGGCGAAACTGACTATGGTCAGGACCAAAGAGGTGTAGGTAACTGTTCTGCATCCCAGAGGAGTCCCTCCGACGAAAGTACTGCCCCTGATTTCACCGTATAATATGCATTCGCAGTTACCACTTCCTGTACAGGTGTTAAGGGTGTTGCTCCAGTAAGTCCAGGTGATGGCTACAGCCACACATACTATCAGATTCAAGATACCGCTGATACCGCTCAATATGAGCACGTGCTTTTGACTGAACATCGTTCCGAGTCGGTGGCTGAATCACATAGTTAATAATTCTGCGGAAATATTGAAACTGATTAAAATGGCGCCAAAATTCGTACTCGAGATATCAACGTTGGATAATGGAGGAAAAATTCAACTCGACCGATACCTATGTAAACAATGATAATCCCTACCTGCAAATTCACTCTCGATATCCCTTCTTAATTGATAAAGTGAGCTATAAAATCAACACGACGGTGATTCATTCGAGCGAGCGCGCGTAAAGAAACTACGCCTAAGATTACTCACGATTCAACTGCTGCGCCTACTTTCGAGTCTATCTTCAAAGAAATAACCGGTTATGTTTTTCTCTCCGATATTCTATTCAACCGCGAGAAATATTTACTACGAAGCGTTACCATCGAATACTCACTCGAATTTTCAAAACTACCCAACGAACGCGACCGCAAACTTGAGACTATAAATTGAACGAGGAAACACTTGCGAAGCGATGTATTTTGTAATTTACGATACGCATCGAAGAGGCGTATAATTTCATTGTTTACCTATCTTGGAGTACTCACGGGCGGAGTAATTAACATAGCACATGGCAGGTTCATGAATTCAACTGTAACAACCTTCGCAGCGCACGTTCGTTTATCGCTTCGCTAAAAAATATGTCGACTCGTTCGCGCCAAAAATTAACGGTTTTGACGCAGCAGGCGAAGAATGATGTTTTTTTTTAATTTTTCAGTACGTAAATACGATTAAACAATACAGCACTAATTGCTACATATTTTACGAATACCATACCCTTCTTGACATGCCAACTTACTGTGGTTTATTTTTCCGCGTTTTAAACGATTAATTTTGTATGAAATCAATGCCTCCCATTATAGGCCATTACCTCACGTGCATTACTGAGAGAGGAGGTTTCGGTCGCGTGAAGAAAAACGAAAGTGTTGGGTGACGTTTTGATATACGAGATGTAGGTCGTTGACTCGACTTCGACTTGTTTTTGTTTTTGTAGGTTGCTATACGCGGAGTCGAAACGAGAGTACGAGTTGAGCATACCTACCTCTTGGCTCGATCTCGCCCAGTTGAAAAATTAATAGTTTTTTTACACGAATCGTGTTCACGAATATTTTTTTCCATAAAGTTACACGCTAAACGTGTTTTTTTTTTACTCGGTTTAGTTTTAATAATGTTGGTATGTAAATCGACGTTGGTATGCTCTTCTCGTCTCTTCTTCCTGTCAGCTCGCATTATTTCCAAGTTTTTTTTGTTTACTCGATGGCGAATTGTTTTGCTGACTGCGAAGGATCTTGGGTACCTATTCACTCGAGAGAGCTTGTGTATGCGGAGTACCAACTGCGTCGTATGTGTATGTGCAAATACCCAAATAAACAACAATCTGGACTTAGCGTGACCTACATAATATAAACATCATGTTGCCACGGGTGATTCAAGGTATAAGCTCGGCAATGTACCTGTAGTATGGAAATTTTTTATGCATGGTACGTGTATAGTATGTAGGTATATGAAAACGAACTAACGAGTCGACTATATAATTGAAAATTGCTTTTAAAATGATTATTTATGGATGATAAAGGTACACGCGAATGGGTTCGGCAACTGAGAAATGTACGAAGGGACGAAGAAGGGTGTGAAATATCGATGATTGGAAGTAAATTGACCGATTATTGTGAGATATGGTGTAATAGGATTTTTGTAGGGTTGATGAAGGTTTTGACTGAAAGTGAGAGTAATTTATATTATGTTGGCAGGTAGTGTGATTAGTTGTGGTGTGGTTTTTCAGAGTGAGAAAGGTGAGTTTTTAGGATGAGAAGGAAGGCGGAGGGGGTTTTGAATTTTTGATGAGAATTTTGGTATCAGAATATGGATTGCTAGGATACGTTAGTTATTGTGAATAATTCATACGATTGAAAAATAAAATTCTAGTTTTAATATTTTTTATGAGCATATCAATTTTTTAATTGGTGTTTTCAAACTCTTAATTCAGAGGTGGCGAAAGCAAGCTGGAGAACTTTTTTTAAAAATTCAAAATGAAATTTTCTATCCCCCCAATTATAAAAATCGTGTTCAACTTCAATCATATAAAAATTTTGCAAAATTTAAATTATTTTGCTGAACGATTCTTTTTCAGCAAATTTATAATTTTTTTAAATTAAAATTTGTCATTTTAAAATGAAATTTACTGTTTTTTTAAATTGATTTTTTTTTTGGGGGGGGGAGATATAGATATTTAGTATTTTCCAATTTTTTTCAAGTTGAGGAATCGGGTTAGTCTACAGTCCAAGAGGCAAAAAGTGTTCATGAGCGTGCATTTTCGCTGGACAAAAAAATCAGTTGGTTTGTTGTAGGTATGGGTCTCATAGCTCTAAAAAACCTTATTTTGGATTTTTGCCCAGGCACAGTAGGGAGCTGAGCCTGAAAACCCCCCTTTTTCACAATTTTTAAATTTGACTTTGGACAAAAATTTTTTCACATTCTGGTAGCAGACACTCCTCCGACTCCAAATATATGTCACATCCCTTGGGTCACGGGCACAATGGAGCGGTGGGGCCCCCAAAGTGCAATTTTTTGCCAAATTCGATCATTTTTGGCACAATAATGCCTCTGTAAGCGTCATGCGGTATGCTGGACAAAAAAATCAAACGAAATGTATTCTTGGGTTCATTCCGCGTTCAATGAGCCAAAATTTGAGGAAAACTGTTGGCACAATAGGCCGTGGTGGAATTTCAAAGTTTTGAAAACGCGCGATTTCCTCCCCCTTTCATTAAAAAAAGTTATGAAAAAAAATGTGAAACGGGTTAAAATTTCACGAGCAGAACGAAATTATTGATGAAAATTAAATTTGAGCAATTGGCTCATTCTATGTCAACTCGACCAGGTTTTGACCTTGGGTCTTCCGATTTCGCTCAAAATTTGTTTACGAGTTCTCCTCGATGGTGTAATGAAGGAATCGCCGTCATTCCGATCCTAATCCTTCAGGGGGCGGGGGGTGGCCCTTGTAATTTTCGTATAATTGGGATTTTTTGCGAAATCGCTTAACTTTGAAGGAGCATATCTCGAGATTCGTTAGGTCTAAGATAAATCTGTTCATGCTGTTTTGTAGAGAATTGAAAGGAGGTTCAAAATTGATATTCACTTTTTGAAAAGTTCAAAGTTGAGCTTTTGTGATGGAAGCTCAACTTTCATGATAAGTACAAAAGATGAAGGGCCCCATTAAAAAATCTGAAAAAATTACTATGAAGAGAACTTTTAATGTATTTTTCAACCAATTACTTTTCAAGATGGGATCTCAATACCCCTGGGGGGGGCACAGGGGTCCTAAATTTTGGTCAAAATTCAAAAAAATGGAAAAAGTGAAGTAATATATCGATTTCTACTAATTCGAAGGCGCTGAGTTCGAATATGTGCTTAGTTTTTTCATTCGACCCCTTTGAACCCCCCTATCAGCCTCCTAATGAGGTCAAAATTCAAAAAAATGAAAAATAACGTATGACGTGTCGTTTGTTAGGTTTTTGAAGGCGCTGAGTTCGAATATTTGCTTATTTTTGGGATTCGACCCTTTAGTGCCCCCCTAGCCCCCAATTTTGAAAAAAAACATGCAAAAAATCGGAAATAGCATGTGTCATATCGATTTCTACTAATTCGAGGGTGCTGAGCTCGATTATCAACTTACTTTCTCGGCCCGTCTCCTTCGTTCTCCACACTGACTCCAAAATTACTAAATCATTTAAAAAATCAATGTTTTTTCAAAATTGGCGGCTAGGGGAGCACTAAAGGGTCGAATCCCAAAAATAAGCAAATATTCGAACTCGGCGCCCTCAAAAACCTAACAAACGACACGTCATACGTTATTTTTCATTTTTTTGAATTTTGACCTCATTAGGAGGCTGATAGGGGGGTTCACAGGGGTCGAATGAAAAAACTAAGCACATATTCGAACTCAGCGCCTTCGAATTAGTAGAAATCGATATATTACTTCACTTTTTCCATTTTTTTGAATTTTGACCAAAATTTAGGACCCCTGTGCCCCCCCAGGGGTATTGAGATCCCATCTTGAAAAGTAATTGGTTGAAAAATACATTAAAAGTTCTCTTCATAGTAATTTTTTCAGATTTTTTAATGGGGCCCTTCATCTTTTGTACTTATCATGAAAGTTGAGCTTCTATCACAAAAGCTCAACTTTGAACTTTTCAAAAAGTGAATATCAATTTTGAACCTCCTTTCAATTCTCTACAAAACAGCATGAACAGATTTATCATAGACCTAACGAATCTCGAGATATGCTCCTTCAAAGTTGAGCGATTTCGCAAAAAATCCCAGTTATACGAAAACTACAAGGGCCACCCCTCGCCCCCTTGAAGGATTAGGATCGGAATGACGGTGATTCTTCCATTAGACCATCGAGGAGAACTCGTAAAAAATTTTTGAGTGAAATCGGAAGACCCAAGGTCAAAACCTGGTCGAGTTGACATAGAATGAGCCAATTTTAACCCATTTTCAGCCCTAAATTGGGTAGATTTTTGAGTATTTTCACAGAATTGACATGAGACCTATGAAAGTGAGGTAGAATTTCGCCAGCAATTCAAAAATACCATCCATTTTTTTTAGCAACTTTTGAAAATTTTGAGCCTCAAATTGAGTCAATTTTTGATCAATTTTAAAAAATTGGCATGTGACCTATGACAGTGGGGTGGAACTTCGCCAGAAATTCAAAAATACGATCCAAATTTTTTTTTCGCATCTTTTGAGAATTTTGAACCTCAAATTGAGCCAGTTTTTGATTAATTTTTTAAAATTGGCATGTGACCTACGAAAAAGGGAGAGAATTTTGCCAAAGATTTTAAAATGTAAACCAAAATTTTTTTAACAACTTTCAAGTTTGAGTAATTTTAAGCTCAAAATATTTTATTGGAATGTGAAAAAATGAACCATCTAAACTAATAAAAAAGAAAATAAGAAATTCAAATCAATTACATTCATTTGATAAAAAAACGGTTTCGTTTCATTCAGAAAATTATTCGATTTTGAATTTTGGGTTCTCTATGAATAAGTTTATTTAAAAATCGACTAAATCAAAAGCTCAAAATTCTCAAAAGTTGCTCAAAAAAGTTTTGGGTGATATTTTAAAGTTTCTGGAATTTCTGGTGATATTCTACCCCACTTTCATAGGTCACATGCCAATTGTAAAAAATTATTCAAAAATTGACTCAATTTCAGGCTCAAATTACTTTTGTTGCTAAAAAAAATTGGATGGTATTTTTGAATTGCTGGCGAAATTCTACCTCACTTTCATAGGTCACATGTCAATTCTTTGAAAATACTCAAAAATCTACCCAATTTGGGGCTCAAAATGGGTTAAAATTGCTCAAATTTAATTTTCATCAATAATTTCGTTCTGCTTGTGAAATTTTAACCCATTTTGATAGGTCGCAACCCATGTTTCATATTTTATTTTATAACTTTTTTTTAATGAAAGAGGGAGGAAATCGCGCGTATTCAAAACTTTGAAATTCCACCTCGGCCTATTGTGCCAATAGTTTTTCTCAAACTTTGGCTCATTGGACGCGGAATGAGCCCAAGAATACATTGCGTTTGATTTTTTTTGTCCAGCACACCGCATGATGCCTACAGAGGCATTATTGTGCCAAAAATGATCGAATTTGGCAAAAAATTGCACTTTGTGGAGCCCAGCACTCCATTGTGCCCGCCGTAACCAAGGGATGTGATATATATTTGGAGTCGGGGGAGTGTCTGCTACCAGAATGTGAAAAAAAATTTGTACGAAGTCAAATTTAAAAATTGGCGAAAAAGGGGGGTTCAGGCCTCAGCTCCCTATTGTGCCAGGGCAAAAATCCGAAATACGGTTTTTTAGGACTACGAGACCCATACCTACAACAAACCAACTGATTTTTTTGTCCAGCGAAAAGGCACACTAATTTCGATTTCTAGAGCACTTTTTTCCTCTTGGACTGTAGACTAGGTATCATTATGAAGTCACTTTTTAGTTACTTGGTCACTTTTTGTCACTGTTTATACCTCAAAAAACACTTTTTTCGATCTGTTTAGCAAGAAGTATTCGTTTTCCTCATTTTCAAGTCTTAAATGACTTGGCATGTCAGAAACACGGAAAAGTACTAACCGCCCAAGTTCAAAAACTGTAGGCCTATGAGAAAAGGGACTTAGGTGTACTCTTCGACCATTTGTGTAGCTCATTATAAAAAATGAAATGTTCGTTTTCTAAAAAACAACCATAGTCCAAATTTAGGAGATAAAATAAAATTTTACGAAAAAAACTATTATCAATATTTATTTTGGGTTTAAGTAAGACAAGAGGAAATAGGGTACTCTACCTATTGCAGGAATTGGTTTTGGCTTCTGGCCCATATTTACAACTTGCAAGGTGCACCATTATAAAGGGGTAAAATGATGAAACAATGGACGTGTAAAAAGATGGAAATAAAAGTATCGAAAAGTTTCGTTTGAAGCAGAGGCGTAACCAGAAAATGATGAATAGGTGGGCCAAATAAGGTTCTGAAAAATTTTAGATGGGCAAAAAATTAAATTGAGGTATAAATGAAGGAAGAGGCGGTAAAAATAAACGAGTACTTTAAAACTCGAACAGATAAGGAATTCGTTAACGAACGTTCATGATCTACGACCTGAACATTGTAATAAAACTAAAAAATATAAATTCACAAATGTTTTTTTTTCAAAATTGAAAATAAATGAACTCAAAATTATTAATATTGATGCCAGTGATCAAAATCATAATATATATAACGACGAGAAATTTGAGTTTTAAAAAAATTATGGAGAAAAACTGCTAAGTAATTTAAAAACATTTACAATTCAATTTTATAGCTGGAAGAAATTTTCAGGTAAATCTTGAAGTTGAAATTTGAAAAAATTTCAGATAAAAAATTAAAAACTGTAAAAAAGTCGGGGAAAAATTATACCCAGGTAATTTGAAAAAAATTTCAAGTTGGAGAAAATAGAAAAAATTTAGGTATGTTGAAAAAAAATTGAGAATATTTGAGAAAAAAAATAAATTTTAAGAATTTAGAATTGAGAAAATTAAACTCAAAAAAATGAAAAATTTGAAAATATACAAATATGAAAGTCGACTTGAGAAAATCACAATTTATGAACCACCCTTTGTATGTGATTGACATTTCATGTTTTCAATATTACTTTTCGATTCAATCGAAAATAATTCGAAAAAATTTGAAAAAAAAGAAAATATAAAACAGAGCCAAAAAAATAAGTCCACAGCATTAACGTCATGATCAGTTCATTTGGAATGCATCCTGCAAAGTAGATCCAACCTTGTCTTCAGACATCAGACAATGCTCGAGTGGAAGTGGGTGTTAGGCATATTATGTAACTAAAAATGCTTGTTTTAAAGAGATGTTTTTCATTTTTTTTTTTTTGTTAAGTGAACCAGCTCTGGGCCAAATGATTTTTCAGGTGGGTTTAGCCCTTCCAGCCCACCTGCTCATTACACCCCTGATTTAAAAAAAGGCAAGATTTGATGACGGTTTTGCAATGAAAAATTTTTAATTCCAAAAATATGAAAACTGTTTGTTCGGGCACTATTTTAGTCATTCTGTCATCTGTGTGTTGAATAAACATCTAAATCGGAATCAGTCTTTGATGAAATTCTGCTTTTGAAAATCAGTGACGTGATTTTCTTTGAAAATTGATGATTTTTCAGTCAAAAATCACTGATTTCTCAATCAATTCCTAATTTGTCAGGAAAATTAATAATTTTGACCGAAAAATCAATGAAAAATCACTGATTTTCAGTTAAATTCATTTCACTGATTCAAATATGTAGGTAAATTTTACCGACTAATTCAGATGTAAGGAGTGTATTGATTGTTTGTTCCATAAAATTTCGCGATTGTCCAATTTTCCTACTGAAAATATTCTGACTACACCAGCGCCGCTGAAATAATAGGTTAGGTGCCTACTCAATTTTTTCATTGAAATTTGGTCCTTTTTTTTCCTTTCAAATTCTCAGCCCCTTCCTTAAATAATTTGTGGATGCGCTTATGATTATTGGTGATAGGAGAGGGGGGAGGGGTAAAAATTCAAAATGTTTCATGTTTGGTGTCAAAAATTAGGGTTTTTGGCATCCTGATTCTCGAATATGATTTTGTGATTTTCTTCGAAAAACCAAAAGGTTCTCCGGAAGGGCAGAGGCAAAACTCAGAATTTTGATTTGCATCTTTTTCATTTAAAATGAATGTTGGCTCGAAAGGGGGAAAACTCAACAACTTTGGCGATTATTTGTGGGATAAATTATTTTGAGTTTTGCCTCTGCCCTTCCGGAGAACGTTTTGGTTTTTCGAAGAAAATCTCGAAATCATAAATTTATTATTTAGAATGTCAATAATCCTAATTTCTGGCACAAAACATAAAATTTTTATAAATTTTGATTTTTAACCCCCTCTCCCCTCTCTATCTACTCCTCTGACTGGCCATGAGTTGTTGGTGGCATCCTGGATCCTGATAACGTTGAAAGAGGATTTATTATTAAAAATGATTCCATTCTTTTATGTAACTCAAATTTCGAGAATTTTGTATTCTTTACTCTTTTTTTTTGTTCCAAAAATCATCACGGTAACACAAATTTTGAGTCTCTTTTTTTTATGAAGCTTGAATTTTTTTAAATGCAACTAGATCAGTTTTTTCTTTTTAAATTTCTTATTCATTGACATTTTTAAAATTTTCGATAGTTTGTACTCAATTTTTGCCATCTTATTATTTTTCCAATTGTTTTTGTTTTTTTTTTGAGGCGTATCTTAAGAGATATCATTTGTAAAATTGAAGAAAGTTTTTCAGTATTGTTATCGTATTAACGAAAGATTATGATGTAACACGATTTATGAGCTGAAGAAGCATTGAAATAATGTCTCTTGGAATTTATAATGTTGTTGATTTATTACTATAGGCATAATTTTCGATTGGAAGGAGCGATGATATAACACAAATTATAGGTCAATTGAAGAATGTAATGATTGTTTTTTTTGGAATGATTTTCTGTTACGCTTACCAAGTTATTAATAATTACGTTCGTAGAATATAGAGGAAGGCAGTACCGACTGCTGAGCATACAGAATGAATGTCAATAGCGTATTTTCGAGTCGTATAAGTTGTTTTTTTTTTTGAAAAAATTTGATGAGGCATGGATAATTTTCATTTCAATTATCTATTCGATTTTTAATTCCGAGTGAACCTTGTAATGTTGAATTTTTCCAATTTTTCAACACCACTCTCCTCTCTTCATCATATTCACGTCTTCCTCGTAATTTATTAGGTATAGATGCCTAATTTAATTTATGCCAAATATTAATTTTTATATTTAGGAGGGAAGAGAGAGGAGGGTCAATGTCTAAAAAAAATGAAATCTATCAAATTTACCCAATTTTTTTATCACTTGTTTCCATTTTTATTCGACTGCCCAGATCGATTTTTTCACCCCCCCCCCCCAATAAACGATATTTCGTTTTATAAACAGTCTATCGATGCTTAACTCGCTGTTGAATTTAAAAACACGTGCATATGTTTTGTAATGTTCATCAAGGTATTAAAAACACAAACTTTTTTTTTCAACTATAAAAAATTCAATACGTGTAACTACGTCTCAAGACTTAATTTTTTTTACAAATGATATGTCAACAAATTATAATCACATCGACACGACGATGTTTACCTACACTACACCCATGATGGTGCGATAGAGACTCGCGACTGGTACTAAAAAACAAATCGCTACGAAAAGAACTCTTTTGTAATTAACGAATGTTAAAAATGACTTGAGTCGGCGTCGTTTATGTCGAACTATTGTATATAGACCTTCGAATTTTGAATGTCTACGATTCACTCGGCTTTTTCTTACTTTTAAATAGTTCTATGAACGATTACTCTCGCCTCTGTAATTAATCATGGCACTTGAACCACAGACGTTAGGTATTTTTCAATTCGAGCGTATAATTAAATCAGCGTCGAATACAAGCATACTACTTATATTTAAATTTATACCTACCCATCGGTTGGAAATAGCTCAAAACACGTTTATGAAAAACGAAAGAGAAAAAAAATCGTCACCTGGGTACGACAAATGTACTGCTCGCGGTAGCGCGTCGAAACCGATCGACGAATGCAACGGAAATATGAATTTTCGTTATGTTTGGCTTTTTCAGAATTACACCGGCGGAATATAATAGCTCGTTAGGAGCTTTTGTCAAAATAAAATATTAACAAAGAGAAAGTTGGAAGAGTAAAACATTAACATATCGATTTTCATGCTAAATAAGTTAGAAGGGGTTTATTTGTGGTTCACTATGCTACTAAGGTGTTCCAACTTTTAACACACGTAAACATAAAATATTCATAGGTTCTAAAGTGAAAACACTTTACTGGTAAACGCACGCTTCGAACGTATCACAAGTCTAATTTGATTCGTGGATTAACTTAAATCGTATGAGATACTCTTAAAATAGGTAACAATGGTAGTTAGAAGGGGAGGGGGAGTCGAATTGGAACTTATGTGTTTGAATGGGCAGAAAAGAGATCGCAAAAATACAAAATATCAATTTTTAACTGCTGATATTTATTTTGTAATTTTGAGAATTTTTTTGAAAATTCAAGAAACTAAATGGGTAAAATAATAATTTGAAAAATTTTCAAATCGAGTATGATTCAATGTAGAAAGGTAAAAATGTAAATTTTTAGGCAATTTGGACCTTCTCAAAAATTGATTATAAAAATTTCAGGCATAAGAAAGTTTTCATCATATTTTAAAATATTTCCTTGGCACCTTCAAACGATTCCAAAAATCGGAAAATATCGACCTGTAGTCCTCAGAATTTGAAAAATATTTTCAATTTTTTTATTAATCTTTTTTAGAAAGTAAAAATTAGGAAATATTCAATTTAAAAAATTGAATTTCCAAAAAAATTACTTGAACCAAATTTTAAAAATTTTAAATTCAAGGAACATAATTTTTTCAAATTCCTTGAGATCCAATTCGACTAGTTTCCTTACCTATTAAAAAAAAAAAGCTCGAAGATTATAAATGCAAAAATAAAACTGATTCAGTCTACTCTATCACAACAGTGTAAGTACAAAAAACAACCCCTCGAGTGAGATTAGACGTACAACATTTCAGCAGATTTTGCGGTGTATTCGATTAATTTACCATTACCACCGAACGATTTAGCGCAATTGTTA
Organism: Pseudococcus viburni; assembly: GCA_033439095.1. Classification (NCBI taxonomy): domain Eukaryota; kingdom Metazoa; phylum Arthropoda; class Insecta; order Hemiptera; family Pseudococcidae; genus Pseudococcus; species Pseudococcus viburni. Next base: position 645,753 of record JAVBJF010000180.1, read on the forward strand.
GAGACAACGACGCCACCTCCAGCTCTCGATCCATGATCCATAAACAAGAATCTGGATTTAGATTTCTTGGACGCGTCGCTGGATTTCCTATCCTCAAAATTGAAATTTTCGCTACGTTTCGAGTCCAACGACGACGAAGGTGATAGGGCCGATAATTTCTGGAGTTTTTCGTCCATAATTCGAAACTGCCATTTCCACGAGACGTTGTACAGGAAAGGACGATGATCGAAGCGGTTATCGTCGGGGCTGTAGAATTCGGCGTGGTAGCTCGGAGTCAAGACGGTCATTTTGTGGCGGTTTATGGCGTAACAGCGGAAGAAATGCTTTACTTTTTCGGCTACTTCTTGAGGGGTGTGGGAAGGAGCCCATAAAGGTACCAGTTTCGTGAACATCGAGTATGGGCCGCAATTCTGCTGCTTGCGGAGACGACCGAAGATGTTGAGTTCGTCGTAGGTCATGCCTAGAACAGAAAAAATATCGATAAAATCTTTGATAGTTCTTTAAAAATTAGAATTCGAAATTAGGAAATTCCGAGAAAAAGATTTTTACTTTTTATCGAGTTTGAGGTAAAAAAAATGCATGAAAAATTCAGTTGATAAGATAATTTTATTTTTCCAGTCGTTCGTCTCTTTTTTTCATGTATAAAAAATAAGAAATCGATTTTACTTTCTCATATAAAATTCAAGACAGTGACAACTGACAGGTTTGACTGAAAGTTCCATATTTATTGAAATATTCCAGTTTTTACCAAATTGGGCGGGAAGGAGAGATAATGAGCATTGGGTTCTATATAATTTTTAATTTAGGTCACGATGAGCTACAACAATCCTCTTTTTTCCTCATGTTTTTATAAATACGATTTTCGACATTTTCTAAAAATATTTCAAAACCTTTATACATGGAGTATTTTTGATCAATAAAGGGCAAAGAAAGAGAAAATCGAAAACTAGAAATAATTTTTACCCATATCTTGTTCGTCAGTTTGAACTAGACGACCTTCTTGCAAAGGTTCCAATTCAGCGGTCGGTACAGCATCCAAAATCTCTTCCAAAGCATCAAAACTAAAACGTTCTTTAGCATAAGTCAGGAATAATTTCAAATCTGTCTTGGAAATACTCCCAATAGGATTAATATCGGCGCTAGAACAATCATATTTGGTAAAATAACCCCTCAACGCCTCGTCTACGTTGCCAGAGCCAAGAACCAGGAGTCCTCCGGGTCTACCTCGAACCCACAGCATAAGTTGTGCGAATAAGTACGACAGAACCATTCGAAGCCTAGCTTGGATATTCTGCAGAGCTAAAGATTCCCTGGCGGATCCTCCATGGACACCGAATCGTGGCACTTTGCCTGTAAAACACACGTAGAAGTAATTTCCAGCAAATCACACGTTAAAAGAAAGAAGAAAAAATTCAATACCTGTGATCGTAGTGAATATGGCCATAATAGCGGTCACAGCTGTATCAATAGTTATACCCATATGGTAACTGCCGATCTGTCCAGCCAGTCTTTCAGCTCTTTTACGAGTCTCCTTGGAAGAGTTCTCCGTTCCCATGTAACAAGTGATGAATAATCTGCCACATAGCTCTCGAGGATCTTCAGGAGTATACTCGGAATCACATACAACCCTTCGTATCGTCGATTTGACATTCTCATCGTTTTCTCGGCAAGATTGTACGATCAGATTAGACAACGAGTAAACAATACAAGCAGTACTGGAAGAATCAACTCCACCGCTGAGAGGCAAGAAAAAACCACCTTGGCCGGATCTTCTCAAATAATCCCACAGCCAGCAAGCAGGTCCTAAGGCTATTTCTTCCTCCGGTGTGTGATAATTCCATTTTATAGGCATGGTCTGCGGCAGAATGAAGGTAGCACTGGAAGACAAAGCGAAATCTTTGACGACAATACGAGCATAGTTCATATTATTATTCGATAACGTGCATCTGGTACGAATGATGTTATTACGATAGCTTCGAATTTCTTCCAAATCAACAGTGGCACAGACAACTTCGACATCTTTCAAAGAAAATTGAGCACTGCGATTGAGAAATTCGCCATTCAAAGCGATACACGAGTTTCCTTGGAAATATGTGCGAGCTCCGTCGCCTCCTCTCAAGTTGCTGTACAGATAGCATCCTCCTGATTTCACCGTAGCCGATTTTATCAACTCGACGGTTACGTTAGCTTTACGTAGTTCTGTATACGATCCCGAACTATTGACGATGATTTCCACTCCATCGATACCCAATGAAATATGAGTACTCTGAGGAGCCCACAGCTCTTCGCAGATTTCATACCCGATGCACGTATCTTTGGTGGCAATAACAGCATCACCGAATGGCACAGTTGATTGTCCGGTGCATTCTTGGATCATACGTGGTAAATAATGGTCCTCGATTTCGCTCACTCTTCTCCACGGACAGAACCAGCGTGATTCGCGGTAGTTACCGACGTCGCACATTAATAACTTGGGACGTATCAAGAGGATTTTATGGTTTAGAAATACAATCCTGCAGTTGTAAATTAGGTTTTTGTGCATAACTGGCATACCAACGTCGATCATAATACCTTCACAGCTGGCGTCAGTCAATAGTTCGAGGAGGACTTCCCACGAATGGAGTAACGTGTCACTTTCGAAGAAATGGTCTTCGCAGCTGTAGCCACATATTTCGAGTTCTGGTCCGCTTCTATATGTCGCTCCGGATTTCTTAGCTTCCTCTATGCTTTGCAATATTCTGCGATGATTTCCGTCGAAATCTAACGCCCATTGATTCAACGTACAAGCAGCTAAGATCGCTTTACGTCCCATTGCTGTTTTAGATCACTTTCAGATTGTTCTGAAACAAAAATTACCTCCGTGTTAGAATTCACATTACGGAATTTGAACTGATCTATAAATAATATTCTCGGACTCGTACCGAAGAGTTTTCTAAATTATTGGTAAGACAAAACACGACAACAGAATACACATGCGATAAAAAATGTTTATTAAATTTGAATAGATACTTATTAGAATACAGCTCGTGTTACGATAAAGAGTAAAACTTATTCGGCTGGATATTGAATAGTGATTATTTTAAAATCTTTATCAGGAGCAACCATTATTTCGTGTTTCTTCGATTTGACTCGTAAGAAGGTAAGATCGTTTGTCGGATCCAAATCTCTAACCACACTTCGTGCTTTATCAGCTAAATGACTAACCAATCCAGCGTACTGTACTGTCGTCGTGTTATCCATCGTAGTTTTAATCGGAATGCCTTCGCTGGTCACCACAATCGTTCCGGCTACTCCTTTGTACGATTGGATTCTTTTCATAATTTCATCTACCTCGTTCGACATGATTAAACGATTAGTTTATAATTACCTCGGATTAATTAAACTATCACAATGGCATTTCAGCGATGAATACTAAATTTTAATTGAAAATCAACTGAATATTCCTTGTTGACTGGTTACTTGGTAACAGAGTAATTAGAAAGGATGAGTAAACGTCGGAATTTGAATGATTTTTTTTTATTGCTAAAAAAAGATAAAAATTAATTTCACAGACTATAAATTACTAGATCAGTTTTGTTTACAATTTTTCTATTCGGATTTTAGATAGGTACCTACTCATTTGATTAATTAGAAAATCTGATTAGCTGAAGACGCAAAAAACGTGATATGATTGGTTAAAATAATCACCTACTGAAAATGTAGCAAATAAGTAGGTATAAGAATGTTATTGTTGTTTGTTGTCTTTTCTGTTGTTTTTGTTGCAATTTTATGTCGTTGACGTGAAAAGTTCATTGATCACTTTGAATCACTTGATCCGTTGGAAGGCTGCTCTACTTTGCAGCATTGTGTAGTATTTCATCATTTTTCCTCCCGCCTTAACTCAGCTACACTAGGTAGATTTCGTTTCCGTTCCTCGTTCTCGTAGCTGTGGTGGTCTGTGATTGGTTAATATATAATACGTCATTACTTAAGTTATTGTATTGTTCTGTTTCGTTAAGTTGTTCCTGTGTGTTGTTCTGTTAATTATTGTAATGTTCAGTTAGTTAATTAAAGTTACTTAATTACTGTTATAGTTAGGGCCGGTTTATCAATCGTGCTCACGGATTTTTAACTGACTGTTAGCGGCTAACCGACGCTTCCGATTGGCGGTTAGCGCTTAACCGACTGTTATTTCCCCTACTTTTGCTTTAACTAGCGATTGAAAAACCGGCCCTTAATGAAATACATTTTCGTTCGTTCGTTAATTGCTCGTATTTATTTGGTCTTGAGAGGTAAAGTAGTGCGCCTTCTTACGTGGCAGCAGAGCGTTGAGTAATTTTGTATGCGTTAAAATCCACGTGTGTGTTTACAGAATGTCGCCGCCGCTCAAAACGGTAAAGAAAAGAGTTAAATCTCCGTCCCGAAAGAGCGATACCAAATCAAAGAGTAAGAAGAGGGAACGAGATGAACGTAGTGAACGCGATCAGAGTCCAAGAACTAGCGATTATAACCCGAGAAGGGAGGCGATCCACCCCACGAGGCCCAGTGGTACTCCGGCCACTCAGCTACGGAGAGTTTCTTGTACGGTTACGAGTGCTGGTGTGAGTTTATTACCTCCACCTCCGCCTTTGTTTTCATCGAATGGCCAGCGTTGTCCAGCGCCATCACAAGTCAATGTAAATAGAGTTTCTAGCGTTCCGGCGCCTACCATAAGCGGGTCAATGTTACCGTCAATGTCAGTAGTTACCTCGTCTCCCGTTATGACGACCATTTCAACGAATTCTCCGCAGATGTCGGTTCACACTTCGCAGATGCCGATTCAAAACGTGCGTTCATCGACCAGCGATGTCCGAAATGCGATAACTGGACCACAGACACACGTAGGTACTGGTACGTCGATGCCATATCAATCGATAAACCCGCTCGCAGGTAATTTCGCGATAGGATCCAACGGGGCGATAACCCTAACGCCGATCAATATGATCCCACCGCCGCCACCACCGCCGCACCAACATTCGATTCCGGTGCCTACATCGATACCAACGTCGACCCAGACTCCAATGCAAACAGATACGACTCCGGCGCAAACAAATTCGATACCTACGATGTCGTCGACGAACGGTCCAGCACCGCAATCCAGGCCGACGCAGCAGGCTGTTCAAAATGTCCGATTACCGTTCCTAAATAATTCCATGTTACCGGTGTTTCTCTTGCAAATGGACACGAATTTCGCTACCTGGAAGATGGTCATAATGACTGAGTTGCAAGCACTCAACTTGGCACACCTTTTGTCACCGAGCACTTACGTTATTCCTCGGAGTGGAGATACCACAGAATTCGATAGGGCGGTGGCGTGGGTCAAGACGTTTATTATTACTCGCGTAGCCGATACTTTGAAGACACATATTGTAGACGCGGCGAACCCGGCGGAAATGTTGCGAAAACTCGAAGACCGTATACAGCCAATAATTCCGGCGGCTCGATTCTCTATTAAACGGGCGTTCCACTCTATACAAATGGGTGTATCGGAATCAGCACAGGCCTTTATAAATCGTTTTGAAGTGGCCGAAAAACAAGCACGGCGATATGACGGCGATATTCGACCGGTAGACGTGTTGGACAACTTTCTCGCAGCGATCAAAACGGCGAGCCCCGAAGCTATAAACTCGTATAATAGTCAACCTGCGAAAGACATAGAAACGATTAAACGCATTTTATTGGCAGAAGAGGCCGGGCGGAAAGAAGCCAAGGACCGAAGAGCAGGCGAAGATGGTGATAAAACCGCGGCGTATGTCGGCTCACGCTATCAAGGCAATAATTTTCGCGGTAAATCTAGAGGCAGGTTCCAACGGCGTGGATTCAACTACGATCGTTCACGTGCATACTGCACAAGATGCGGAAAACGAGGACACTCGTACAAAGTTTGTCACAGTACGCGTTGGCAGTGCTATAACTGCAAAGAGATGACTGATAGTCATCAATCATGGAACTGCCCGAATGGTACGGTCGAGCGCTCACGATTTAAGTTAGTACGACAGCAGACACGCCAGGACACGTCGAAGCGTTACCCTCAAAAGCGACCGGCAACAAACTCAAGACGTACCGATACGAGGCCTAGCGGTAATAACATAGCTCCAGCTGCAGCGGCAGCAGCAAACGCGATGGAGGTTGACGGCGTTGAAGTCCCAGGTAATAATAAAAACAATCTTTTCGGTTCAACCTGTGTCTATCGATTTCTGAGCGATTCCGGCGCAGACGAGCATTTCGTTACCGATGCCAGCGGTCTTATTAATGTACGAAAAATAAACTCAGTCACAGTCTCTGGCGCTGACAGCCGCACGAAATTAAACATCTCCCATATAGGCGATTTAGTTACAAAACGAAAAAATGGCAAAGCGATTATTATTAAGGACGTCTATTACTCTCCACACATTTCGAAAAATCTATTATCGCTCAGAAAATTCGTTCAGGCAGGTGCTACGATAACGTTAGATATTAATAACATAATTATAAGAGATAAAAACAAAGATATACTCGTCAATGGTACCTTCGATGGAAAATTCTGGTGGTTGGATATGCCATCGATACCATCTACACCGAAATTACTGAACATCGATACACAAACGGGGGGGAGTTCAAGCGATCCTAAACCTAGCACTTCCGGCGTTAAGTTAAAAACAATGACCGATGTTTCGATTCCGACTAACACTTCGTCCGGCGATCACGATTACGCGAAAACAAAGAAATTCGATTACAACGATATCACCGATGCTGAATCGTTGGCAAAATATTTAGATATCGAAGCAGAAATGAATTTGAACGACATAAAAACGCTTGCGAATGAAAATGCTAACTCACTTCGAAATTCGATAGGTTATTTATGGCATCTTCGGTTAGGACATGCTTCAAAGACATACTTAGAATACGCAGCTAAGTCGATACCGGAGCTGAAAAACGTAACGTTTTCGAAAAATATACTCGATTGTGTCGATTGCAAATTAGCTAAGTCTACGGCGTTACCTAATAATACGACTCGTCAACGTTGCAATGAACCATTGCACGGCGTTCATTCTGATTTAATGGGCCCAATAGATCCGCCTACGGTTAAACACGGTGCCAAATATATTGTTTCATTCATTGACGATGCTACGCGCTATGCCGTAAGTTTTCCGTTAACTGAAAAGAAATTTGTACATATAGCGTTAGAAAATTATTTAAAAACAGTAAGAAAAATTCGCGGTCCTTCGGCAAAAATAGGTTTCATACGTAGAGATAATGGTACAGAGTATTCTACTGAAGAGATGAAAGCGATAGTAGATAGAGAAAAGATAGAAGTCCAGACCTCTCCCCCATCTTCATCGAATCTAAACGGTACCGCCGAAAAATTTAATCGCGATATCATGAATATTACTCGAGTGTTACTGATAAGTTCGGGATTTCCTGATACCATGTGGGCGTATGCGTTAAGTTTCGCGATAGATATTTATAATAGAACTCCGAGAAAATCGATAAATTTTAAAACACCATATCAATCGTTTCACAATCGCGATAATACTGTTCGATACTTACGTAGGTTTGGTTGTCTAGCGTTCGCTCATTCTCCACCTTCAGCCGGTAAGAAAGTGGGTGAGAGAGCTACGAGAGGTTTTCTAGTTCATTGTGCTGATACACACTACGTTTTAATTCAACCTACGACAGGCAAAATTACGCGATCTCAAAATGTAATTTTCATAGAAAGTAAAGTATATGGTGACTTTTACCCGAAAGATTCCCAAAATGCGTTGACTACAGGTGCGTTTACTCCTCAAACACCTAGCGATGAGTGGGAAATCGGTACGCCTACTCCTAGTAACGATCCAAATCCTTCGGCAAACGTGACTTCGTTCTCGATATCGATAGAAAAACATCCGTTTGAAAGTAACATAGGCTTCGCTAATCCGATGATGGTTCAGACGCAAATAAATTATATAAATTCGATCGATGCCAAATTTCTGCCAACTGAAAACCCACAATTAATTAGGGAAACGTTTTCGTTAAATCTTAGCGCTCACTTAACTTCGTTAAATGTCGATTCTGCGATTAAAAAGCCTAAGAAAGATAGAATTAAGGAACCGCAAACCTTCAAAGAAGCGATGGCGAGTAAAAACAAAGAGGACTGGTTAATAGCGGTAAACTCGGAGCTCGGCTCACAGGATAAGAACAAAACGTACTCGCTGATAAGTAAAGACACGTTACCGAAAGGTACTCCGATTCTACACTCGCGATGGTTATTTAAATGCAAATTAGAACACACCGATTTTTACAAATTCAAAGCGTGATTAGTAGCGAAAGGGTACGCCGACAAAAACGAATACGATCTATCGGAAACGTACTCACCAGTAGCTCGCATGAGCGATGTTCGATTTTTCCTATCTGTAGCAAATAAATACAACTTGGATATTCACCAAATGGATGTCACCACTGCGTTCTTGCACGGTGAACTACAGAAAGATGTCTATATGCATATACCTGAAGGACATAAACATTATGAAAAATTAAGAAAAACTCACGTACTACATATCGATAAAGCGCTGTATGGTTTAAAAGTTAGTCCTAAACGATGGTATGAAAAATTTAAACAAGAGATGCTCAGATTAGGTTTCAAAGTATATCCATTTCAATCGTGCATATTCATATGGCGCAAAGGAAATAAATTCGTTATGTTACTCCTATACGTCGATGACATGTTAATAATAGGAAATTGTAACGATAAAATAAGAGAGTTAAAAACGAACCTAGGCAAATCCTTTTCGATGAAAGACCTAGGCGAGCCAAAACGATTCCTAGGCATTGAGATTGAACGTGATCGTATTAATAAAACACTCGATATCCATCAAACACAGCTCTCGTTGGACATTTTAAAACGATTTCACATGAGCGATTGCTTTCCGATCGACACTCCATGCGCTACTAACGAAGCTGAAAAGAAAACGCCGTTAAAAGCCAATCATTCGTTACAAGAATTGGAAGAAATTATGCCTTATCGCGAAGTAGTAGGCTCGTTACTATATCTAGCAAATGGTACTCGACCAGACCTTTGCTATGCGGTAAATAAAGCCAGTCGTAAACAGGATAAATATGACATCAATGACTACTACTTACTAGTTAGGATTTTGCGATACTTGAAAGGCACGTTACATTACAAAATTCGATACACTGGCCAGACCGATCAACTAATATGCTTCGCTGATGCATCATTAGGTACAGGCGATGTTGCTGGCAAATCGACTTCCGGCTTTCTGATTAAGTTATTCGGCGATCTGATACACTGGCGAACGAAAAAGCAGGCACACGTTGCTCTGTCGACTGCTGAGTCAGAGTTCATTGCCATGTCGCTGGCAACAAAAGAGATTACATGTATAAAAGAGATGTCTAAACGATTATTACTGATTGAGACAAAACCGATACTTTTCGAAGATAATACCGCCGCGATAAAAATGGCGAAGTCTGAGGACTCTCAATCACTTAAGCACATTGTAAAGTTATGTTACCATTACGTTAGGTACGAAGTGCTTAAGAGGAATATCGAAATTCGCTGGGTACCTACTCACGAACAACTGGCCGATGGATTCACGAAAGCGTTAGCAAAACCCCAATTCGAAAAGTTCACTACAGCGTTATTTAGTTTTAAATAGGTGTTATATAATTTACATGAGTTAACCGACACTTGCATCGATATGAAAAACGCTTACCATTGTTTGTTTCAGATTTCCTGGAAAAGTATTGAAAGCGTTTCACGATTGGCCAAAAAGATGACTTCGTAAATTTTTGACTCGACCAATCAAAGGTGATTTTATTTCCAGACAGAATTGTCATATTTGTGTTATTACTCTTTATTGCGTTTATCCATATATCGTTACTCGGATAATTACTTATATTTTTGTTCGTTACTAACCAATTATCGGTTATATATATATTTCGTTTTCTATTTTGAGGCTTCAGGCCTATAGTTAAGAATAAGCGTTTCAAAAGAATCTATCATTTCGTTTATGGCGCTCAATCGTTTATTCCATTTTGTTTATTAAGCGTTTAAGAGATTACGTTAAATTCGTTAGTTCGTTCACCTAATTAAAATAGGAAAATAAAAGATTACTTACTTAAATTTCAATCTAGGCTAATTACGATTCGATAATATCGAAAAAAATGTTGAAATAGGGGGAGCGTTGGAAGGCTGCTCTACTTTGCAGCATTGTGTAGTATTTCATCATTTTTCCTCCCGCCTTAACTCAGCTACACTAGGTAGATTTCGTTTCCGTTCCTCGTTCTCGTAGCTGTGGTGGTCTGTGATTGGTTAATATATAATACGTCATTACTTAAGTTATTGTATTGTTCTGTTTCGTTAAGGGCCGGTTTATCAATCGTGCTCACGGATTTTTAACTGACTGTTAGCGGCTAACCGACGCTTCCGATTGGCGGTTAGCGCTTAACCGACTGTTATTTCCCCTACTTTTGCTTTAACTAGCGATTGAAAAACCGGCCCTAAGTTGTTCCTGTGTGTTGTTCTGTTAATTATTGTAATGTTCAGTTAGTTAATTAAAGTTACTTAATTACTGTTATAGTTAATGAAATACATTTTCGTTCGTTCGTTAATTGCTCGTATTTATTTGGTCTTGAGAGGTAAAGTAGTGCGCCTTCTTACGTGATCAAAACTTTTTTCAATGTGTTGTCCCTTCCCCCTCAACTTTCCATTAGTTGTTTTTCGTGAAGAAGTTGCCCATCAATTAAACAGAAGTCATTTTGTCGATATGGGTTCCACTTTGTTTTGAAATTTATGTATGTATTCGTAAACATCGATATCTTGGTTTGAGACTTGAGTACAGTTCAACCAACGTTCAACTTGCTGAAACATCCAGCAAAGATTTTTGAAATTGTAATGTAAAGTATCCCAGGTAATATTAAATTTGATAAGATTACTAAACGTTTATTTGATTTGGTTATCATTTGTTTTCGCTTTATTACAGTTGAAATGAATGCGGAGGCCAAGAATCAATTGGTACCAACGGAACACATCTTTATTTGTGTACCAGGCGATACACCTGACACAGTATTTCATACTGACACCGGTAAGGTGAATTTCATGTTATTTACAATATGGCAACCTCATACAAAAGTCTTAGAGAATGCTCGATTTTTTATAGGAGACGAATCTACACCAGCAAGAAGACGTCGTACCAGGACTCATAAACCACCGTCTGACGAAAGTTCGAGTTCTTCGAGCTACGGTGACCGTTTGCGATCGAGTCGAAAGGTAGCCGATGTTTCTGATAATGAAACGAAACCAATATGTAAGTAAGAACAAACCATATAAAAGACGTTTCAACATCTACAATTTCGATTGTAACTTCATATTTTTTTTCGACAGTTCCGCCACCCATCGATCTGACTCTGAATCAAGATAAATGTGCCGTCGTAGCCTGTTCTTTCGATAAATTGAGGAACGAACGATATTTCGTCGATAATACGGATCTGATTTCGAGTATTTATTCTACGAAAGCGCGAGCCAAGTATTATTGTTTCCCTCGTGCTGGGTCAAAATCAACGGTTGTTTCGGAATTGATTCACTGGTTGTTCCACGACGATCGAACCAGAGTCAAACGATTAAACAAGTAAAATTATCATCGAAGAATACTCGAACGTACGATGTACAAATTTTAATTGTTATTTTTAATTTACAGTTTCAAGAATACAAAGATTATGACAATAGCCACTAGCATCGAATCAAACGTCGATAAAGAAGGCAACTTAATGGATAGTGCATTTGGTTTCAATCAATATATCATCGTTAAAGGCGACTTTAGTCGAGTTGAAATTGAAGACCTCAACCTTGAAAACATTAAATTCCAAGTAGGAGAAGAGTTTGCCAGTTTTTTAAGATCTCGGTATGAAATTAATGAAGATGTTTTGGCCGAAATTACGAAAAGTAAAGCCTCGACTTCTGCCTTTTTTGGAAGGATTGTACGTGAGGTAAATAACACATTACCTCGCGCATCTTCGGATTCCAATAAAAGACCTGCGCTGTTAATAATTGACAATTTCGATGCGCCGGCGTTACGTATTTTAAATAAAACAAAATCAACTGAAGTTGCAGTCAAGGTGATGAATTTTTTCAATTCGATGCTCAGCGACATACCTCTTTTAGAGGATTTCATATTCGAGAAGATAATATTATTTGGAACGCATCAACCTATTGGCATGAATACAAAATCAAATTTGAAAAAGATAATCGTAGAGAGTTACCCGTATGGTTCGAAAGATGTGTGTTCGAAATTTTTTTTCTGCGAAGAAGATGTGAGAACACTGTTAAAAAATTACGGCGAAGAAGAATCGGTACTCAATAATCTAGTTAAAATTTGTGGTCAATTCAATATCGGAGGTTCAAATTACTTTCATCCTGGTTCCATCGTCAACTACATCCATCGGTCCAGAGAATATGAAATTGAAAATCCAGTATATTGGTCCTCCGTAGATTCGTTAGATATACTCGCTGATTTGAGTTTCATCTTACCGTACGAAATGGTTTTATGGACCTTACAAGAAGATCAAGTGCTGGAATTCAATTATCAAAAATTACTGAAATTCGATAAATTATCTACACAAGACGAAGATACCGCGTACTCATATTTACTGGAAGCTGGTTATCTGACCTTGATAGATAACGCGGATCGATCAAGATATAAAATTGTTAATAAAGAAGCTCGCAATTTATTCTATACCCGCTACAAAGAGTGGTGTGATCGAATACCCTCTGGACCAAAATATGAACCGCTACACTGTTTCGGGACTGGAGATTATCATGGATTTTTTGAAATTGCTAATCACATATTGAAAACGAATTACGCTGGTGAAGATTTCCAATACGAAGGACAATATCATGTATTTTTATCAAGCTTTTTCCATAATTTGTCGGAATGGCATTTTAAATCAAATAATCAAGCGGGTTATGGCCGATACGATTTCGTAACTTGGAATAAGAATCCTCTCGCCGATACGGGGTATGTTTTCGAAATCGCGATTCTAAAACCTGACAATAACCCTAAGCAGAGAATTGCAAATAAAATACTGGAAAAAAAAAAACAAGTGGAAGACCGCGAATATTTTTTAGAAGTCAAGAAACCCAATGTAAAATGTATTGTCGTAGTTGGTTGTCGTAAAATGTTATCTTATACTATATATAACGTATCGAAGTCTGAATGAAAATTTCAGTTATATTAGATATTGAGGTCAAGGAAAGTAATGTAAAATGCCTTGTCGGTATGCTATATTTGATGTAAGAATGATCATTTCAATTCTATTAGATATTTAGTAACAAACTTTGCAAATCTTTTTGTTTTATAATTGCGATTATCGTTTGTTCGATGATTCATTGGTTTATGTGCATCTCTAGGTACTTACTCCTTATATGTATTTTTTCTATGGTCATAATTTTTTTTCAAACAGTATCCCCTTTGTTTTTATATTGTACTTATCTTTATTCTTTACCAAGTTACGTATAAGATCATTCTGAAGACAGAAAATTGATGTGAAATGCATGTTTTTCAGTGTTTTAAAAAGCATACATTATATTCAAAGATCCAATGATCAGTGGTTGATAAAAATTAAAATTTCTTGACGAATCAACTTTACCTAACCGCCCAATATTATTTTGCATTAGATTAAAATATTCCAGCTTGGGTGATTATATAGTGGTGTGATTACTAATTTTAGTAATTTCGGTTTTTGTTCTTGATGTTTGGATTGTACTCGGTCGAGAAATTGAAAACGCGTCGATAGGTACAAATCTTTTATGGTTACGAATTATACATTACTTGGGTTTGATTTTTGACCAATGTTTTTTGCAATCAGTAAAAATCGGTTTCCTTCCCCTCACCTTTAAAAGTGTTGTTTCATCGTTTTGGGTCAAAATTTTCAAGATTTTTGTAATATTTTTCATCATGATGGAAGTAAAGGGTACACAAAAATGAAAACAGCAGTCTTTAATTTCCTCCCTATTCAGTTATAACTTGAATTTTTATAGTTTGGAGCAATTATAGAAGTAAGACTATGGAAAGGAAATCATAATTACGCTCATTTCAAACAAAAATTGTATTTTTTTTAAACGAAAATTGCATTTTTTTTACATTAAAAAAACTATCGATACTATCGATGAAACCATCGATAGTTTTGACTATCGTCACCAAAGAAAACTATCGATAGTTTTCGATAGTTGAAAAAAAAACTATCGATACTATCGAAGATCGCCCAGCACTAATTTTTTTGATGATTCACCCAATTTTGTTTTCGAAAATCATGCTCTAATTAATTTGATACAAGCTCAAGCTCATTTAATTTAATTATTCCAAGAATCCATCTGATACCGAGTTTTTCTGTCATCTCCTTAAATATGTAAACCTCGCCGGAAACTGCATAGTTGAAGTACCCAACAACAAGTTCATGAGCTTTTACATAACCACAGCTACAACTGATAACGAACTGCATCAACGTTGATTATGCATCAAATTATTCAAATTGTAGTTCAAACTTGGAATTTTTCTTTTAATTTGTTGTAGTCTGGTACTATCGTATTGTTATTCCTATTCTATTCATCTTCAATCGAGCTAAAATAACTCTTGCACAACGCAGATGGTTCATTAAAGTGTGTTTTTTTATTTGAAATTTCTCGCGAACATGTCCGATAATTCATCCGAACATTCAGTCATTAAAGAAAACTGCACCGATATCAACGCTAAATTCTCAAGATTAGCGTCCGAGTACTCAAAAGTAATACAATATTGTCTAATAACACTTTAATTATTGTTTCGCTTGCATATTTCATTATCGTCACATATGTGCATTTATTTCGTCCAAATGGTTCATCTTCATTGTTTGTTGAAGATTCGAGCCCAAAATGCAGTTCTGAAAAAGGCCATTATAGAAGAACAATCTAAAAATGTGGAACTCAACGAGAAACTCAAAGGTAAAGATCAGATTATCAGGAAATCGGACCAAGAAATGGAATCGTTGAATTTTAGAAATTCTCAACTAACCCGTAGAATTACTGTTCTTCAAGAGGAAATTGAATCTATTCTGGTAATAAATATTCAATAAATTGTTGATCGAGTTCCGATTGTCAGAATTCTTTAGTGCGGTTATTTTTCGATTGCAGAAAAGTGGCAAGAAGAAATCTAAAAATGCATCCGATACCCCGAATGGCGTTTTCTATGATACTGTTTTAGACGAAGAATTGAAAAAAACAATGATCGAGAATGCTAAACTTCTTTCTCAAGTAAATAGACATCTTTTTGTTGATATTTCTCCAGCACAAGTGTTCGTAACACTTTTACGTTACTTTTACAGTTGAATGAAAGAGATGAAAAACACAAAGAAGAAGTATCGAATTATAAAACAGAAATATATGCTTTGAATCACGAATTAGAACAAAGTAATTTGAAATTCAAACAATTACTTTCGGATCATCAGGTATTTTGATATATTTACGGTATGGTTTCTTGTACCGAATTTTAATTCTGATTTAATTTTTTTCACAGACAACTGTTGAACAGTTAAAAAAGGAGCAACAAGAATACAAACGTGATTACGTAAATAAAATGAATAAATTAAAAGAAACCGAAATAGAATTATCTACTTTGAAAAATGCTCATAAATCCTATGTGAGTGAAGTAGCTCCAAAATTAGAAGCTGTCTCGGAAATGATATCGAAAAGAATTCCTTTCTTAGATGAAGGTATATAATTTTACCATTATCAAGTTCACTATATTCGTAAGAAAATAATTCCTTAATCCTTTTATTTAATTTTTTCAGAGCATGCAGCCTTAAATAAATTGAATGTACGGTGTTCGACGAATTATTACGAAGAAAACGTACAGATTGAATCTTTACAGAATTATTTCGGCGCATTATTGTTAACTTTTTATAATATCATTCATAATGTTACCTTGGAGTTGAAACAACTGGTAATTCAGAGTGAAAGTGTTACTTCAATGAGTTATTTTTAAAATCTCATTACGCAGATTGTATATTTATTCGAGTTTTATTTATTTACTCCACTGTTGTTTATTTTAGGGTTTTGAAGAATTGAAAATTTATATAAAGACGCTTCTCAAAGAAGACGATGGTGTGCTGTTGAATGAAAAATTAAACGCGTGTTACCAATTATTAAAAAATATCGGGTAAATATAAATACAAATGGAAGAGTATTATAAATGGATCATTCATTCAAACTCTAATTTCAGATTGGATTGTAATATCCCCGAAAGCATGGAATACTCGGTTCACCAATTTATGAAAAGCTTTTTAGATTTATCGTCGTCGATTTACTCATCGTACATGAATAAAAACAAAACCAAATCAGCTGGCTTGGTTGATTACTCGAACGACGTTTCCATTAAAAATTGTTTGCAGACTTTTCAAAAAAAGGAAACCGGTCAGTATTATTTTTTCATGCGTTTATTACAATTGCATCAAATAAAATAATATTCAAATGATATGTTTCAGAACTCGTTGAAAAAATTATGAAAATGCCAAATTCTCAACAAACCTTGATCAAAGAAGAATTTGAAAATTTGGACGTAGCCATTAATAATGTAATGTCCTTTTTCTGTAAACGTTCAACACCTTCACAGGTTTTCAAAGTAATGTTTTTTCTATTGCAGTTGATTATAGAAATTGATGGTGTGGAACAGAAGCGTGTTCAGCTGAGTAATCAAAAACTTGCCGATACTTACCAATTTAAAAAACGTGCAACGGATTATTTGAGATCCTTAAAAAGGGTAATTACGATCGAAATCGAATACGTAGATTTTCTGCGTTTTAATTTACGATCATTTTGCATTTGGAATTTCAGGACAAAGTCGAGAGGATTCCTTATCCAGAGGGTATTGATAATAAACGAAAATTACAAGAATATATAATGCTTAATAATGCATTAGCAGATGAAATTCATGCCTTAGAGAAAACAATCATCGATTTAGAAAAGGAAAAGGTCGATTTACAGAGCCAATTTAGTATTAACCTCATTAAAAGATTTAACGAAGTAAGTGAATATTTTCTGTTCTTTTCTGAGGGGATGGGATGGGTGGAGTATACTGGATATCCCAACCTCGAAGTTAATCACCAACTAACTTTTTTCAATCAAAGTTGGAACAGCTTTCTGAATATTATTTTATTATTTCATCATTATTTTTTCTAGGATAGTAAAGTGTCAACAAATTTAGATCTCAGCTCATCAGAAATCATATCTGAAGAAGTGAATATATTTTTTAGACATAATATCGACATATCGTAATTTATTATTTTTTTAATCGACTATTTATTTTAGATTGGCGAAATAAAACTTCCGTACAACATTCCCGAAGAAATTCTTGCCAGAGAAGAAGAAATTAAACACCATTTAAATGAAAAAATCCACGATTTAATTGTAATGAAACAAGAAGCAACTAGTAAAGCTCGAATGTTCATGTTTGAGGTAATTCAATCACATGTATGGGGTAAAAATACTAAATTGGGTCAAAAACTAATTACAATTTTTTTTCAGTGTCGAGTTCTTCAACGAAGACTAGAAAATTGTATAGTAGAAAAACAATTAATGGAAAACAAATATTTGAAATTCAACAAATCGACCCTCGAATTGCAAGAGGAATTATCCACTATCAGCCAAAACTACGAAGGCCAATTAAGCATGATGTCTGAGCATTTAGCTAACGTTAATGAAAAATTAGCCTCGCAAACCGAAGAAATAGATAATCTACGTTATCAAATCAGCAATAAGGTAATTTCTTGCCCTTCATTTTCTTTCGATAAAAAATGAAAGTGAAATAATGCATTTGTTTTTCTTTTCATTTCAGTCGAAAAAGACTAAACAGAAATGAAGTTTAGAAAGAAATAGATAAGACTGCATTTATTATGAAATATTGTGCGTACATCGTGTGTCTATCTGAACCATTTAGACAGCGTATTTACCCTACCCTTATTATTTATTTGTATTATTTCGGTTTGTAACCGATTATAAGATCTGCTAATATTCGTAATTTATTCATCAAATTAATTATTCGTCGAAGTATTTTAAACATTTGCTAGTCAGTTAGGTAATTCACATGGCATTCAATATTTTTCCAACGCCAATCGATTATTTCGAATTTGGTACCTATATGTTATATTCGTATACAAATATTACGAATTTTTTCAAATCCGTATTCCATTTCTACGGATCAATTGTAATATGATTTTAATTGCTTTACAACGTGAAACGTATTAATTCCAGATCAGTATTTAATATTTGATTCGTTTGTAATGTTTTTTTAATGCTCATCGACTCATCGTACGTGCGAAATTTAGATATTAATTATAACACGTAATTGATAAACTTTCATCGCGTAGTCGAATCCCATCGTTTTTTTGTAATATTTTAACGCAACCTTACTTTTTTTTTACGAGTACTGTGTTTTATTTTATAAATATTGCCCACCTTCGTGAGAACATTACGCAAGTAAATTTTTCATCACTCTCAACTAATGCACATTCGAGTCCGAATTTTGAAATGGTATTTGCGTTTACGGATGAATTTTAAATAAATTTATCATGTATTTGAATGTAAAGACATTTTTATTTTCGTTTTATGTTTTTTTAAAAATAAAATGGGTATATCGATGTGTTAAATTTTTAAATCCAACTTTTTACGTTACAATGTATTATCGAAACTATTGTTTTTATTATTATTTTATTACTGTTATCGCAATGTTATTTCGGCAATGATATCTTAATATAAATATACGTATGAACTAATTTATTGTTTTAATTCCAGATAGTTCCAGGAATATGATACGAATCGGGAATCGGCAATTAAAAATGTCCATTCGGCAGCACTGCAGTAATTGATATTCAGGTTGTTCAAAAGCTTGAGCTTTTGACGTTTGTGCTGTTTGAAATGGTTCATTTTTTGGTATCTCGAGCAAATACCTATAATAATGCCAGAACGTCTCGACTTTATAATTCAGTACCTAGCACTTACCTGTACTTGAATATCTCTTGATGTAAAATCCAGGGGAGAGTTCCCATAATTTCATTAAATTTCCAAGTTTCTCGTATTCATTTGGCTGTTCGTGATGGTCGATGAAAATGAAAATGCTTTTTGAAGGACTGCTTAAGAAATAAGTATCAACAGAAGTGAGTTAGGAGGAAAAACTAAAAATAAAATATGGAAATTGATCAAAATTTGATGCAAAAAATGGTAAAATTTGTTCGAGCTTGAGTATTGTAACAAAAAAATTCAAAAAGATGGTCAGTATTATTCGAGCTTTCAAATTCGATCGACTTTTTATTTAAACTTTTTTGAGATAGGTATAGTGTACGGAAAAGTAGTCGAAGAAATTAAAGGAAAAAATGTTCGTGACGTGGCCCAAAAACTTACCGAAGGCATCTCTGCGTGTAGCTATTTTCTAATAACTTTCATTTCAAATTTTCAGTAATTTTTCGGAGAAAAAATTACGATAATTTCCGAAGCTCAACTTGCAACTTTTTCAACCCTCGTAACCAGCTCTTTTTTTATCTGTGTTTCTACAACCCTGAAAACAATCGACTGCAGCGCTGCGAAAACTTTTAATGGGTTAAATTTATTATTGGCGTTTCTGAAAAAATTTTCAGAGCATAATGTCTCTTGAGTGTAATCTTATTAACCCAAAATCTGTAGTTTCTTAATTTTATATTATAAATATGTGGTATAATTCGCGTATATACATTGTGAAATCCGTTCTCGTGAGTCACCGTTGGTGTTTAATGTGATCGATTGGCGTATCGTGCAAATACCAATGTTCACTGGCACTTTGAAGATTAAAATATGTGAAGCTTGCGGTTTAAGACCTACAGATTACCAGAAAAGGCACAATGTAACGTTTGGCAAATTGGATGATCAACCGATTGATCCATATGTGACGATCGACGTCGACGAACAACACTTGCATCGATCGACCACCAAACAGAAAACCTTCGATCCTGTGTGGAATGAATCATTTGTGCAGGAAGTACATAACGCTAGTTATTTAGAACTGACCGTATTTCACGATGCTGCTATTCCACCCGATGATTTCGTCGCCAATTGTACCATAACTTTTGATGACCTGCTTCAAAAAGAAAAAGAGACGCCAGATTTTTGGGTATGTTTGTGTATGGTTTACATTGAACATATGTATCGGTAGGGTTAAGCTAATGTAACACTTTGAACACTCGAATTAGCTTTTTTAGCGAATAATTTTTGTGTTTTTACGTATCTAATGCAATTTTGATGTTTTTTTCGTAGGTTGATTTAGAACCTCAAGGGAAACTGCATTTAAAAATCGAACTAAAATGGAACTCAGCGGGTACGTTTGATTTCTATTTTCATCGTATTATTTCGAACTGTATTTAATAATTTTGTACGTTGTAGAACAAGTATCCAATCAGAAGCCCCAAGAATTCAAAGAACGCCAGGGCTTCAATCGTCGTCGAGGGGCTATGAGAAGACGAGTACATCAATTCAACGGACACAAGTTTATGGCTACTTTTTTGAGACAACCTACGTTTTGTTCACATTGCCGAGAATTCATCTGGTACTTTTCATCATTTGATATCAAATAAATAGGAATTTTGAATCAGAAACTATTAACGTTGATTTTGTATCTTTGCAGGGGTATTGGAAAACAGGGTTATCAGTGTCAAGGTAATCTATTTTAGTGTAACTGTGACGCTCGGTCGCTCGGTATGTTTTTAATTGAAAACTAATTGTTTGTTTTGTTTTCTTAATTACAGTATGTACATGTGTGGTACATAAGAGATGCCATAGATCTGTTTTGACCAAATGTCCTGGAATGAAAGATGAGGTAGCGCTATTTTTAACCTTTTTATTCGAATCAATTCGAGCGAGATATTAATGGTTTATTTTCATCTATACAGCAAGTGGTTGATAATAAATCGCAGCGGTTTAGTGTCAACGTACCACATCGATTTGTCGTCCATAGTTATAAACGGTTTACGTTTTGCGATCATTGCGGTTCGTTGCTGTATGGCCTTATTAGACAAGGATTACAATGCGAAGGTACGTTGTAAATCGGTGTTGTGTTTTATTTCATATTTTCAATCGTGTACTAAATATTGGTGTTTTAATTTATATAGTTTGCAATATGAATGTACATAAACGATGCCAGAAAAATGTAGCGAACAATTGCGGTATAAACACCAGACATTTGGCTGAACTTTTAGATGAAATCGGAATTTCACCTAGTCCTGGAACTAAGGTAAATAAAATTTGAGAAAATTAATAAAATTCACTTAATACATTTTACGAAAAATTCTGTGATTGGTTTGAATTTTGTAAAAAATTGTGATAATTTTTTTTAAATATTAAATTATCTATTTGTTAAAATAGGGATCAAGCAGCGTCGGCGGTCCACCATCGAATTTACAGAGCAGCACGTCTCCGTTGGCATCCGACGAAAACACTTCACTATTCGATCAAAGAAGAGTGACAGACGACGATAGGCAAACCGACAGTTCAGAAAGAGGTATTTCCGTTGGAACGTCGATAGTAATAATTCATATATTAACATCTACATTAATTTGAAATTTCCGCTGTGTTTATCAGTGAATCGTAGCGGATCCAATGGCGGCGACCGTAAACTAGGCGTTGAGGATTTTCATTTTATCAAAGTGCTTGGCAAGGGAAGTTTCGGTAAAGTGATGTTGGCTGAGAAGAAGGGAACTGACGAAGTTTATGCCATAAAAGTAACCTTCGTTCTAATATTCTCTGAAATTTTGTTAATCTGCGAGATGATTTTGGTAATTTGTACGATATTTTGTATTAGGTTTTGAAAAAAGATATCATTATTCAAGACGATGATGTCGACTGTACCATGACTGAAAAGAGAATATTAGCTCTGGCCGCCAAGCATCCTTTCCTCACTGCCTTGCATTCCGCCTTCCAAACTAAGGAACGTTTGTTTTTCGTCATGGAATACGTGAACGGAGGCGATCTTATGTTTCAAATTCAAAGAGCTCGTAAATTCGATGAACCGAGAGCCAGATTTTACGCGGCTGAGGTTACGTTAGCGTTGCAATTTTTACACAGACATGGTGTCATTTACAGGTAAACTAAAAATCATGAAATTAAAAAAATATATATATATTTTGATGTATAATTTTTGTTATTCCTGTTTGCAGAGATTTAAAGCTCGATAATATTCTATTGGATAACGAAGGACACTGTAAATTGGCTGATTTCGGTATGTGTAAGGAAGGTATCATCGACGGCGTGACTACCAGCACATTTTGTGGTACTCCTGATTACATCGCTCCTGAGGTAATAATACTTTTACCATTTAGCTCTATTTTTAACTCGCCATTAAAAGATTTTAATAATTGTGATGTTTGATTGGTGAAGATATTGCAAGAATTGGATTACGGAGCAAGTGTTGATTGGTGGGCATTAGGAGTGCTTATGTACGAAATGATGGCAGGCCAGCCGCCCTTTGAAGCTGATAACGAAGATGATCTGTTCGAGTCGATTCTACACGACGATGTGCTCTATCCTGTCTGGCTGAGTAAAGAAGCCGTTTCCATTTTGAAAGGCGTACGTGTTTTTGGCAGAAATTGAATTTTGAAATTTTATGGGTGTTTTTTTAATCTTGACTTGTTGATTGCAGTTTATGACCAAAAATCCTAGCAAACGATTGGGTTCGGTCGCATCGCACGGAATGGAGAATGCTATTCGGACTCATGCCTTTTTCCGCGATATCGATTGGGATGCGTTGGAAGCACGTAAAATCAAACCGCCATTTAAACCGAAAATCGTTAGTATTTTATTAATTCATTTTCATTTTGTGTGTGTTATAATGACATTAGACATTTGGGGTTTGGAATATTTGAATGGGGGAGGAAGTATTACATTCGCTAATGTGTCAAAATTTCAGCTCTTTCACGTGTAATTCTATTTTTGTTGGTATTTAAAATTTTCAAGTTATTTTTGGGTTCGCCGTATGCTTGAAAAGACCTATACTGTGTCTTTCATATTTGTCAGGTATCCAAAAAATCATCAGAAAATTCTAGTAGAAAGAGTTTTTCAATTCAGTTGATGAACAATGCAATTCAAAGCATTTTTAATATGAAATACTAGAAATATGACAGTTCTAAAAATAAAATACATATTTAGATACGAGACAGAGCATTCAAAATAATTCATGTGAAAGATTCACCGAGTCGAATGATAACCTAGTGAATTTTGTAGTCAGTCAGTATGTATACAACACATGAAATTTTTTACGAATGATTGAATATCTTAAACATGATAATTCAACTTTTATATTCCAAAAAAAATCGATTTATTTCAAATAGCAATAGTTTTCAATTAGTTACAAATAATTCCTTTGAAAAAAAATAAAATCCGAGAAAAAATTCTAACGAAAGTTGTGGAACATAAAAAACTAATCTTTTTTCGATCTCCAATTTTTACCTCAATCAGCAAATCACCAGTTTTTCTAGATTGGACAAAAAAAGGTCACAACATTTTATGTATAAAATCCAAATAATTTTGAATTATATTCCTTGGAAAAAACACTGTTTTAAGCTCTGCTCATTCAATTTCTCAAAACCTTTGGCCTCGTAACATTCGAGAACTCTTTGAGGAAAAAAATATATGGAATAATCGTTTTGAGTTTTTTCGATTTTTCTTTTCCCTCGCATAAAAAACTATAAAAATCTAGAACAGCTGGAAACAGAGTGGAGGGGGCCTGTATTTAAACAAGTTGAAAAACTAATACCGGAGAGATTGTGACTTGAAATTTTGTGTTGTTTTTTTTTTACAAAATTATGGATATTTTTCAAAATTTTGCAAACTTGTTTTTTTTTCTGGAGAATAGTTTTCTTAGCTCCAGAGTCCAGACCATGTCACATTGAAAATACTTGAATCACGACGTTCTTTTTAATTGTTTTAAATATTAGAATAACCTGAAACTGAGATTAACTTTTTTTGTAAAATTTCCCCTGGCGCAGAATCCCCCACCTCCCTCACAAGGGAAGTATCTCAACCGACAGTGAAATTTTGGACCGAAACAAAAATACATCGAAAGTGCATCATACAAGAACCCTATTTCTAAAATTTTAAGTGCTGGAATTCGTTTCTCGAATTATGGCTAATTTTTGAAAATTCAAAATTATTTCATCGCCCTGCAAAATGAGAAAATTTGATCTAATCACCAAAAAAACTTGAAATTTTGTATAATATGTACTTACCCTGTTTTCAATCTCCCGAATCGATTGGAAATGGTTTCGAGACGTTTTAAAGCTTCCAGTAGATGTTGAAATTTTATAGCAGTGAAGAAAAGCCCATAAAAAATTTCTGCCAAAAAATATGAATTTGAACTGTCTGTTAGAAATTTCGGAAATAGTGCTTTAACCGATCAAATAGATCATCAATATGGGTAATTCACGATTTTAATTGCTAATGTTCATGTGAACCATTTTTATGGAGTTCTCTTCAGTGCTGGAAATTTTCAAAATTTTCTGAAGGCTCAAAAATCTCTCGAAACTGCTTCCAATCGATTTGGTAGGTCAAAAATAAAGTTTACACCAAATTTCAGCTTTTTTCGTTCGGCTTCATTCATCTCAAATATTGAATTGGTTTGTCGTTGAAATCTACCGAACTACACCCCCCCCCCCCTTTACAATTAAGTCAAGTTCTGCATCTTGAAATAATTTTTTCAAAAAATTTGAATTTTTGAATTTAAAAAAAAATTTTAAAAAAATTTTGTTCTAATCATAATTTTTTTCTTTCAGAAAAACAAAAAAGACGCGTTGAATTTCGACGCTGAATTCACCAAAGAAGAACCAGTTCTGACACCAATCTCGGTCGACGTTGTCAAATCGATTAATCAAGAAGAATTCCGCGGCTTCTCATTCACCAACACGGACTACAATCCGTCGAAATTCAGTAATTTCGCTGCCTAATCTAGTGTCTCCGTTTGGAATTTGGATCAAAAAAAAGAACAGACAGTGACGCAGTATCGTTACATTTCGAAAATTAAGAACAAAACATCCCCTCCCTAAATCTAATTTCATTTTCGCCCATTTGTAGTGATTAGCTTCGTGGCTTCGGTCCAAATAGAATATTTTTTTAGTTATGAATGAAAAAGTAACAAAAATATCTCATAGCGTAGGATTTTATTTGCCCTAGAAAGAAAATTATCATCGATAACGCCGCCATCTGCGAGGAAAATTACACGATACCTTCGTGGAAAAATATGATTTTTCGAAGCAAGTTTTCAAGATGATATTTTTAACGTAATTCATTTTAGTTCCAGTGCCTTGCTTGTGTATTAATTTCGTATATTTATATAGTTTGGACGCGCCAATGAACGAATTTTCAAAGAAAAAAACCCCATTTTATAAGTCGACGGCCGTATTCGCGTTAATGTTATTTTGTCCTGTCCCCTGTATCCCCTATCTCTTCCCTTGTCCGCTGCATTTTCTTCGAACGAGGATAAATAACTGAAACATCACGTTGTATGACTATGAATTTCTAGGACGTCACATTTCGTTTATAATTAGTTAATCGACGAAAATTTAAGCTTAAGGTTTAGTAATCGCGATTCGTTTGACGAATTTATGTATTTTTTTGGTATTTTTTTTGTTTTGTTTTCTCGCGTTTCCATCTTTTTGAAGTTAACTCGATAGTATTATTTTTTTCACTTTCTATGCTTTCAATGTATTTTTTTTCTATTATTATTTTTAACGCCATGTATCAAAAGAAACGTATTGAATGCATTTACAAAAAAATCTCATCAACGACGAATGATGCTTCTCATTAGCAACATCATCCGTTAGTTTGGCTTTTATCTTATAATTGTTTTTCGCTTTTTATTTCTTTTAATGTGTCTTTTTGTTTTTTCGTTTTTATTCTATTTTTAATGTTTAACTCTTACCTAGTCTGTTAGTTTTTATATATTCCAATTGTGTAATTTTAACAGATTTTTTTTCTAGTGTTAAGATTATTAGGCCAATCGAGATGATTTTCGCATTTATCAAAACGAGAGAACTAGAGTGGTTTGTCCAAAAAAAAAAAAAAACTCGTGAAGACGAATTAGCACAAAAGGGATAGTCGCGCGCTCTTTTTAATATCCAGGACGTTCCGTTCGTTCCGTCCATCATATCGCACAATTGTGTTATTTAACGTGTTTTACTGCTATTTATTGTATCGTAGGTGTGTGCCGGAGTGTGCAAAACAGCAGAATGTATTTATTGGACAAGGTGTGTTTGGGCCGGAGGCGCGGATAAATTATTATGTAAATATGTATGTAATTTTTATCTTCTTCGTTTTATTTTTCGTTTTTGTTTTTGGTTTCTCGACTGAAGCGCACACAAAATTATTCAAAGATACGAGAAGGTATCGTTAAATGTCTTATTATTTTACCAGAAAAAAATTATACTTAAAAAGATGCACTTATTAGTACAAAATGAAAAAGTTCAAATTAGATCAATTTTAGTTAGGTAATTTTTCGTTTGTTTCGCGTCGCGCGTCGCTTTTATCGTATTTTAATTAAGTCGATGTTTTAAGCAATGTCTGGTCGATACGAGTGAACAAATGTTGTGATTTTTTCCTCCCTTCCTAAGCGTCATCCCTATATGAATTGTTTATTATATTTTTGTTTTTACATCATTCCTCGTGAATGGACGAATTCGCGCAATTGGCTAATAATCTGTCTGTGTTTTCCTTTTTTTCTTTTTTTTTTTCTTCAATTAACGGACTCTCGAGGTCAAGTACCATACCATAATCGCTTTTATTTATTAATTAGTTGAGTTTTTGTTTGTGTTTTATTATGATTTTCTTATCAGTTTTTTCGTTTGTTCGTATGTAATACTCATGTATGTTTTAATGTTTTAATTTTTCCGTGTTTCGTTGGTTTTTTTTTAGTTTCGTTTGTTGTAATTGTTCGTGTAATTTGTACTGGCGTTGGGTTGGTAGCGCTGGAATTGGTGGGTGAGTTGATGATGGGTGCTGGAGGTGGTTCTTTTGAGATTTGAATGAAGGAGTTGCGAATGATTGGTTTGGTGATGTGAATTGCGTAGGGTGATTTTGGAATGATGCTTGGTTCCTTTCGAAGCAAAATTTTCTATTTTTTTGGTACGAATTTGATCCGATTTTTTGAAATTTTTCCGAATCGATTGCACGATTGATTTTTTCGATGTATAAAATTTAGGTGTCGATCGTTCGTAATCGATTTTTCAATTTTTCACGTTTGAATTTATTTATGGATTTTTTTCATAATCGATATAAAATCGATACATCGATTTTCATAATTGATATTATACCTAATTTTAGCTATCGATTTTCATGAATGGTACATCAAGTTTTGATAACCGGTTGATCGATTTGGATAATCTAAATATCGATATTTGTATTGAATTTATCGATTTTTCATGCTCAATGTATGTATTGAGCTTTAATTGTCGATTGGTCGATTTTTTAACAATCGATGTATCTATTCTTTATAATTGATTGATTGATTTTTTATGATCGATGTATCGAGATTTGACCCTTTGTTGATCGCCTTTTCATGTCAATCATTTCGATTTTTCATGATTGATTTATTGATTTTTAGACAATTAATTATTGATATATCAATTTATGACAATCGATGAATCGATTTTTTGAGCAACGATTGATAGATGGTGTCAAAAAAAGGACTTAGTGTCAAAAACGGATTTTTGCTTTCTTGAGTTTTACCTATAGGAATTTTAATGAAGAATCTGAAAAAGTTATTTTGAGGCTCGTTTAACGCCTCCAAACGCCCCCTCCCCTCCCCAAAAAATTGTCTTAAAATTTTTTAATTTTTTTTGGAACTTTTTTCGAGGAATGAGAGTTTTGATGTGGTCTTCAAACCAATTTTTCAAATTCCTCGTCGAATTTCCTGAATTCCTATTGAAGTCTATTTAAAACGAACAAACTTTTTTTCAAAAATTCAGTTTTTTTTCTCATTTGGGACTGTTTTGGGGGTCTTTTGCCCTTCGAGACATGATACGTCTTTCAAATGATCCTTTGTTAAATTCTCTATAATATTACAACTGAAATACTTAATCTATTATTATTTAAAAAAAAACAAAACCTAAAGCATTTTTCTGAAAAGCATTCTTCTCTAAAAGCTGATTTACTCTCTAAACACCTTTTTTTGAAACCATGACTCATAAAACGATTTTATGGTCATTGATGAGTCAAATTCTCGTTATAAATGTATCGAATTTTTGACAATCGATGGATCATTTTTCATGATCGATATATCGATTTATTGACAATCGATAAATCGAACATAGTGTTTTAATGTTCGATTAGTTGATTTTTTGACAGTTGAGAAATCAATTTTTTCATCATTGATAGATTAATTTGCATAATCAAAACAATCGATTTTTTGACAATTTATGGGTCGACTTTTCACAATATTGATGTATCGATTTTTGATAATCGATGTATCGATTTTTTGATGATCGATGTATTATTATTTGATGATCGATGTATCGATTTTTGATAATCGATGTATCGATTTTTGATGATCGATGTATCGATTTTTGATAATCGATGTATCGATTTTTTGATAATCGATGTATCGATTTTTTGATGATCGATGTATTATTATTTGATGATCGATGTATCGATTTTTGATAATCGATGTATCGATTTTTGATAATAGTAAATCGATAGATCGACTTTGAATGATCGTGTGTTTGATGTATCGATTTTTGATAATCGAAAATCGATAGATCGACTTTGAATGATCGTGTGTTTGATACATCGATTTTTGATAATCGATGTATCGATTTTTCATCAGAGAATCGATCATCCAAAATCAATATAATATTGACTTTTTGACCACGATAGATCGATTATTTGGTATCGTTTAATTAATAATTCAGTGTCAAGAAATCGATTTTTGTATCGATAAATCGATTTTTTTGTATGGAAGAGTCGATTTTTTTGTACATATAGATGGGTCGATATTTTGTTATGTCAACTTTTCGCAATCGATCAAATTGATGCACCGATTTTCCAAAAATCAACTTTCAGATAATTTTACTAGAATGTTACGAAGAAAAAAATCAGACAAATCGATTAAACTGACAGATCTCCTATTATCTGGCAATGCATCAAAAAAGGTCTTCGTCACTTGTTCCATCTCAGGTCTCAAATCCAAAATTCCATCTCAAAATACCTACCTCGATATCAATTTGACAATGAATGAGTTGCCTAGTTATCTTTTCGAAGGACCCTGAACGTTTCTGAATCACCCTGTATAATGCATTGAACGCACAAAGTGATAAAAAAGCCACCTCTAGTATTCCATTATCGTTGCCTCTAGACAATTACATAATAAAAATAAAGAATGAGTCAATGATAACGATCTCGTTTGCAGATGCAAAAAATAAACATAAACGCAGAACTATAACTTTCGTATCTAGGATAATTAATTAATTTATAGAGAGAGTATTAAATTATGCTAAGACCTGACAACGATTGGACAACATAAATTATATTAAGGATAAGACAGTGTGCGATTTACTAGATGTAGCCTATATCTTGTAGAGGTTTTTTATTCGTGGTATCGCGACAAATATTCCTTCTAATTAGATCATAGTCGCGTTGGTCGTTTGATTAAGGTACCTCATTACCAGGTACCTACTACCTACATATTTTTTTTAAACGATGGAATTACCGCCGGATTTTTTAAAACGATTTATCGGTTTATTTTTATTTTCATAAAATTCCTCGACAATTATCACAATTCCTATATTTTTTTGTTTTTTCAAAATCGGTTTCCTAAGTAAACTCGCGCAAATGATGGAAAAAAATTTGGGAAAATTTCCTTTATAAAACGAACTTATCAATGGCAATTAACAGTTTATTGAAAATAAAACCATATTTTCCATTTCCTATTCGAATCGATGTGATATGCAATATGCAAGGTCCTATTATTTACCTACGAAATAGATGCAAATCGTTTGTAATTTCCTATTTACACGTACAAATTGTGAACCTCGCAGTTGACGAAAAACTAACGACATTCTCGCGCAAAGTATAGATAACTTACTCGATGGGATGTATAATTTCATTTTTTTTTTTCTTGGGTCTCGTTACCACATTCGCGTAACACGTTATTCTATCAAATACTCCCGTTACCAGGTTTTGTTACCTCTTGTAAACCTTTATGGCATGTGTTTTGAAATAGAAAATTTAAAAGCACAGCAACGTTATTAAAAGCACACAAGAGAATATTGCGCAAAGAGTGGTTATTACTCGTATTTTAATAGACAGTATTAAACCGTACAATATTAGAAATCTTGCCGATTAGTATTAACGAGAACATTTTTAAGAACAAGTTATTTATTAAGATTAATTATAAAGAAAAATTTGTCTCGCATTTATGGGTTTATTATGTTTATTGGCAAATTTTATGAGTTCGTTTGAATCGCATTTTTTGTTTGTTTTCTTATTTATTTTTGGTTTTTGTTTCGTTTAATGTATTTATTTCGATTGTTATAGCGTTATTTATATTGGTTCGTATGTAAAAGTACCTAATACTAAATGCATCACGTATTTTACCATCAAGTTCCAATGATGTAGTATTTGTGTAATTATGTCGTCGAATTCGTGATATAAAATTTTCTATTATGAAAAAAAGCTGTTATTTTTCTAATCGAAAAGATAACGAAGATATTGAGTTAACGAATATACATACGCATACTATATTATATAATTCTAGTCCTAACGTACAATGTAACTTTTTTTTGAGGATTTGTTAACGTATATTGAATGTTACCTTGATATTCGTAATAGCTTGAAAAATTTGATTGTTGAAGTGTATTGCTCTAAATTTTAAGTTTACATGTAGATTTTACCATATGGCGCACCCCCATGATCAGAGTTTTATTCGAGTTTTTCATTCTGAATTTTAGTAACGATTTATTCGAATGGAATCGAGTGCTCGGAACTCGATTAGAACGCGAATGAAAGTGCTTGAATTTATACATTTTTGTTTTTGGTTTTGTTTTTTGTTTGTTTGTTTTTTTTTTCGTT
This sequence comes from Pseudococcus viburni, assembly GCA_033439095.1. Lineage (NCBI taxonomy): Eukaryota > Metazoa > Arthropoda > Insecta > Hemiptera > Pseudococcidae > Pseudococcus > Pseudococcus viburni. Next base: position 676,849 of record JAVBJF010000180.1, read on the forward strand.
GATACTAGTGATTGTATTTTTAAAAAAGTGAATTCCATGATACTGGTATGACCGTAGTACACCGTTTATTTATGTAATAAACTTCTTCTTTAATAAAGAATGTGTTGTAAACGCTTTACATATCGGTGTTTATTTATTTATCGTGAAATTTGCTGAATAGTTGAATGATTTATGTACAGGGTGTCTCAAAAATTATGAAATCAGTGAACCAGCGGAGTGGTATATTGAAACATCAGTCAAATGTCGAACATTTATTACCATTGAAAAAAATTTGAATAAAAATTGTAAAGAAATGAAATTGAAAATTTTTGAAACCAGTTCAATATAATAACATTGAACTGGTTGTCAAAAAAATACAGAAATTGGAAAAATTGAAAGAAAACTCGTAGAAAATTACTAGCGAGAGATGGGAAATTTTGAATTCAGGTCAAGGGTGTATGCCAGACTGGATGGAATTTAATTCAACTCATGGTTATGGTTTTTCAACTAGTTTAACGGTTTCGAAACACTTTCATGGGTTTTAATCCGGTTTGAAGTATTTAAACCAGCGTAATGGTTCTCAAACTGGTTTTTGGAGGTTTGAACTGGTTTAATGGTTCTAAACCGGTTTATGATATGGTGTTTCAATCCGGCAGTTTTAATTAAACTGAGTACTTACCTGACTTATGGATTTTAAGCCAGTTCAGTGCTTTCAAACCAAATATGAGGGGTTTTAACCAGTTTAATGGTTTTGAATCAAATTAATGGGTTTCAAACCAGTTTTATTTGTTATAATCTTTTAAATAGATAGGGTTTATGAGTTTAAATTGGTTTTTATGGTGTTTAAACCAGTTTTGTTTGGTTTTAAACAACGTTACTGTTTTTTAAAGCATTTTTATGTTTTTTTGCCTATTTATTAGTTTTCATTCCAGTTTATGGGTATTGAATCAATATTATGGTTTAAAACTAGTTTCATGACTTTTGTGCCTCTTTAATGATTTTCTCTATTTTTCTGGTTTTTGAATCAGTTTTGTGGTTTTTAATCCAGTTTCTGGGTTTTGAACCAATTTTGTGGATTTAATACAGTTGTATAGTTTTTAAACCAGTTCCATGGTCTCAAACCGGTTTTATGGATTTTGAACTAATTGAATCAATTGAATGGTTTTACACCACTTTATTGGTTTGTAAACAATTTTATGGTTTTTGAACCAGTTCATGGTCTTTAACCAGTTTACAATTCTTGAACCATAGAAATGATTTTAAACCACTTTATTAGTTTTGAACTAATTCACAGGTTTTGAACCGGTTCAATGTACCTACCCGTTCCATGGTCTCAATCTCAAACCGGTTTTATGGATTTTGAACCAATTGAATCAATTGAATGGTTTAACATCATTTTATTGGTTTGTAAACCATTTTATGGTTTTTGAACCAGAAGTATGGTTTTAAACCACTTTATTAGTTTTGAACTAATTCACTGGTTTTGAACCGGTTCAATGTACCTAGCTACCTACTACCTACTTATTGAACTGATTATTTTAGTTCTTGTGAACCAGTGAAATGGTTTTTAAACTAGTTTCATGATTTTAAACTGGTTTTATGGATTTCGAACCAATTTTGTAGTTTTACACCATTTTGCTGGTTTTAAATCAGTGTATGTTTTTGAACAAGAATACTTTTATGGAGTTTTCACGACTTTTCTAGTTTTTGAACCAGTTTTATAGAATTATTTTATAGTTTTCAAAACTATCTCATGATTTTCAACTAATTTTGTTAATTTTGAACTACCTCAATGGTTTTACAAACACCATTATAACTGGTTTTTGAACCAGTTTATGATTCTTGAAGAAGATTTATGGTTTTTAAACCACTTTAGTTTTGAACCAGTTTTATGTATTAAATTCATTTTATTATTGTTACCTAACCAGTTTCATGGTTTTTGAACCACTGATATGATTTTGAACTAGTTCAATGGTTTTGAACCAGCTGTCAAGAAATTTCCTTTAAATTATATGAAAAAAAGTTAAACACGTTGTTGTGTAGAACTGAAATTTTGTTACTTTCTTGAAACCGGTTGTAGAAATGATCAAAAGATTAAAAGCGGAACATTTCACATTCTGTAATTTTTTTCTACGTACCTAAGATTACATAGACCCGCCGTACAATTTTTTTTTTCAAATTGTATTTTGTCGCAAAATAAACCTCGAAAAATGAGCATTTTCTGCAACTTTGACGTCACTTTTGCAATTTGTCTCATCGTGGTTGCATTCTGTCGCGTTCTGTCGCAAAATTTTTTTGAATCCAACTTGAACATTTCGCGACAGAATCCTGTGGGTAAATTTATCCCATTGTACGAAAAATACTTTACTCAAGATTGGGAAAAGGAATAAGTGATAGATCGATCGATCATGCTCTATAGAGCACGATCCATCGATAGTATTAAATTAGTACTTTTCGTACTTGTAAATTTTACTGTACCTGTATTTCGAAGATTTATCTTTCACGAGACAAAATGTGACAAAGTGATACAAAATGCAACTATTTCCGACACAATGCAACCAAAAATGCGATTTGTCTCATCTTGCATTTTTTCGCAGAACTTTAAGTAATTGTACGACGCACGGGGAAATAATTATAACTCAGGAAGGTGAACAGTTGACCACAATTTTTTAACGTCTTCTGCTGTAATTATGGTATCAAGTGCGTAAATTACAAAAAAAAACCTTATTTATAAATAATTTTTTTTTTGTAATTTAAAAATAAAAAAACATTCTCCTACTAATGGAACAAAAACGTTTCTTTTTCAACTCTTTACGAATTTTATTCACGCCTTTTTTTAATATCTCTATTTTTGAGAAATTTTTGATAACTAGATCGAAACTAAATACAAAAATTTATTTTTAAATCGGTTTTAAAAATTTCCATTTCATTAGAATCACACTAGCGTGCAATGTTCTTTGGTATCTAATATCGAAAATAAAATTATTTCAAAATTTCCGAGCGAAAACCAGTTTTGTTATTTATGGAACACTCAGCAAAAAACGTCGAGTTTTGAATCTTACACAAAAACTTTTGGGAACTATTCGGATTCCATTTTTGTTATTATTCATTTTGATCACAAGGATCTTCGAACCTGTGTTTTTCATTGAAACGTAGCAGTCGTAAAAAACGTTAATAAAGTTGCATACCTTATTCGCCGTAAATTCTATCTCGAGGTAAAAAGGTTACCTAACCTTCGACTCGAAGGCGCCATTTCGAGAAAGAAATCAATCTTCGTATTTTTTTTCAAACTCACATAGGAATTTTACTAGCGAAAGGTAACTTATTTTTTGCAACTCGAAATTCTTTTCAACACTTTCGACAGCACCTCTTACGAGAATTCTCGATAATAACTCCGAACGTTAATTCTAAGTAAAGATGGTTCATATGTGCGTAGTTAGAAAGTACCTACTCATTACTTGGTTCATTTAAACCAGTAAATTTAAAGAAGAAAATGAAATCCGACGAATTATTACTTTGACCTTTTTACGTACAGTTTTTGTAATACTTTTGATATAGGATATGTACGTACTTGTTCGTGTAAGCGCAAGCAAATAATGTACCTACTTACATTCTATTTGTTATCGATTAGTCGTTCGGATCTTTATTATTAGTACACCTAAGTGTATGCAACTGCCGAGTTTCAGCATTTGTTTTATTCACCGTGCTACAGCTACTATCGGTATTTTTTCAATTCATCTTTCATTGATGGTTGAAATACGCTTTCAATACAATGCCGTTTACATAAATATTCATGTCAGAATTGCAAACGTAATACCTTTGTCCTTAAGCGTCTATGAAGAATTGGAATTTTTTCTCCGTTTGTTATGCCAATAACTCGGCGACCATTTGAATATTATAAGCAGGGGCACCCAACAGCCATCACATTAGCAAATCGCAAATCGAATAAGTACAATGAAACACAAAACCTTTTAAACTCGAATTGAAAAAAAATAAAAATTCTAAACTAGTCGTAAAAAAATATCACAAGGTCGAATTGAACTAATCACCTAAAAGTCTTTAATAAAAGATAGCCGCATCCTTTTTATTTTTCACGCAAGCGGCACCTACTCAAAGGTTTATATATATTTTTCATTACAGCCATCATAGCTTTAACCTTTAGATCTAGGTGTAGGTACCTACTTATAGTTATTTCAGTTCAGGACGTTTTTTAATGTCCCGTTTTGTTTCATAATAGGTATACGTACACGTTCTATCGTTTATGTCGCATTCCTGAACGAGACTATTAACCGCCATGGTAAGTATGAGATTGAAAATTACGAATATTAGTACAGGTAGAATTAGATACATGCAAAATTTCATCAAGTGAGAAGGAATTTAATACGAAAATTTTCTAATTATAGTGCATCGATGATCAGTTTCTTGTTTATTATGATTTAGCCACATTCTGCTCGGATTGGATACCAACATTCGTCTATTCTATACCTATCTAGTTTGAAGGAAAAAAAAAATCTTCGCGTGATGGTCACGATTTTGCTTTGTATTCGAAATGGCGAATCTTCTTTTACCCGTTAGGTTGATAAGTACATTTTCAATCGGAGCTTTAAAAGGTTTACTCCATCTGGACTGGGCTTTTGTTTCCTTATTTCTTTAAATCATTTGTTTTATTTTAAAATTTTCTTGTATTGCCTTTAGTTTTTTTTTTAAATTGATGAAAAAGAGAAAATTTTGAATTCTAGTATGGGTTATTTGAGAGACGGTCAAAAAATTAAGCATTGAAAATTTTAAAATTTCGTCCATCAATTATTTTCTGTACATGAAAGGGTTAAATTTAAAATAATAAAAAAACTTCAAGTTCAATAATTATTGTCATCATTTTGCTGATGGCGCAAATTTTAAAAATAATAATTTTATTTCACATCCTTTTCATTTTTTAAATCCTAATTTACATTCGAAATGGATTATTATAAAAAGAATATGCATAATAATTAATAATAATAAATAATAGGTAATTAATGATAATTAAAAAAAATTAAAATATGCAATGACGAACGACTGAACGAAACTACCCTTCCTAATTTCGATATTTCTAGTCCAATCACCGAGCAGGAAATTGATTAATCGAAATTCTAAAATTGTGATTGGAGGAAAGGGTGATTTGCAAGATTTTGATTGGTGTTCAATTATTTCGGTCAATTTGTTGTAAACAAAAGTAACGCCGGTAACGGTAAGGTAGCCATGTTTTTTTGTTCTTAGAATTTTAGATTTAGAATTAATTTTTTGAGAATTCGTTTTGCGTTTCTTTTCTTGTTTCGTGTTTTAATTTTCGATTTTCGTTTTCTCGGTTTGTTCTTTCGGTAAAATTAATCACCAACTAAATATTATGAGAGAATTCATTCAGGTTTAGATGCATTGATGAGTTGTTTCCTGGAAAAGAATAGATGTAGTTGTAATTGTCAGCGAATAATCGCAACAGGTATCTTATACGTTTAGTTCGTGTAATCATCATTTTAATACCTACGTAAATATCATTCAGTTCCAGTATCTGACACCTGATTATTGGTCACAATCGTATCAACACGGATTATCTGATTTGAAGTTTGAACTATCTTATCTGCTGCTGAGTTCGAATGGAAGCATCGCTTCGCAGACGTACAGAAATACTCAACAAAACACGTGAGTATCATTTTCATTTCAATACAAATCACCTGCATTTCAATATCTTATTGTATTCATTTTCCACGTACAAATAGAATTATCAAATGAACCCAGACATATTTCCACGTTTTGAAATTAAATCAAAACCGGCACAAATTATAGAGCATCATTGAAGCGAACCCGCCGGATCTTATCACCGGTTTACATTAATCGTACGCGACGATTAATTGTAAGCGATAACATTACCACGGATGGGAAATGATGTGACTATCGTATTAATCATTTCATGAACGCATTTTTTTTGCAACATTCGTTCTATCTCGGTGGAAAATCTCGAATGAATTTCTATTAGGTACTGGTGCTTTTCCTCGATGCGTTATCTGTCTTTTCTATCGACTAATTTGAGGCGATACGTGTACGTGTGCCAATTTATACTAAATTAACATCGAAGCTTAAGTATAGAAAATGGTCAATTTTTGTGACATATTCTTCGCGAAGTCTTATTTCGAATCGTCGTCCTAATGATTCTTCGTGATTCATCGCATCTGCTACGTTAATTTTATTCACGAAACTAGCTAATGATTTTAAATCTGACAGAATGTAGTCAGTTTACGTTCATATTTGTATACGTACGTGTTCAGAAGTTCACACATTATCCGTGTGTAATTTTCGACTTAATTTGTCTCATTGATCCTACACACTTTGGCGCCTTCACGCCTCGTTGCTGAACGTCTCCAAATAAAGACAATAACGTCTATTTAACCAAATGCCAAAAAAAGAGCCGGTTTACTAATACGCTGTACTATACCTGAACGTGCATTCCGAAATTTACAATTCATTTATTTTTCAAACTCATTAACGCGAGCTAAATCCGTTGCACATGGAGTTCGTAAGTGGTAAAATTCCGGTGTCATATCTGTACGATGAAGGTAGGTATGCCATTGTAGCGGAACCATGATCGTAAACGCTACAACTATTGTTACTTTAACGTGGGAATTTTCAGACGAGCTTGCGATGATTTATTAATTTTTTTTTCGGTAAGGAAATCGAATTATGCCGAAATAGTAATTACCTACGTTATGTAATTGGCAGCTTCATTATCGTATTCGTATCATCTTGGAAATTTTTCTTTTATAATTGGAAAAGACGGAATATTGTGTAAATTACTTTTATGTGAAACTTTCTTATTAGAAAATTATCTGATTAGAATGGTTGTGTTTTTTCAGATGTTGCTGGTTCAGTTTTGCCAACGTCCAATTTAAAATTACTGCTCGAAAAAGTGGATCAATGTGATTCCGAATATTGGAATTAAGTATACGCTTTGATTATTACCATGGGTAATAAAATCTCACGATGATGTTTTAATCAAATCGTCGTTCTCCATCTGTACAGAATTAATGTTGATCGATTCACATCGAAGTAGTGATTAATTTGCGAATCCGGTGTCGAAATGGTGCTCCTGCTTCGTTGAAAATAGAAAATACGCGATATTTGCTGAATTCTTTTCACGTCCTACTGATGTACGGTAATTAATGATCGTGCATCGTTACAGAAGTCTTCTCCGACGTAAACTTTACCATCGAGTAAGAAATTTCGGGACACATCGTGACCAAGTCGAATGATTATTTTAGTATTCGAAAATGAACCCTTTGAACGATAATTTTCTCACACTTTCAGGTTCGCTACCAGTAAAAATAGCACCACAGTACAGAATTTGATTACTAATTACATCAATCTTGATTTCTTAATCGAAAAGCTACTCCGATGGAATATTTTTTAGTTTTACTCGTAACGTAAGTATCTACCAATGTTCATTTGAACATTAATAAAGCAACTCTAGGTACGAATAGGACTACGAATAAGTTAAAATACGCTCATTAAAACAACTCGACGTAAATATGCGTACAGAATGAAGAAGCGAAGGACTATACGCGATAATCACCGAGTCGTTTGTCAATGGTTGGTGAAAAATATGGATACCCCGGGTATCTCCATCTCGTCGGGGTGAACCAACGGCGACGTTTAAAAACAATTAATGACTTATATACGCGGCGCTACTTTTAATATTTTTTATGTCCGGCGAGTCGGAACGCGGTCGAGTGTGACTCCACAGAGGTGCGTAATATCAATTTCAGTTTCTCGGGGTAAAAAAAAGTGCGCGAGTACAGCGCAAACACCCGCGGACATTACATTTCTACACGTGGAAAGATAAAAACCGGTTTCGTATTTACCGACGAAATCGAGCAATACATTAATATCTTCGCTTAAATCCATTTACCAGTCTACGTAGGTTCTAGCTTGATGGTCGATTTCGAACCAGATGCCCAAATAAATGAAAAAATTACAGGGTGAGCATGCCGATGGGCCCCTTGAATCGAAATTTCGATTTTTGGGGTTACTCATTAGGTATTTCTGAAAGATGATGTTTGAGTAAATTTTCAAATTATTATTTCGATCCGGGGGAGGGGGAGGCGAAAAAATCATTTTCGTACGTAATTGTAATTCTACGTCTTTGAAAGTTTTCAGTCAATTTTTCAAATTTTTTGACCTTTTTCATGACCTTAAACGTGACAACGTGAGTTTTTTGGCCTAAAACCAGTCTGTAGAGCACCATTCTTGAAACGGAGTGATTGACACGCCAGAAAATTACAATACAATATTGTTCTCTGAAGTATCCTACACTTCCTGATATTTTTTCAAATTTTTTGAACCTTAGCTCGTTCTTCAACCCTTCCCTCCCTCTCTACAATTTTCCCATATGGACCCGTGCAGGGAAAAGGTACCTTAAGTCGGAATTTTCAAAAATGAGTTTTTTAGCTATGTAAAATAATAAAGGAGACCATAAGGAACATATTGAGACCTTGATGAGTATCTAAGGGTAGATTTTTCGCCGAGATAGAGACATTTGAAATTAGGAAATTCTTGAATTTCAAAAAAACAAAATTCTGAGAAAAACGCGCTCAAAGTTTTTACTCCTGTTTTTTATGTATTAATACTATTAATCATCAAAAAAGCTGCCAAAACTGCTTTCCTATTCTAAAATTTCACGAGGAATTCGTTTCTGACGTCGAAAATTACCGTAGGAGAAGAGAATAAAGAAAAATTCACCATTATGATGCGTTTAATTTTGAAAAAAAAAATTCTTTACAAATAGAAATCCCATTTTTCATGCATTTATCAATCATCAAAAAAGCTGCCAAAACTACTTTATTGTACCAAAATTTCACGAGGAATTCGTTTCTGATGTCGAAAATTACATAGGAAGAGAGGAAAATAGAAAAATTTATTATTTCAATGCGTTTAATTTTGAAAAAAAAATTCATTACAAAAAGAAATCTGGGTATGATTTATTAGTGGGTAAATTACAAAAAGTATAGCTTATTTTCGATGAAGGGAAGACGATTTTGGGATTTTTGAAGTTTTTTACGTTTAGACTGACAGGTCTTCAAAAAGGTGACACATTTCATACTAATTTTGTAATTTTTCAATGATAACTAAATAAAATTTACTAAAATTTTCATATTCTCTAAAAATTACCCCGGTAATTACTATTTTTTCTGTAATTTATCTCATTTACGGTAATTACCTATAAATACATGTGTAAGTACCGTAATTTTGGTAATTTTTCAATTTTTTAATAACCAACAAGATCTACAAAAATGTCTTTATTTTCTAAAAATTACTCGATATAATCACCATCATTACCGTGATTTACTTGGTCTACCATACTTACAGTAATTTACCCAAAAAACCACGTAATTTCGTAATTTCAGCGATTTTCCAATTTTTGAATTTTTCAACAATGAGAAATTTTCCAAATTTATTTCATCTCCCAAAAATTACCCATTCTCGCATTCCTTAAATTTACTACTTGAAGCGTCCGTTTAAAAAACAACCATAGTTCAAATTGAGGAAATTTTTTTATTGCAGTTTCAGAAATGAAATTTTATGAAAAAAATAATGGTGTTATTTATTTTGGATTCAAAAAAAATTCTAACACTTTTTTTGTGTTTTTAAATCAAAGGTTTTCGAGCTTTTTGTTTAAAAAACAACCATAGTCCACCAGGTGAACTCAGATTGGTCATTCATAACCAATCAGAATCAACCTGTTGGACTATGGTTATTTTTTAAACAAAAAGCTTGAAAACTTTGAAGTTTTTTGATAATGTTTCTACAACTAAAATTTCGATTGATCGTATATTAGTTAGTTTCAAAATGTAGACTGAGGGCCTAGAGAACAGATTTAACTCTTTAATAATTCTCAAAAATTGAAATGAAAAATTTTCCCATATGTTCCTGAATCAATAGTCAGTTCAATGCTCTTGCTGAATTTTGTTTAAAAAACAGCCATAGTCCAGAATCGAAAATTTTTTATTTCAATTTTTAAGAATTGAGAGGAGTATTTAAAGGTGAAATTTGCTCTGTTGGCTCTCAGTCCACATTTCGAGATTAACTAACATACGCCGAACTTAATTTTTCGTCTTGAAAACGTTCCGAGAGCATTATTTTACTCTCCTGCAAAATTCCATTTTTGGACTATGGTTGTACTTTATTTACCATATTCATTTATGTAATTTACCAAAAATAGGTCATTTTTAAGTAAGTGACAAATTTTTTAATGATGAATAAGTAAAATTTTGTTAAAATTTCTGTTTTCTAAAAATTTACCAAAATTTTTGTGTTTCCAATGTCACTCGTAATTTGTAATTACCGTTCTCGCAGTAATTACATTTTACAGTAATTTACCAGAAACACTGTAATTTTAGTAATTTACCAATTTTCCACTATAAATGTATGGAACAAAAATTATCAAAATTTTCATGTTTTCAAAAAATTACTCGCATTCTTACCGTAATTTTATTCACTTCACCGTAATTACGATCATTTATTAAAAACAGTAATTTATTCATTTTCCAACATAAAAAAACCAAATTGACCAAAATTACTGTAATTTACCGGCTGTATTGCTGTAAATGTCGTAATTAACGGTAATTCTCCGGTAAAAATGGTAATTAATGGTAAAAATAAGGGAATTTAGGGTAAATTATGGTAATTCCTAAATTTTGTCATCATTTTGGTTTTGAATTTTCATCATCTCTTAATACTACTCGACAAATACCCCTCAAAAATCAAAATTTCGAATGTAAGGGAAAATCAGCATGCTTAACCTGTTATAGGTAACCCTTTCAGTTCGAATTCTATTTTTGCAACACTCGATACATCTTACGAATCGAAATATTATCCATTGAAGAATTTAATTAGGTATTCATTCGTCTTGGAAAACTATCAACCAACGAATATTTACGATAGAAAACAGCGGAATTTAGTTTGCAAAAATATTCACATCAGGTAAATTATTTACCCATATTTTAACGCATTAAAACGTTTCTTTTTTCAGACCGTCTATTAAATCACATAATCGAAGACTCGACCAATTCCACCAACTCCAGCCACCACGAACACCTTACTCTTTCGGCCAATAAATCGCCTCCACGACGGTCCGGAGCCCTACGACCAAATTATTTTCACACACGTACGTATCTAAAAACGAAGCGCATTCTATCGCCTAAATCACGGTCGCATTTACATAATATTATACGCACGCCAGATGCATTCGGCCAAAAAATCACATCAACTGGTGATGAAGCGTAGCCGCAATATTATCAAGTCACTCAGCACCCGACACCCAATATGTAAATATCGGACAATGTGGACTCGAGCAAGGAAAAAAATTGTGTAAGTACGCTACTGGAACTATATACAGATAAAAAGAGGCATTCAATCTTCTAAAAAATGTGAACCATCCTGAAATAGTACATCCATCCGTGTTTCATACCCCCTCCAAAATGCCATCGGTAAAAACCAGTTTATCCTCTGTCTCTTGGTAGCATTGTTGAAACCGGCTAAGCATTTCGATTTTCAGATGTGTTTCGGTTTTTCGCCCGACAACGCGTATGTAGTTCGTATTTTACTATATTGCAATTTATCCAACTTATTTACATGTGTTTTTTTTTAATCGTATTACAATCGGTGATAAATATTTTCGGTTTTATCGTTTTTGCAATTTAAATAGTTTTCCTATTTCACCGTTCACATATAATTCGTCGTTGGAATTACATATTCGCGTTCGGTTCTCTTTTTTCTGCTCTTTCACGAGCTTTGTTTTTTTGTTTCTTAGCACGAAAAACATAATTACATTTTATTTAACGTAATTCTTTACGTTTTTGTTTTTAGTTCGTTGGTTGGTTTTTTTCGTGCATTGTGGTGAATGTTGTGGTGGATAGTATACGTTATCTGTGGTGTTTTATATGTTTCTACCTTCATTTACGGATTTACGAATGTGGATGTGTCTCCAGTTCCACCGAAACAATTAAGGTTGGTTTTTTTCACCGATTTTATCAACGTTGCTGTATGTTTGGTAATTATTCTAGTTTTAACGAAAGTATAAGTATGTTTTTGATTGATTTAGTGATCGATAATCGATCATATAACGTTGAATTGATTATCCCGATTGAAAAATTACTTCCAAGCTGTGTTGAATTCATCGGAAAGGGTTCAGTTTAGTTTTCGATTACGAAACGATCACCGGAGGTACCGATGATGATTAGTTTCGACTATATCTAGTTATTTCATTTAATTCAAGTCCATGATAACATTTGGTATGGAAATTCAGTATTCGGAAGTACGAATCTTTTCTAAATTTTAAAATACTAATTGGAATCGAAAGTATGGGATAATTTTACTTTTGCCATTGTTTATTTTTTCTTAATTTATTCTGCGATTTCGTTTTTGTGTATGACAGTTGATGGTCGATGGTTAATTCGTTTGTTAGTCAACTTTTCTATTCTCCATTTGGTCTGAATTCGATGGCCGGAGTGAAATACTCTCAAAACAGTGAAAATTTGATTACATAAGTAACAATAACCATTGTACCGTGTACTGTAGTGCTCTTTCAAAAGGTGAAATATTTGTAAACGTTTATTATTCTAACGGTGACAAAACTTGTGCATCCATATGTCATAAGTGCTGAACTTGTATGTACCTTGTTCGATTCAGTTTACCACTAAAGCCTTACAATTCTGGTGCAAAGTGTTCGAGGTACGAGACAAGGATGCAATATGAAATTTGATAGTCGAGTACCGGGTGTGAATAACATTTCCACCTTGCGCATGTAATTCTTGGGCTAAAATTTCGTCTGAGGTGATTGTGATTTATCGTATTATAAATGGGATAAATATAATGGTACGCCTTAAAAATTAATTGCACGCCTAAAAAAAAGGGGGATTCCACGCCTACAAACGCCCGACGAAAGAATGAAAATTCACGCCAAAAAAAAGAAAAATTCACGCCAAATTATGAACGACGAATTAATATGAACGAACGATAATTTTAAATTCATTCAACGCCAGAATAATGTTATCACATCAAAATAAAGTATGAAACGCCAAGATAAAATATTGTCGAACTGCAACTACGAAACTACGATGTACTTTTCATTCAGAGTTATTCATTGCTAGAGTTTATTTCAATGCGTCGATAGAAGGACTGGACCTCAGGCTATCATTGGGCTTTGGAGAACAAAAAAATTCTTCAAAACGCCGATCTCTATTACGTGTGTTCGAAAAGTAGTGATAATGATACAATCACTACAAAAATTTTAAATAAGTTTAAAAGACTCGATGGTAAATGGAAAACTTTCGACGAATTCGTATCCATGAATTTTTTGATGTGGTGCATAAATATCGATCGTGATAACATTTGGAAGTCTAAGTGTAGTTGTCCTCATTTCTTAAAAAATACATACTGTAAACACATCATTGGCATCCTAATTCGATTGAAGTTGGTCAGTGTTCCTTCCGAAGCGAAGCTGATTCCTCTAGGACAGAAAAGAAAACGTGGTCGTCCAGCAAAGTCGAAAAAAGCTTTAATTGTTCAGTAACCCCATCGTAAACCGTTAGTTTTTTTTTCTTGTATGTGTATATTAGTTTTTTTGTGGCGTTGGAAATAATTTTATTCGTCGTGATCGAGATAGTCGTTAAAAAAAAATTTATCCGTTTCTTTGATTAATTAGTCGTGATTATTTTATTTGACTGCTAAAATACATTTTATTGGCGTGCATTCTTATTTTTGTCGTTAAATATATAATTTTGGAGTGGAGGTTTTTTTTGGGCGTGCAATGTATATATTCGTTGTGTATACGCCTTTTTCCTTGGCGTGCAAACATTTATTCTTGGCGTGCCGATAAATGGCACCCATTATAAATTGAGAGTTACTTTACCTACGTCGTTGGTACCGGTATAGTTTCTGGGTGAAAATTTACAACGATGTGTTTAGAGATGCTAATAATTCGGTTTTTTTCCAGATTTTGATTTCGAATGTACCAGTATGAAGATTTATGTGATCGATGATGTTGGCTGTTGTAGAGGTTTCGAGCCCCTTTGCTCTTTGGTTAAGTTAGGTGTAAAAAAATGGGTACTGCGATTCTCACGCGTGATTGTACAGATTCGTTTTAATAGGCTCGTACCTAGTTTCTTTACCGATGGAACGTGTCAATTTTAACACTAGTTTTTTTCTTGTATGGGTCTAAAAAGGGGTTCGAGTATGAGGGGAATTATTCTATGGAATATTAAGTGTTCGTCGTTTTAGCATGGAAGAGTTTACGAGAGGAAGGTTGCAAACTTTGTAAGGGTATCGAGACATTTTGTCATTGTAATGGTAAGATTGAGAAGGTATCTTTGGTCTGGAGAGGGTATTTTTTGAATGGTTGAATTCATTTTCTTGTTGATTAATTTTAATTTTTATCGGTTGGGAAAAAATATTACGATGATTATATTAATAGATGAAATGAGTCGTTCAGTTTTATATTTTTCTACTTACTAGTTAGTAACAGAGTGTTTAATGTCTCCCTGTCACGAAAATTATTCGCGAAATTGGAAAAGAAGTCATGAAAGCCATAAATAAGTCGTAATTTCTGGAAGGAAATTCAACGGTTTTCTTATTATTTAAAATTTTATTTTTTGTGTTCTTGAAAATGTTCAATTTTTTTTTCAATTCTCGTTATGATAGTTTTTTTCTGAAAAATAAAAATCACGAAAAAAAATAGAAGCAGGATCAATCTAGCAGGAAGACACCCCGAATAAAATATTTTTTAAATAATATAAATTTGAATATAGAGAATACTCAAACTCAAAGTTGCTTATTCGAAAAATCACTTATTGAAAAAAAATTCTAATAACAAATTGCTTGTTTATGCGGAGAAGATTTGAAAATTAGCAAAGAATCATCTATAAAATACCTCTAGTAGAATTCGTGCTGAATTGTTTAGGAATCCACTATTTAAATTTCTATCTTGTTAATCCTTCAGTACTTTCTTTTCATAAAATTACCATTTGTTTACGACTGATTTGAGGGCAGAACGAAAAGAGAATGCACTTTGTTGTTGAATTTAAAAATGAACAAAAAAACAAACTAACAGCACTGAAAAATTAGAAAAAAATGGAAAAACATTTATGATTTCTAAAAAAGGCTTCAACATATTCTAAAATGTAGAAAAAATGTTGAAATTGAAAAAAATCAGAACAAGAACATTCGATTTCAAAAAAAAAATTGTTCAAAAACTGAGGAAATTGCTAAAAAAAAATGAAATTTGAACATCTAATTCTTGAAAAAAGTACTTACTTAAATAATATACTTACTTATCAAAAAATTTAAAACATTGGAAAATAAATCAAAGCAGAAAAATAATCAATAATATTTAATTAGAAATTGAGGAACACAAATGAGTAAGAAATTAAGAAACATGAAAAAGTACCTATTAAAAAAACAAGTGTTGAAAAAGTTGTATAAAATTTGAAAAATCAGCCTGAAAGTGGAAAAAAACAAGATGAATGGAAATAAATCACTAAAAATGAAATAAAGGAGTGAAAAAATTCCAAAAATTTATGATAAAAAATGATGTGATTTATTTGGAAAGGCATAGGTATTCGATGAATAAGAAAATTCTTAAAGCGTTCTCTTTGAAGAAAAAAGCTGCAAAATTGTGAATTTGGAAAAAAATTTAAATAGAAAAACATGAAATGAAATTTTTTATTTTAGTAAAATATAAATTGCTCAATCTAGTATTTTTTTTTAAATCAAAATTCCAAAATAATTCCTTAATTATTCAACATTTTCAAAGCAGAAATCAAATATTGAAGAAAGGCGATTTTTTTTATGTATATGTGATCCTGGAGGTGTCATTGGTTTTTGAGTTGAGGTTCCTTCTCGATTCAAATCCTTCTGAAAAGCCCAAAACAAAATCAGTGTCAACTCTAAAACAAATTTTTCACACCTGAGGGTGGTTTCTATAATTATCCAGACTCACATACTTATATTTTATTATTATTTTTTTTCAAAATCTGACATTTCAACGAAAATGCAATTTTTCAACATTTCGGTCGGCTTAACAAAACTTATAAAAATTAAAGTCATTTAAAAAAAATATTGTTATGATCAAACTTTTTCAATTTTTTATTTAAAAAAAAGTTGAAAAATTGTAGAAAAAGTTGTGAAATTATTATAACTCTGGATTTATAACTGGATGATTTTTTTTTTTTTTTAATCGAAACGTTGAATTACTTTTTATCAAAATATCAAAAATTGGAACTGTTTTATTTTTTCAAAATACTTACTCTACAATAAATGAAAAATTGAAAAGACAAAACCAATTGAAATCATAAATTATTGATTTAAAAAAAATAAAGTATTCAAAACTTCAAAATTGTTAGTACTTGAAGACTTGAACAAGTATATATTTTGATGAAGTGATAAATGATAACAATCAAATTCGACTTCTCTGTAAGTTTTTGATGATTTACCAAACTCGCAAAAATAACATTTTTAAGATTTTGGAAAACCGGTGAAAACATTTTTTTTTACTGGAGGACTTGAAAAAAATCTTTATTTTTTATAAGTACATATTTGTGTTTTAAAAATGTTTGATTTTTCAACCTTCTCCCCCTCCCTCCCACCGGAATAAAAAACAAGACCAAAAATTGGAAAAATTTTGAATTTGCTACAAAAATTGTATTTCATGAAAAACTTTTGTAATCTGTTTTTTTTAAAACAAAATTGTCAATATTTCACTCCTTCCCTTGAATCTACATTAATTTTTAAACATAAAAAAAAACAGGAAATGGCCTTTTAAAATATACAAATGAAAAAATATCATTATGGCTCAATATCATCTCAATATTCAACGAGGGATGTTCTTTTAATTGCAGATTTTGTTAAATAAACAACCATAAGTGGTCAAAAATCTATTTAAGTTTGTCCTGCTTTCAGAAAATTTTAAATAAATGTTTTCAAATTTTGAAAAATAATTCAAGTTTTTATTTTAAAATGCAGATTGTGGTGATTCAAAATTTCAAAAGTTGGTATTTTTTGAGTTGTTTTCAAAACGAACTTTTCCAACTGATTTAATACTGCACTAAAAAAATTGATGGATTATTTTTAGTATTTTTTTTAATGAATTGAGAAAAGTTTCATGATTTGATTAATTTTTGTCGAATATTTTTACCAATAATTTAACCCAAATTACGAATTGATTATTGATGAAACCGAATACATTTCTGAAAGATGCAACTTCATATTCTATTCGAAAAATCCTCCCCCCCCTCCTCATCCATTTCACTATAAAATATTCAAATTAAACAATCGTATGTATTATTAATATAGACATTTATTCGAAATAAATTGAAAACATAATAGGAAAAAAAAATTCGAACCTAAAATTGATATCTCATATAAATTACTCACTCGCCTATTCGCCGATTCTATTTAATCTTCGACATCTCGCACCGCAAGACTACGACGCCCATTTCGCAAACACCAATTTTTCAATATCACAGACTCGTTTGAACATTCACCTTGGAGAATTCCAACGTTGTTGCTAAAAATTTCGCCATTTACGTCTTAATAAATTTTCAAATTCCAATGACCAGAAATGCCGTTAATCTCGAGCAATTGGCCGGACAGCGGACAACCGGGTTAATATAGTTAATACCTTTAAAAATGTAATGCAACCGATGAAAAATTAATGGTACTGCTCGGCTCGGTGCGGCATCGACGGTACCACCGAAAATAATAATTTATTCACCGGTATATACAAAAATGTAGGTTTATACTTATTAGATATGTGCTCAGATAGCAGCAGGGTAGGGGGACGAGTAAAAAAATTAATTTCTATAAGCATAAATAGCTACATATATGTATATTCGAGAGCGTTAATAAATCAACAAACGCACGAGGAAACGTTTAAATTCTCCGCAATATACACTCATGAAGTTATATCAACAGGTGTTTTTGTGTAAATTCCCATTAATATGTAAATGTCGTCTCGCAGTTTTTTTTTTCGTTTTACCTTCCCTTCTTCATTGAACTGGTGATGAGAGAAGACTACTATGGAGTGAATTAAAAAGTATCCTGAATGTGTGAGAGTATTTATGCCTATGTATAGTAAACTAGTGTGCTCTGCTTGAACCTTCTTCGTCCATCTGTAGAGAGTGTAGACAGACACACGCATCGTTACCGAGAATTTTTAAAACAACACCGTCGACGACCGCGGAGAAATACGGATTGGTATTAAAAGGAGTAGTTCCGTATAAAGGTTTAAGACCTTTTGTTGAAAGAGGTAGATTTTACAGGAAACGTCGTCCAGAATCGGTTTTTGGTGTGAAAGAATTTCTATAGCACTTTTGTACCAACGTGTGTAACGCTAGCTGCTTTTTTTCTCATTTCACCACCTTGAAGATTTTTTTTCACCAAAGCAACGGTGCTTTTTCAGTTATGTGCTTATAATATTTTGCTTCGCTGTAGTTCTCACTTTTTTTATCGCATTTTAACCCTAAAAGAAGATCATTTTTTAAACTGTGGCGTTTTCTCGGCTACCTCCTGGTTACCGTTATGAAACGAGAAGAAAATCAACCAAAGCCACTATAACGAATTCGACTCGAATAGGTGGAGTAGTTCGTAGAATGGGGATCATTTTTTTTCCACCGATGTCCGTCCGAAAGACGCGTTTGTGGGATCTCTTTCTTCTACAATACTATCCAGGTATATGATTAACCTTATATGAAATTTTTTCTACTATTAGTCGCGGGCCTGTCTTATAATAGTACTTTGGTGGTGCAGTGGTGTGCGAGTAAGCGTATGAATTGATACGGTACGCATAAGCGCCGAAACTAGTTCGATGGTGTATGGTGTGCGATGCCATGATGTGGCGATTAAACAACGCGAAACCCTAAAGGCTTCGGGTTTATAAATGGCTCGGCTCGATGTGAGTTTACCGGCTAATTAATTAAAATGTGTTTTTATACGCTTCGAGAAGCGAATCGCGTAGGACGAGGCATTATTATGGTTTTGTTGACGAAAGTGATTAGACCGAATTGTGGCGTGGAATGTGGACTGGAGCGGATCTGCGGTGGGGGAAAGGGGGTTGATCGGTGGATAGTGGTATGTTTTGATGATTGAATGATTGAGCGATGAAATGGTGATTCGATGAGGTGTAGTTTGGCGAAATTTTCCCATGTAATTGGTAGTTTGAAGATTTTTTCCCTCTCTTCTTGGAAAAAAATAGAAGTTCTATGGATCAGGGGTTTAAAGGTGTGTAGGAAATTCCTTCAAAATTCGACGATGAATAATGAAAGTCGTTCGAAATCGTTGCCTCTGATTTCAGCGAGAGTGAGATTTTCAAAAAAAGCATATTCTGAAATCCTCAGAGCCAAAATTTCAACTACCCTGATTGATTTTTCGATTTTCAAGATTTTACAATTGGTCATTTTTAACTTTTTTTTTGAACAGACAATTAATTCTAGAAAACTCGATGAAAATTAAGCTTCTGCACAATAATTTACCTCTTGAAACGAAATCTCATTATTTCCAGTCGATCTGTTGCCTCCAGTCAGATTTTGATTTTTTCCATAACGTCTGGAAATTTTTTTGGACACCTAAAGATCAAGTTTCCGTTCCCTTTAGATTTTTTGTTCGTGTTGTGAGGATTTATGTTTGAGGATTGGAAGGAGAGGAGGTGAAAGTGGCTAAACTTGAGTTTTTTTGTGATTTGTTAGGCAAAAGAACCAGATGAATTGAATAAAGCAATAATTTCAGAGGTGTTGACGAAACAATATTTGAGGGGTAGATTTAAAAACTTTGAAGAATTATTCTTAAAGTTCCATAAATGCGATTTTTTTCATTTTTATATCTTGGGGAAAAGTAAGAATTATTGAACGATGGTTGAATAAAACAAATATGTACTAAAATTGAGGGGGGGGATGAAATTTTTAATTTGGAAGATTGACATTTTTTCCATGATTTTCAGTAAAAACGATAAAAATTTGTTTTAAAAAAGGTCAATTTTATTTTTACCAGGTGATGTTTTTTTATGTTTTCTAAAGATTTTTAATGGTTTAATTGAATGTAAAAACTTTGATGTATCTATATGCCACAAAATCTCGACCGTACACATTGGAGAAGATGAGAGGGTAATCAGCCCCCTTTAAAAATGACAAAGATAATTTGTGTTCGATAAAAATAGATTCATGAGTTTGTGAAGAGGACATTATGTCCTTCGTTTTGTCATTTTTTTCTTCGAATTGAATTTAAAAAATCGAGAATGAAATTAAAATAGGATTTTTAAAAAATTGTTGAAAGTTGGAGCTTGATTTTGGAGTCTGATTCCTTCAAATTCGGAAATTTGGAAAATTTGTGAACGTGGCGATATTTTTGTTTTTATAAAATTTGAAAAGATGTAAGTTTTGAGTTGAAAAAATTTCTTTTGATTCAACAATTATTTCAATTCCTTCCTATCTTTCTTCTCCCAAGATAATTCTTGTTTCGGTTTCGGTTATTCAAATTTTTAAATCATTATAATTATTAGGTATCTTTTGTATTACCGATTCAGGACAGAAGTGAGATGAGGGGGACAGGAGAATGAACTAGCTTTTCAAAAAATGGAAAATTCTTCATTAGTTGAAATAATTAAGTTTAGGTTGAAAAATTTGCATTGAAAAAATTTGGCAAAATTTTCATTTTGAATCGAAAACCATTCCATTTGGACCAGGAATTTCCAGTTTTACTCCTATTTTTCTTAAATTCGGATTTCGGTGGTATAAACTTTGGAACCCTTGACGTATCTATATGACTGAATGAGAGCCAGAATAGGGGGGGGGGGGGGGAGATATGTTGTGCATTTTCCAAAAATGACAATTTTTTGGTTTAAAAAATAGGTTTGAGTGGGAAAATTCCTAAATAAGTATGATGATATTTTCTAAGGAAATTTTAAAAACGTTGCGAATTTGTATTTCGAGCTCAAAATTTTTTTTCCCCTCTTCAGGTTCCAATTTTCATTGAATTAAAATTCCTCGACCATTCATGTCACTTAATTTAATACCGAACGGTGAGGGGAGAAGGGAAAGGGGTCAAGGGGAAGGTTTGATTCTTACAGTGTGATGAAAAATTTATTCTTTTAGTCATAGAATTGTGCTAGGATTTGAAAATGTTTGCTTCTTGAATTTTTCTTTTGGAAAAAGTGAAAATTTGCAGTTTTGATTTTTGAGCAGAAAAAATTTCTTTCCAAGTCGAAAACTTGAAATCTTGATAATTTTCTGTTTCATCTTTCATCTTCTTCCTCCTCTAATGAGGTGAACTTTGTTTCGTTATTATTCTAAATTAAATCTATTTGAGTCCATTCGATTCCGAAAATTGAGCAGAAAAACAACCCATTTTTGTTTATAATTGATAATCTCTTTTATTTTCTCGAACCCAAACAATTATTATAAATTAATAATTTCAAGGTTCAAAACATTTTTTGAGAGCCAAAGTACAAAATTTTTGTGGTTAATTTTGAAACATTTGAAAAAATTATTTGTCTCCTCGATGAGATTTCAAATTAAAGCGACAGCAAAAACACGCACTTGAAAAAAATGTTCGTAGTTGAAAATTGTAAAACTTTTGATATTGATTAAGAAGTTCTTACTTACTCAATTTTTGTAGCTTTGGTCAATTTTTATCAGTTTTTTTTTAAATTTTTCCCACATTTTTGAGAATCGCCTTTCACTTTATTCCCTTCCATTTCTCCCCCGGTCCAAAGAAAAAAATTGAATAAGGGAAAAAATAAATATTCGACTGTACAATTTTTATTCATTTTTTTCGTGTACATTTTACCCAAAAATATTTCTAAAAAATCATACATTTATGCATAGTTACATGAAAAAAATATTTACAGTTTTTTTTCGAATTCATACAAATATCGAGAAAAAATTGATTTGAGAAATGTTAAGAAAAAGATATCTAGTTAGATCCAAGCATATGGGGGAAAAAAACTGCTACTAATTAATTAAAAATACCTACGTTGACCCTACGATTTCAAATTCGATATCATTATGATCTCCTAGATAAATCCCCAATATTCTATTTTGTCTGCCTTCAACGGCCACGAAATCTTGAGCATCGGCAACTTTAGCCTCTTTCAAAATAGCTTCAAGAATCGCCTTATTTTTAACGCAATACAAATGCAGTACATCCTGCTTATCATTTCGTACCATCACGTCAACGCTTTTGGTTTCGGTTACATTGGTCAAAGCTGCTGTTTCGTCAACTGACACCAGCCGAGTGGTAGTCAATGGATACCGGAGTCTGGCTGCACAGAGCAGCATCGTTTGAAAACTCAATCGATTCGCATCTGGCAATCTATCGACGATTTTTTTCACATCGTTGTCTAATCTTTCCAGAATATCCTTCGGATACGTAGCTTGTTCTAGTAGTTCGCCAAAAAGGTCGCTTATTGGCTCCAAATTGAGGTTATGAGATTGGTAGAACAGATGTATGCAATTGATAATTTCAAATTCCGCGTCCAAGTTGGGAATATGATATCTGTTCGGTTCGGTTTTGGGATCTTTTCGAGTCAGATATCCGTGTTCGATGAAATATTTAAAATACAACGTGCCCTGATCCGTTTGAAAAGGGTTCTCGTTATTTTTGAGATCTTTTAGTAGGGCTAGCTCTCTAATTGTAAACGTATCCTCAATCTGGAGTGGCAAACTTTTACGTAAGATTAGATTGTAGAGCATACCTCGAATCGCCGGAGCACTCAGGTAGAAATTAAAATTCTTCATCGAATCGGTCAATTGCCAATAATTTCGATAATTCGGTTTTCCAGTTTTGGATCGTTCTCGAAGATATTTCAGGACTGAAAAAATATTGTAGATTTTTTCAGTAGACTCAGCTTCTGGATCTTGGCAGTAATAACCGTTGTAGTAAAGGTCGAGCTTTTGACGTTCCTCATCCGGGATTTTCTGAGCACTCGAAAGTTGGTCCAGTTCACCAGACGTCAATCCGAAAAAAGGCACGAACGAAGATTTCTCGAGGAAACCAGGGGTATGAATTATGGTCTCCTCAGCAGCGATTTTGGCAAACGACGTCGAGGTACCAGTGATCACGACATGATGGGATATAAAAGGACCATATCTCATGCCCATGAAGAGTATATCATTGATAAACCTGGTTACATTGGCTACCTCGAAGATATTATGACGACTAGCCTCTTGCATAGGCATATCGAACGAATCAATCAAAATGAACGGTTCTTTACCAAAATAATCGTATATACATCTGGATAAATCTTGCAAAGCGTCGATCATATCACCATCGCTTATTTCACCGCTGATAAGTCTTCCTATACCTTCGTACTGCAATTTCCTCACAACAATATCCGAATCGTTCGTCTTGACGTATTTTTTCTTCGTATGCAGCGAATACAGCCAACCGTATTTTCTAGCCGTTCTCTGCAAAACCGCCTTCAAATATCGTTTTTGCTCCTGCAACGTACCTCCTCGAACATCGGTGAAGTTCACCAAAAGTACCGGATACTCGCCCATGTGCTGCGAGACGAATTCCTTATCACGAGATATTTTCAAATCGAGTGTCGTATCGGTGAATAACCGATAATTCGTCGTCCTTGTTTTGTTTATGAGCTCTCCGGATGTCGAATTTATGGGTAATTCGACAAATCGTCTTATCATATCGATTATCGTCGACTTGCCGAATTTACGAGGAGCTGTGAATATATGAAACGTGTGATTGGTTGCATTGGTGATCAGCAATGGGAGCAGATCGGTTTTATCGACGAAATTGGGCAGCTTCGAAAGAGTTCTGAAATCGCTGACGTAATCGATCGGATCAAATTGAACGGTACTTTGAGCTTTTATAAGCCATAGTTGGCATAGAACTAGTAAAGAGTTCAGCTTCATTGTAAGAAAATTTCCAATGACTAGATAAATTATGGAATGTGCGAGATTACGGGTTAGGTGAACATAATGAGTGTTACTTTGGTCTTATGACGATAAATTTAAATTCTCCGGTGGATTTTACTAGCGTTTAATGAGTTGGGCTGTTTGGGTTCATTATTGTGGCAGTTCGTTGATGACGGTTTAGTGATTTGAATGTGTCTTCGGTGACCTGCAAAATATTTGAATACGTGAAGTTGACTGTGGCAGATAACATTGCAGTTTCGCAATTTTTAAATTTAATTTTCGTTATTGTTGCGCAAAAATTGTAGTCGATTGGAAGTAGTGTAAACGTATACTTTGACTGATTTAGTAGGTGTAATTACACATTTGCTTGCGAATTGTTTTGAGGGGAATAGAATATTAGATTTTTGAATTATTTGCTCCTTTTGTCTTCTTTGAGATGAAATATTGCTCGATGTTTGTTGGGGTCATCTCCAGATAGGTTTGGTGCGAGGCGTATTATTTTGAAATAAAAAATTAACCTACAATTTGGAAAATTTATCTTTTTATGATTTTAAAATCTCCAATTTTTTTTTGAAACGTCGAAATGATGGTTGAATTTAATAAAAATTTTTAAAAAAAAAGATGGAAAATAGGATTGAAAAATTTTTTTGAATTGCGAAAACGTGTAGTAATTTTCATGCAGAATTTTTCCAAAATAATGAAATTTCATAATATGTACTTATACTTATAAAGGGTATGGACGGATAAGGGGTGAATTTGGCCCCCGGCGCTTTTGGGCTCCTAAACACCTCAAGTCGTGTATATTGACTAGAAATAATTTTTCACAAAATTTTGGACCCCTACCCCCCTCTCTTTCGGAGCTATGGCCATTTTATTGCATTATTTTCAAGAATTTTTAATTTCAACGGAACTGAAGGAAATTTTCTGTTCTTTGGCACAAAGTTACATCTGGTAGAGGTGTATTCATGATAATTTTTTCAACAATTTTGGTGCACTCCTTCACGTTTTTTCGGTCATTTGAAGTTTTCAATCGTAAAAAATACCATATAAGCGAAGAGCGACCACCCTGGAAAAATTCCTAAAAAATATGGTTTTTTATGTAGAATTTTACTATGTATTTGGTTTTGGCGATTTCTTTGAACTAAGGGCCGAAAATCGCGAAAAACCGTACAGAAATGTTGTAATTTTAGCAGATTTTTCAAATTTTGAGCGCTTTATATAGAAAGAAATGACCAAATAAGGAAACCAATTTCAAATTCGTGTTCAGCAGGTCAAAATACCCCGGTAAACACCCATTTCGTAATAGTTTTGATTAAAATTTCAAAATTCACCTTTCTCACTGATTTTTAATGGAAAAAAAAGTGAATTTCGAGACTTCGAGTAAAACGATCGCGAAAAACGTATTTTTCGCGATATTTTGACCTGCTGAGCACGAATATGGATTTGTTTTTTTCATTTCGTCATTTTCCCCTAAAACGTCCTCATTTTCAAGTTTGAATCGGGTCTTTCGAGCAAGAAAATTATTATACACAATAATTACTGTCATATTCGTGTTCTACGACCTAAAATTAGTCGAAAACCAAAATTTCAAATTTTTTGAGTCCAATTTCAGCTACAGAAACCGTACAAGAGGAGTGATGGTGAATTTATTTTCCACGTATCCTCCATGTCTTTGACATTAAATCGTGCCAATGAGTTACAATATTGTGCGCCCAGATCTCGAACAATAATTTTTTGAAATTTTTCCACAAGAATCAACATTACAATTCGAGATTGAAAAATGTTTCACGAAAGCAGGAGCGGGGCATCAAAGATGCTTGATTTTTTTCAAATATTCCCAATTATCATTTTGGCATCTCGTTGTTGCGCTGTACAAAATTAATTCATGATTGATTTTCTAAGGGGGGCATTGGGGGGGCATTGGGGGGAGCATTGTTGGTCAAAAACACAAGAACACTTTTTTTCCGAAAATAAAACCGTATTTAAGACCAATAACATCACTATTAATAGAATTAGGAAGTTGGAAATTTAAATGGGAGGATTTCAACTCCAGGACTACCATAAAATCAACGTATTAAAAAAGTGGCAAAAATGAAACCCTATCTGAAAAACTCTCAACTCTAATACGTCTTAGCAGATGGATTTCGGCGAAGACGTTGAAATATACATAAATTAGAAGAAAAGGGTGTGAATGGGGGCTTGGGGATGAAGAAAGAGGTAGTACACATGAGAAAATGACGAAATGAGAAAACCAAATCCATATTCGTGTTCAGCAGGTCAAAATACCCCGAAAAATACGTTTTTCGCGATCGTTTTACTCGAAGTCTCGAAATTCACTTTTTTTTTCCATTAAAAATCAGTGAGAAAGGTGAATTTTGAAATTTTAATCAAAACTATTACGAAAAGGGTGTTTACCGGGGTATTTTGACCTGCTGAACACGAATTTGAAATTGGTTTCCTTATTTGGTCATTTCTTTCTATATAAAGCGCTCAAAATTTGAAAAATCTGCTAAAATTACAACATTTCTGTACGGTTTTTCGCGATTTTCGGCCCTTAGTTCAAAGAAATCGCCAAAACCAAATACATAGTAAAATTCTACATAAAAAACCATATTTTTTAGGAATTTTTCCAGGGTGGTCGCTCTTCGCTTATATGGTATTTTTTACGATTGAAAACTTCAAATGACCGAAAAAACGTGAAGGAGTGCACCAAAATTGTTGAAAAAATTATCATGAATACACCTCTACCAGATGTAACTTTGTGCCAAAGAACAGAAAATTTCCTTCAGTTCCGTTGAAATTAAAAATTCTTGAAAATAATGCAATAAAATGGCCATAGCTCCGAAAGAGAGGGGGGTAGGGGTCCAAAATTTTGTGAAAAATTATTTCTAGTCAATATACACGACTTGAGGTGTTTAGGAGCCCAAAAGCGCCGGGGGCCAAATTCACCCCTTATCCGTCCATACCCTTTGTTTGAAAAATTTGATCCAAATTATCTAAATAGTAGAAAAGTGATTCTTGTTTTTTATGAATTTTGTAGAAATTAAATTGAAATGAAATAAAAATCAATAAAATACCAACCAAGTAATAAAGCAGTTAAAAATTGAATTAAAATTGCTGAAATAATATCGTAACAGTTTTCTAAACTATGAATTGAAATTTTCTTGAAAATTTTGGAAGGTATTCAAAAATGAATAAAATATCAATAAAATCATTTAAAATATTGTAAGACGTTTTGAAAATGAGATTAAAATTATTGCTCGTCATGGAGTAAAATCGTTCGATTTCAATGTAAATTGGGTAAATTTAATGTCAAAATTTGTGAAATTTCATCGAAACATGTGTAAATTTTTACTTAAAGTGCTTGTGGCATGAGAAAATTGAAAAATATCGCCAAATTTTTGTAAAAATTAACCAAAAATGGCGTTAAAAACACAGGTCGACATGGAAAATGCTGTTTGAGGTTTGATGGGCGATTTTCATAGTATTTTTCGCGCTGATCACGAAAAAAATAGTGAAAAAATTCCATCGCCCAAGGAATTTTCACAATTTGGATTTTTCGTTTATTGGTTTTTTTACTTTTTTTGATGACTTTTGACAATTCAAGTCCATTTTCTGAGAAAAGGAAGGGTTCTACGAAAAAAATGAATAGAACATAAATTGTAGAGCGTCAGATTTCCTACTTGAAGAGTTCTAATCGTTTTTTCTTAGGGGGCTTAGCTTTCGAGATATTTTAGCTCAAAGTTCAGAGTTCAACTTTTTTTTAAATTGAAAATATCTCAAAAACTAAGCCTCCTAAAATAAAACTAATCGAATTCTTCAAGTAGGAAATTTGACGCTCTACAATTTATGTTCTATTCATTTTTTTCGTAGAACCCTTTCTTTCCCCAGAAAATCGACTTCAAGGGTCCAAAATTACATCAAAAAGTCTAAGACAAATTTTCAGCAAAAAATCTTCCAATTATGAAAAATATTGTAATTTTTTCAACAGGTACTTTAACAAATTTTTGCTTAATGTCGAGTAATTTTAATGCAATTTCAGAATAATGCACGAGAATTTTGAATATTTTGAAGGAAATTTCAACAGTTTTTCAATGTTTTTCAGCAAATTTTAAACTTTTTCACAGTTTTTATAAAAATTGCTGAACTTTGTGCTTTTTCAATGAATTTCTTCAATATTTTAATAATTTTTATGCGATTTCGTGTATTTTTTTACAGTCTTCCAATATTTTTTTATCGTAATTTGAACCATTTTTATAACATTTGAAAATTTCATTAGCAAATTCATATTTCCATCAGAAACGAACTGGAATTGGCTTTAGAGGGATGGGGCTAAAAAACAATAATTTTTGATCTGAATTTTTTTTTTATTATCATATTTTTTCAACTTCAAACATCATTTTTGAAATTTTTTTTGACCCCACACTAATTTTTTTTTCAACTAACGAAGTAATTAAAACGTGTCATTATTGGGTATCAAGGTGTTTCCTTTGCCTTCTTCTGCTTCCTCTGTTCGTTCTAGCCTCTTTTTTCAATATTATTTTCCTAATTTCCTAATTTTTTTGGGTCAGGATGAATGTTATGCAAAGAATAGAACGACTCTGAGAAAATTTTGAGTATTTTTGAAACATTTTTTAAAAAATACTGCTTTTCAACAGTTAACGGTCCTTTGAAATTTTTAATCCACCCAACCAAAATTTCTCGAGATATTCTATTTTCTGGAATTGTGAACATCATACTCTTCTAAGGTCTAATTTTGCAGAAGTGATGATCGATGATGATTTTCTCTATTTTTGCCAAAATAGAAATAAAATATTTTAAAAAATGTAAAATTTTGAAAATTTGAATCTGGATTGTGTTGGATAATTTTTTGGTTCATTTTTTTAAATTGTGAAATAATTTTTCCAGAATAATAATTTTTTTCATATTTTGAACTATTCTTGGGCGTTAATTTTTTCTTTAGTCTTATTATTTGGAAAGTTGGTTGTTTTATTGTTTAATTTGAATATAATTTGGATGTGGAAAAATTGGTGGCTGGTGATCAGTGGGGAAGGGGTAGAGAGGCAAGCTTACCCACAATAGCAGATTTGCATTTATAGTTGGAAAAAAGTTTTCGGGCGAAAAATTTTCAAAATTTTTGGCTTTTTGAAAAATTTTCGGTTTGAGTTCACAAATTGAAAAAAATTAAACATCGAATCAAAAAAATCCGAGAAATTCACTTACATTTCAGTTGAGAATTTTTCATTTCCGGATTCTTTAAAATCAAAATGAAAAAATATGTAAGAAATAAGAGATTCTAACGCGGTTAAAAATGGACCCAAATTATTGAGAAAAAAATTGAAACAAAAAATACTCACATTGGCAATATCCAATTTACCAAAATTATTGATAATGCACATACGACTTCGAGACCCACCAGTGAAAAACTGATGATACTATACGATTAGATTTAATATGTACAATTTTCATATCCGTTTCATTAACGTAATAATCGCGATGATAAAACGTATTCGGGTCATAAAATGTTTATAGTATCTCATTAATGGGAAAAATTTTTCAGTTTCGAGGTTCGAGCCAGTAGATGAATATCGGCATTTGTTTGACAACGTATAGATGAACGTAGACCTCGATTTCCTATATTTTTGCGTTCATTTCCTCTGAATCAACTTTTCAAGAGATGTGTGAATCGAAAAGGAAAAAGAATCGAAAAAAACTGGATAATTCGGATGTTCGAATGGTGAATCGGCTCAGAAAAGAATGAAAAACCACACCTCGCGAAGAGATCACCTATCTTATCGAGAAGTTGTATTACGTATACGACCAATTAATGCGGATCCGGGAGCTTTCCAAATCCAAAACCGTATGTAAATCGTCGTAGGAGAGTAAAAACGTTCTTATCTTCGGAAATCTTTCGAAATAATATAAAAATCAAGATTCGCACACAAATACCATCAATAATGATCATAACAGGAAGGAAGAATAAAGAAAAAAAACGTACAATGACTTTGTGTAAATCTGAAAATCGTTAACGCGAAATTCACCTACACTGTCGAAATACAGATTGAGAAGGTGAGACGCCGCGGAGAGCCAAGCAATGTGAACGATTCAACAGCCCGATGAGTTAAACGATATAGATAAGATGAAAAAAGAAGAGGAAACGTTATCGGTTAAAATTAATCAATTAACGTCTTCGAAACGAGTTTCTTTTCCCTTGGTCGGATTCGAGTTCGAATCGACGTATAAAATTCCACAAATCGGACAATATTACTCGGCTAATGATTGTCTATCTTTGTCTCCGGCCAATGCGAATCTGCCTATGAGAGACGAGCTGCGAGCTGGGTTTTCGAATATGCGTCGATTGTGCCCATACGAGCGATTTGCTTCGCAGGTTCGAATTACCATACAATTTGTTGGAAGAGTGCCGAAGCGTTGTTAATTTTACGCGAGCTGGAGTCTCTCGGTCGTCGTGTGGTGGATACCACCTAATCATTTGGTTAATTGGATTTTCGTATATCGTGATGAGATCGTTGTCGAGTAATGAGTTGGATGCTGCCCGGAATGTAAAATATTCTGGGCTGTCGTACGTTGATTTTGCCATCGCCGTGGTTTCGGATCTCGAATCTTCCACCATGAGTTATGTGGTTTTTCTGTGTCGACGTCGCGGCCCCGATAGATCCTTTTTCTAAATGCGCGCGCCGATATGGATATTTTTTCAACCAGTTGGAATATTCTTCAGCTGAGTTGCATTGAATCTATCTAAAATATCATTAATCACGGCCACCCCGCACCAAACACCACCTCTGCTCGTTTGATTGTTTCCTATCGTAACTATGTATCGTGTAGGGTAACTCGGGATATATTTAACCCTTTATAGATTGGATTGAATTGCGCATGCGTCTTCGTATAATAATACAATATTCTAAATAAGAGTTTAAAAAGTATATGTAATAATATTCTATCGTCTACGCATGCATTATAATCAACTCTTCGTATTCTCTATCCATCTATAAGTATAATACCAGTAGAGATAAAAAACACTCTAATAGCATAGGTCTATTTCTGTAGTCTCATACACGTAGCTAGGAAATCCGAACAACGTTGTAAAAGTACAGTTCCTTTCAACACGAACGCACCTATGTATCAGGTAAACACCAAACGAGAACGCATCTTTTACACGGCTATCGATACATAGACGATTGTTTCATCCTAATTTTTTCCAAACCATCTTCGTTATACCCTATTTCCACTCTCTGTTTAAGAATAAAATTAGCCAGATGCACGAAAAACTAAAACATAGAGAGAACTGGAAGGAAGAAAAAAAAGGTAACCTGAAATCAAACTTGGATCCTTGTAAGATGATCTCGTTATTTGAATTTTCTCCAGTCTCCGCTCCAGCATCGTTCGTGTTCTTTTGGCGGGGAGTGTACTCTAAAAGCATTTTTAACCTGGTTTTTAGGCGAGGGTGTTTTACGATCTACTTTTATCGGCCAAAATCATCGTGAACCTTTATCAATGCTTGTTTTACCGAGGTTCACGTCTACCTGTATGTGTATTGTATGCAGGGTATAGTTTATTAACGTAGATAGTGCGGTTGTTACGTAATATAAACGAATGCTGGGAAAGAGGGTAGTGTAGTTTAGGGTGTTTGGGAAGGACGGGTGGAGAAATTTTCAACATGTGAGATATCTTTGTTGTTTTGGTTCGGGAATTTTATGTAAGTATTTTTGGGGTGAAGTCGAGTTCGAGTTGGGAATTACGATTTTTGTGGAGATTTGTGGCGAGTTTTTAATGATTTTTTTGCTGTGAATTTTTCTCGAATACGATTTTAAAGATATGTTGAAATGTGTTGTATTCGAGTTGAACTCTCGAAATATTATTCCTTCGCCTCAGATTGAACGCGAATCTTTTATCAATTTTGAATTTTATTGCTGGCTGAAATAATTTTCAAAATTTACCAAAATCGCCATTTTTTTGTCAAAATTACTGTAAATCATGTAAAATACGTAATTATACTAAATAAGTTTAAAAAAATTATGAATTACGAAATTAGATACTGACCAGAGAATGATTTTGGGTGATGGAAGAGTACATAATTTATTGAAAATAATTGGAAAATTTCATAGTGTCTCCTGGCAAGAGAAACAAAAAAACCGGAAAATAGTTGGAATTTCAATGATTTTACTGCAAAAATCCAGAATTTTCTACATTTTCCTCCCTCATCGAATTTTCTAAGTAAAGAATAATTTTTTTTTTGGCAAAATTGATATAAATTATTCGTTTTAAGAGGCAAAAATTTCATTAAAAACTTTCAAAGTAGATTATGAATTACTTCAATTATAATGAACATTAATCAGGGTGTCTACCGGTCGCGAAAGTCGCGAAAGTCGCGAAAAAGTCGCGAATTTAGATTTAGGTCGCTGAAGTCGCGAAATTGACCCAAAATTCATCAAAAGTCGCGAATTTTTCCGAAATTACTTCCATTTTTTTCGCCTTTTGCAAAACAGAAAAAGTAAAGAAATTTCACCTTTTTGAACATTTTTTCTAAAAATTTTCGCCCTCGCTTCGCTCGGGCTCATAAATTTTAAAAACCCATTCTTGAATTATATACCTCTTCGTCCTCTTCCCTTCTATTTCAGACAATGGAATATTTTGAAGCGGAAAAATATGTTCTTGTGGGAGACTAAGTAGCGATCACGATTGGGAATTTCAAAGGTAGTATTGTGTCAATTGTCAGGAAAATCTAAAATAATTGGAGAATTTTGGAATTTTCTAAGGAATGTT
The DNA here is from genome assembly GCA_033439095.1 of Pseudococcus viburni. Taxonomy (NCBI): domain Eukaryota; kingdom Metazoa; phylum Arthropoda; class Insecta; order Hemiptera; family Pseudococcidae; genus Pseudococcus; species Pseudococcus viburni. The sequence continues at coordinate 709,554 of JAVBJF010000180.1, forward strand.
TTAAAGAAGGAAACCATTTGGAAATATGTCTTTTTTTGCTGTTTTTTAAATAAATTCTTCGAAAAAATTTCGCCCTCGCTTCGCTCGGGCCAAATCTGCTAATATTTCAGACTTTCCATGAATTTATTTCTCAATAATCATTTAACAATTTTATCCATTCTAACATAATTGTTCGTAAAATTTTCACCCTCGCTTCGCTCGGGCAGTAAGGTCATTTGGGGTAATTGTAAACATGGGGTAATTGTAAACAAGTCGTGCTGTAAATACTTAAATGCATCTAGCGAGCTGGAGTTGCCAAAAATAAAAACTTTGAATAATTGGTCTTACTATAATAAAAAACTTCGGGTTCTTGGTGACAGCTGTGATGAAAAATTTCGCGATGAAAAAAACATGATATCAAATTTCGATTTTCACACAATTTACGTAATCTTCAAAATTCGAGAAAAAATAGAAAAAAGTAAAAAAGTTGGTGTTTGATGCATTAATTTAGTTCTACGGACATTCAAAAATGATGAAATTCAATTCTTATGATTTTTGAAGCTGAGAAATTATTTTTCTGCAGCATTTACAAATACCCATCAAATTTTTCAGGTGTGGGGTAATTGTAAACACGTGTTATTTAAATGGGATTCACAAATTTAAACACAAAATATCATTTTTTTTGGTTTTGATTTTTTTTGATTTTTTTTTTACAAGTTAGTTTTTCCACGTGTTTAAATATTTAATCTCTATAACAGGGTGTCTACCGGTCGCGAAAGTCGCGAAAGTCGCGAAAAAGTCGCGAATTTAGATTTAGGTCGCTGAAGTCGCGAAAAAGTCGCGAAATTGACCCAATATTCATCAAAAGTCGCGAATTTTTCCGAAATTACTTCCACTTTTTTTTGCCTTTTACAAAACAGAAAAAGTAAAGAAATTTCACCTTTGTGAACATTTTTTCTAAAAAATTTTCGCCCTCGCTTCGCTCGGGCTCATAAATTTTGAAAACCCATTCTTAAATATACCTCTTCGTCCTCTTCCCTTCTATTTCAATATTTTGAAGCGGAAAAATATGTTCTTGTGAGAGACTAAGTAGCGATCACGATTGGGAATTTCAAAGGTAATATTGTGTCCATTGTCAGGAAAATCTAAAATAATTGGAGAATTTTGGAATTTTCTAAGGGATGTTTTAAAGGAGAAAACCATTTGGAAATATGTCTTTTTTTGATGTTTTTTAAATAAATTCTTCGAAAAAATTTCGCCCTCGCTTCGCTCGGGCCAAATCTGCTAATATTTCGGGCTTTCCATGAATTTATTTCTCAATAATCATTCAACAATTTTATCCGTTCTAACATGATTTTTCGTAAAATTTTCACCCTCGCTCGCTCGGGCAGCAACTACTTCTCTTCTTTAAACTCACTTTTGGAAAATTTTTGTGAAAAATTGTCTTTTTTCAAAATTAAATACGTTTCTTCCGCGTATAAACTTTTTTCTATAATAAATTAAATCTCGTTGATTTTTTGGTGGGGGGGGGGGGGGGGGGTCGAATTGAGAGGTAGATACTAGATACCTTAGAAAAAAGGTCGCGAAAGTCGCGAAATTTGATTTTTAAAAATTGGTAGACACCCTGTATAATTTTTTTCCAAATTATGCAAAAAAAACCGAGGGATACGTTTTTTATGAGGCACAATGTATGCATTTACATTTACCCCACCACTGTGGGGTAAATGTAAATATTCTTGTCCAATTGTAAACGAAGTCCATAATTTCGGAATGAATAATCGAATCGATGAAAACAAACCGCCATATTACTCCTTATACATTCATTGATACATGGTAAAAATTTCAATCACTTTGCTTTCTTACTCACAGAGTAAAACGAAAAAGAGTATTACAAAATCGGTTCAATTTTCCGAAAAATTTACAATTACCCCAATTGACCTTAACTACTTCTCCTCTTTACTATAAAATAACTCACTTTTGGGAAATTTTTATGAAAAATTGTCTTCTTTCAAAATTAAAGACGTATTTTCTTCCGTGTATAAACTTTTTTCTATAATAAATTTGAGGGAGGGGGTGTCAAATTGAGAGGTAGATACTAGATACATTAAAAAAGGTCGCGAAAAAGTCGCGAAATTTGATTTTTAAAAATTGATAGACACCCTGATTAATAATTTCACTGTAATCACTCATACTTTATGAAAATTACTATAATTTCCAGGAATTATAGAAATTCACTAAAATTCACTGTAAGTTACCAAAAATTACCGTAATTTACCAAAAATTACAGTAATTTACCAAAAATTACCGTAATTTATCAAAAATTACCGTAATTTATCAAAAATTACTTCACTGAGAAAAAAAGGAGATTGACCACAAAAGTGTCAGAACTGCAACAGTCTGACCATATGACGCTTTTCACCACAACTGTGGTACATACTTTTTGGCCACAATTGTGGTACTTTTTTGAGTTTTAATCACACGTGGTAAGATTGAAGCATCATAAACTCGGACTGGATAAGTTTTTCCACAATTTGTAGTCAATATTACCACAAATTTTTCTCAGTGTGTAATTTACCAAAAATTATCGCAATTTCCCAAAAATTACTGTAATTTACCAATTATCGCAATTCACTCGAAATTACGGGTTTTTCGGTAATTTACAGAAAATGTCTTATATGAAGTGTTCTTACCACTCCTACCAGTTTACACAATTCATCTAGAATAACTCAAAATTTAACAAATTAGGAATTTATTCAAATTTCCGTCATTTTTACCACAATAAATACCATATTTACTATGATTTGCGATTAAATACTCTAAATATTGATAATTTACTACTTTTTCATACTTGATGAGCAACATTTACGAAGAAATCCCACTTATCGTTTGTGTTAAGTACATTTGACCACATTATCGGCAAAATACCGTAATTTCTCAAAAAATTATTATTCTTATCAGAATATGCTTACCTATACTTTACCATACATAAGTATTTTCCGTAATTCACCCGAAAAAATAAAAATATCATAAATTTCCAATTTTTCAATAGTGAACACTTGAACAGAACTGACAAAAATTTACATTTTTTCCAAAAATTACCCAGTGTAATAATTATTATTCTTACTGCATTTTACTCATTTACAGTAATTTGCCCAAAAGTACCATCTAAGTATACCTAAGTTATTATGAATTTTACAATTATGAATAAAATTGACTTAATTAAATTATTTTTTCCAAAATTATCTACTATTCCTAATTCCCAATTCCCATTTAACCACTTTTATTTTGATTTACTCAGTTTACCGTATTTACCATAATTTATCTAAAAATACCATACTTGACTGATTTACCAATCTTTTAGTGAACATAATTACCATAATATTCCATATTTTTTTGAAGAATTACATAATGGTAATTACCATTCTTACCGTATCCTATTTGTAGTAGTTTACTGTAAAATATAGTTTTTTTTAAAAATTATTTATAAATTTTTCAGCATTGAACAAAATTTACCAAAAGTTCTATAGGTAGTTTTTGAAAATTTATGCTTACTATGATTGCCTCAGTTTATCGTATTTACAGTAATTTACTCTAAAATACCGTAATTTTAGTGATTTGGAAATTTTACCAAAATTTCCATATTTTTTGAAAATTATCTACTTCGAACTGTAATTACAAATTTTTACTGTAATTTCATCAATTTACCGTAAGTAATAACAGTAATTTACTCAACATTTTTCAACGATGACCAAAATTTCATTAAGTATTCAAATTATCAGTCTTGATTATTATTTTTACCGTAATTTAGTCAATTTACTGTAATTTACTCAACTCAATTTACTCAATTTACCGCAATTTACTGAATTTACTGTAATTTACTCAATTTACCATAATTTACTGTTATTTACTGAATTTACCATAAATTACTCAATTTACCGTACTTTACCATAATTTACTCAATTTACCGTAATTTACTCAATTTACTCAATTTACCGTAATTTACTCAATTTACCGCAATTTACTGAATTTACTGTAATTTACTCAATTTACCATAATTTACTGTTATTTACTGAATTTACCATAAATTACTCAATTTACCGTAATTTACTCAATTTACCGTAATTTACTCAATTTACCGTAATTTACTAATTTACTCAATTTACCATAATTTACTCAATTTACCGTAATTACGGTAATACTTCCAAAATACTGTAATTTTAGTAATTTATTATTTTTCAACTATGAAAAAATCAACCAAAATTACCTAAATTTACAGTTTGTATCACGGTAAATCGCCGTAATTACCGGTAATTCTCCGGTAAAAATGGTAATAAACGGTAAAAATACGGTAATATGGAGAAAAATAATTGTAATTTTCCAAAAATCTCTATTACTTAGGTCAGGAAAACGACCTGCGTTCTTCGGTGATTTTTTTCATTCCTTTATGACCTGCTTTTTTCTTCAACCAATTTGTAAAAATCTATTTCTCGTACGATCCTATGTTCACCACGGGTATTTGGTGGCTGAATTCATACTAAAGCAAACTCGATCCAATTCCCAATCGGTCGGTACTCTTGTTCTTTAGCAAACGACTGCGGTACTCGATCCAATTCGGAAAAAGTACGTTTTTCGTCTGTTTACCGATCCGAATAATATTGCATCTAGACAGAAACATCATATCGTGGCTATTGGTGTTTGGTGGTCAGGTATATGGATATGGGTACACAATAAATGACGTGTATTATAGACTTAGTATTTATACACTTTCGGTACATTATCCTTTACGTATTTTCATTCTGTACACAAACCGTATCATTCGTCGTCCACTCAATATAATAATTTTATTTGCTCGTTCAAGCCGCGTTAATTCGTTCTCGTCGGAGGGATGCACATGCCTGGATATTTATTGGTGAAATTGGGCGATCGTTGGTGTACTCGTACCAAGAGTACGTTTTGGCCCAAGATGAAGTTGTAACCTGTACGCTTGGCTGGGTTCTTTTTAATGCTCGTTTTAGCGTGTAATTAAAATGTCTGGCTACGAGCAGTATTGTGGAAAAAGAGTAGAGAAGGATGAGAATAACGACTGGCCGCGCGACCAACAAGAAATACCCATCTGCATATGGTTTGCCAGCGACCATCGGACGGCACCGAGAGAGAAAGATTTTGCACAGCGTCCTTGGTAAACGCAGCTTGTGACCTAGAGTACGAAGATGGATAAATATTGGAATATTACGTTTCAGTGTTTTTTTCTCGCCATTTGGTATTGGCTAATTCCTTCGTTGTCGTCTGTACCTTAATTCGTATCGATTTTGTAAGGTATTGAATTACACACCGGACACGATAATTTGGTCGACTCTGGAGCAGACTCGGACTCGGCCCTCCTCGAAGAATAAGACCTTTTCACCTGTCCGATGATTTATTGCGACGCTTACGTCTCGAGAAAGTTACACCGGTGTCGTTAGTGGTGCGATTCGTGATGCGGATTTTTTTTTTCGGCGATGCCTCGCGCCGTGTGGGAATTTCATTGCGAACGATACGGTTCGCGAAGTCCGACGGTGAAAGTTGATACATATTTGGAGTATTTTATCGCGGTAATTATCGCCGGATCGGGGGTTTTAATTAATGACTCGATGGACGCACGTATTGCTGATAGAAAAGGAAATTGAAATAGTCGATATGATTTATAGGGTACAGCTCAGGGTCGATACGAGGAAGGTTTCGTGTGTATTTACGATAAACGCTAAACCCTGTCGTATTGTATACCTACGATGACGGTTTATTAGGTTAATTGGTTGTCCGCGCCGATCTTAATTAGATAATTGTTACGATTACCTACGTGTAATGTTTGTCAATGCTGCATATTTATGTACGTATGGGCAAATAAAGGTGAAAAATATTGTTTATGAGACGCCAACGTTTTGTAACATGGTTTACCAGCGACCCATAAGACCAATGGCCCAGGTAGCCGAACGCGTACCGCAGATTTGTCATAAGTGTCGCCCGCAGCGATTGTTGCACTTAGCCAACGAGCATATTGCGTAAAAATTATTTATATTTATTTTTTTCGTACCGAATTACGTAACGAATTAATGTACGAGAAACGACGATTCCAAAATGTATGTAGAACTCGAGATCTCCTTTTTTTTTTTTTTTTTGCTAATCCACGCTGATTTTGCCTTTTTGGAAGGTTGAGAGAAAGGTATTAAATGTTCGAGGTGTAGGTAGATGGAATATGGAGATTTGTACGACTTACGAGTTCATTCTGGGTTCTGAGCTACTTAGATTTGTCCTTTAGATTTTGATTTGACCGACTGATGATGAAGATAGAGTTAGCAGGTGGCCCCTTAATGATTCTTGGGATCGATTCAACCAAAAAACTGCAGCGGAAGGCGATTAAACGTGCGATAATTTGTTGATCTAATTTATATGTGGTTTTAATTATAAAAGGAAAAAAACTCCGGTACGAACTCGATCCGAATTATACGGTCAATTGGATGAAAATTTTGCACCTCGTTTATGCTAATTAAAATATCAACCCGGAGAGAGCAATCAAAAGTTGAACTATTAATACAATGTTCGTTGGTCTTTCGACCAACGAATACGCCGTAAGAAAAGCTATAAAAATTATTACAGGTACACGAAAAAAAAATGCTCGTTGGGTATACTTACCCGACTCGCATCAATTCTCTACTAAAACACACATAATCGCCCGCAATAAATGCAATTAATTCGTCGGTTCGGTGAGACGGGTGGACGTGTAAGGGAGCAAAGAAGGTGGAAATGAGGAGAATTTAATAACAGGAAACGAATATCTACATAAATGAAACTGGTTTTCGAATTCCATATTTGAATTATTTTACGAGTTTTGGAATTTATTTTATAATATCGAAACGCACTGGGGTAATTGAATTAATGCGTTGGGTATTATTTTAAGGCAGTTTTAATATCGTGATTCTATTCGCAGTCGTTGCTCCGCTGTGGTTTTTTTTGCGTGATTTGTGTTATGCGCGAGATGTCGTTTTTTATGTGTCGTTAGAATCTACAAAGTGCTGTGGAGATTTTTTTAGCGCGTGGATTGTGAAGATGTGAATGGGCGAGGAGGTTGAGGTGGATTTGAGAAGCAGGCTGTGAATTTGGGTGGTGTTGCGATTTTTGCTTGGAATTTGGGTTAGTTTGGTCGGAAATTTGAAATATTCTGTTGAGAGTCGAATTCGAGGAATAGGCGAGGTATTTTTAGTAATTGTTTGTTTTGTACGTGATTCTCGATTCGATCCAGTTTATGACTGATCGGTTATAAGTGCACTCGATTCAAGGCTGATCTTAAATTACGTTTTATTGGCCCGAAGACTTTTCAAGTGGCAGAAAATGGAGTTAATTGAAATTAAAATGATATATGAGCTGCGATTTTAATTGAATTTTGTACTATTTTGCCCTGCCTTGCGTTTTATTGATCGGTACCTTTATTTCTTCCTCAAACTGAAGGTCCGAAACTGACAAATCTGTCGGATACCGATAATGATAATTTTTTTTGGAGGGTCGAATACTCAGAACAGATCATTGATCATTTGATCGACTCTTGTTTTTTTTAAAAATTGAAATAGATTTTATTGCTGAGTATTCGGAGTCACTTAGAGCCGATACGAGCTCTAAGCAAGAAAAACTGAAAAAGTACGGGCTTCCTGAAAATTTTTAAAGGCCTATCCCTTCCCCCTCCAACCGTATTTTTTCTAATGTTTTTTTACCTTGACATTTTTTAGAAATAGGTATACCTAAGCACATGCGTATGCAATTTACATTATGTAAGAAGGTAGAAATCCCAACTCAGAGTAAAATTTTGAGCCGAATTAAAAATAAATTGAAAGTACATCGTAAAAGAATTCCATATCCAAAATTTCAAATGTTAAAGTTCATTTCTCGAATTTTGGCGAATTTTTGAAATTGAAAAATTATCTCGCTTCCCTGCAAAATATGAAAATTTGACCTAATCAACGAAAAAAACTGAAATTAGGAATATATCCTGTATTTTCGACCTCGTTCACCAATATGGGTAATTTGCGATTAAGTGCTAAAATTCATTGGACCATTTTATGGGCTTTTCTCCAGTACTGGAAAATTCAAAAATTTTCTGGAGGCTTCAAAGCGTCTCGAAACCACTTCCAATCGATTTGGGAGGTAGAAAATAAGGTATTTATTTACCAAATTTCAGTTTTTTTCATTGATTAAAAAAACATTTTTATATTCTGCAAGGCAATGAGGTAAGTAATTTTGAAATTTCAAAAATTCGTCAAAATTCGGGAAATGAACTTTGGCACTTGAAATTTTGAATTTTGGATTTTTTAATGATGTATGTACTTTCGATTTATTTTGTGTTTCGACTCAAAATCATTGAAGAAATTTGAAGCAATTTTTTTGATTATTCGTGGATTTTTTAGTTTTTTAAAAAATATTTTGTAGAATTTTTATGAAATTTGATGCCATTTTAACAATATTTCAACAATTTTTATATTTTTATTTTATTTTAACAAAGTTTACAAAAAATTGATTTTTTTCAGGATTTCGAACATTTTTGTTAGAATATTTTGCAGGAATTTTTTTTGAAAAGTCTTTTCAGCGATCTATTCATCATTTCTTTGATGATTTTGGTATCTTGGATTTTTTTCGAACTGATTGATCAATTTTTTGAAAAGAAAATCATTGATTTTAAAACTATTGAGTTGAAGTAATTGGATTAATTTTCATAAAAATGGAATAATCGATTTCCTAAAAGAGTTCGAAAATTGAACTTTCGATATTTATATAAAATTTGAGCTTTATTATTGATTTTTTTGAGATATTGAATTTTTAATTGGAGTTATTGACTTTTATTGATGCTTAGAAAAATCAAGTTGTCGACTTCAGTTTTTCCAAGCATCGAATCATCGGGTTCATCCAAAACTCGAGAATTGAAGGATCAATATTTTCAAAAGTGTATTCAACTATCGGTATTTTTGAATCTTAATCAAGTTTTTTTTTTTTAAACTAAACAAAAATAGTTGATATTGATTCATCAATTTGCAAAAAAGTAGGATAATCTGGATTTTAATTTGAATTAAATGAATGATTGAAAAAAATCGGATTGAAATGAATTATTGATAAAAGCAAACTGGTGTTGGTATTACTGGAGGGGCAAAAATTTGAAAAATATCTTATTCAACGAATTTTTTCCTTTGAAAATTGAATTACTTTTCATATCAATATTAATAAATTAAAAAGTGAGACATTTTGAATTTGATGATTTTGAATAATTTATTTTTCGTAAAATAAAATTTTTGAATGATTCAGTTTTGAGACTGATTGTTACCCCTTCTCGAAGATAATTCAGGACCGTGTTCAGAAAATGGTCAACAGAACAACAGATCAACAGAGACATATTTTATTCTCAAAAATTGAATTGAATTTAAATCTTGAATTTAAAAAAAGGTATTTCTTCAATCAAAAAATGATTTTTCATTTAAGGGTACGCTTCACAGTTGCGATCAGTAGACGATTTCGTTGCTTGAGGTGTACTACTTTGAATGGAAATATCTCGGGTATTAATAAGCCGATTTTCTTCATTTTTGTTTTAATCGGTAGGTAATCCACTTGAAAGTTCCTGACTTTTGAGTTTTTTCCATTTTATCAATTAGATGAGGTATGAGGAGGGCATTTTTGAGAAGAACTTTGAATGGATGTATTGCGTTAAGGAAACTATTTTTGGAGAAAGTCTCAAAAGTCAGGAACTCTTATGTTTTGTATAAATTATTCTGTGAAAAAAAATTTGAAAAAATTTGAAAAGTTTTCGAGATATTTCCATCATAAGTTTGCATAGTAAATGGGCGGTCTCGGTAAGGGGAAGTATAATGACGGCAACACTTTTAAGGAGAACAGTTCGAGCTAAAATAAATAGAGTGCGCAGGGGCAAAAGGCTGTGCAAAATCGTTCCTATCAAATTACAATTGAAGACTATAGTCTTCTGGTGCAGGTATATTTGTCTAATATTTGTATACCCACAGGGTTGAATAAGTTCTTGAAAATAGCCTTCCAATGTTCCTTTTTTTTCCTATGGTCATTGTTGTTAGAAAGAGATACCTAATTACCTACTATGTAGAAAGTGAAATGCAAAAGGAGATTCGAAACGTATTTTTCACCTTTGTTGAGGGTTTTATATTATTTGTTTCATTTTGAGCAATTTTACGATTTTTTTTTGGGTGACACCCGTCACTCCCTCTCCCATTATTTTTCACGCGGACGCTGATCACGAAAAAAGTAGTGAAAAAATTCCATTACCCAAGGATTTTTCACAATTTGAATTTTTTGCCGAACATTTTTGTTACACGTTTTAATAACTTTTGACACATTGAAGTCAATATTCTGAGCAATAAAAGTGTTCAACGAAAAAAAATTAGTAGAACATAAATTGTAAGTAGTACAGATAAGAGCATAAAATTTCATTTCTGTAGAGTCCAATTAGTTTTTTCTCAGGAAGCTTACCTTTCAAAATATTTTAGTTGAAAGTTCAACTTATTTTTTTATTGAAACTAAGCCTCTATCAAAAAAACTTGAACTTTACAGAAAGGAAATTTTATGCTCTTCTATTCATGTTCTATTCATATATTTTTTTTTGATGGCTTGATTTTTCCAGAAAATCAATTTTTTGTAATGAACCTCATTTTCAACATTTTTCATTTGTAATAATGGAAATATCAAAGGTTGGCAAATCAACTTTTTTTTTCTACGTATGATTGATTCTGACCTACTTTTTAGGGCTGAGTTCGAATGTGATTTCAGTTTTACTCCATCACGTCCGGATTTCTTATACTTTGAATTTGAGAATTCGTTTTACATTTTTTGATACATTTTTTTTGATTCTCTGAGCAAATAAAACATAAATAGGACATGAAATGTAGAGCATAAAATTTCCTTTGTGTAAAGTCCAATTAGTTTTTGAATTTTGAACTTTCAACTAAAACATCTCAAAAACTACATCTCTCAAGAAAAAACTATTTGCAATCTACAGCAAGAAAATTTTACGCTCTACAATTTATTTTCTATCCATTTTTTTTCGTTAAACCCTTCGTTTGCTCAGAAAATTAACCTTAAATGTCAAAAGTTATCAAAAATTATGAGAAAATGTTCAACAAAAAATTCAAATTGCGAAAAATCCTTGGGGATACCTATAATTTTTTATTCTTTTTTCATGATTAGCGAGAAAACTACTAAGTATAAAAATCGTTCAGTCAACTTTCAAATAGCATTTTCTGTGTCCGCCTATTAGTTCAAGAGCTGAACCTACTGAAATTTACTTGAGAAGGTATAAATCTGTGACCGGTCCTAAAAGTTAGTATATGTACCCCTATTTTAAAAATCACGTCTGCCAATCCGGGGATGGCGGGTGATATGGTCAAGCACAACGAAAGTTCGAAAGTTCACAATTTTCATGAACTTTCGACCAAAAACATTGATGGTCGAAATTGGTGTCAAATTACTGGATTTTTTGCGCTGAATCCGAATATGTACCTAGGTCTACCGACTCTGAAGTGCTGCCAAAGCCCCGACAGACGGTGTCAAAAGGGAAGAAAATGAAATCATCAATTTTTGAGCTAAATTCCCATAAAGAGCAATATAATTGGTCTAGAAAATAATTTTAATCGTTTGTAAGGGGTGTTCGATATCTAGTAGGTAGTGACGACTTTTAAAACTCGAAAATGCCCAAACCTTTCAAAAAGGAGTGGAGTAAAGGGAGAGCGTCCATAAATTCACGAATTCGGGCGTGTGATATATCGAAATCTATGTTTTTTGGGTCGTAGAAATTGATTCCAGCAATAGTTTTCACATGGGCTGAAGAGGTGGTGCCTATTCTCCCGAACCACGTACAGCAACGTTGAAAAACCAAGTTTTATTCAATAAGAAAATTGTTCGAAATACGTAATTTTTAACATTACGATAACAAGATTTGGTACTACATACGCTAAGCATGATTTATGATAATGATACGTAAAAAAAAAAAAAATATGCAAATCATAAAAAAAAAAAAAAACATTGAAGACCCTTCAAGCAATTGTAAGATTCGTTATGTATGAAAAATAGACAACCCCAATGTGAAAAATATTGCTGAAATCAATTTCCACGACCCAAAAAACATATTTCGATATATTACACGCCCGAATTCGTGAATTAATGGACGTTCTCTTCTTGCCCCACTCCCTAAATTTGAAAGTTTTGGGCATTTTCGAGTTTTAAAAGTCGTCACTACTAGATATCGAACACTCCTTATAACCGATTAAAATTATTTTCTAGACCAATTATATTGCTCTTTATGCGAATTTACGAATTTAGCTCAAAAATTGATAATTTTGTTTTCTTCATTTTTGACACCGTCTGTCGGAGCTTTGGCAGCACTTCGGAGTCGGCAGACCTAAGTACATATTCGGATTCAGCGCAAAAAATCTAGTAATTTGGCACCAATTTCGACCATCAATGTTTTTGGTTGAAAGTTCATGAAAATTGTGAACTTTCGCGAGTTTTCGCTGTGCTTGGATTGGCAAACTGGTGAATTTCAAAATAGGGACACATATATTAACTTTTGGGACCGGTCCCAGCAGTGACGTCGGAAAGTGGGGTACAAGGGGTACATTGTCCCCCCAATCCTGACGGGGTACAAAGTATCATTTGTACACCCCCCCCCATTACATCAAATAGGCATTTTCGAAGCATTAAAACGTGGAAAAAAAATGTTTTTTTGGGCTTTTAAAAACTCAATTTTCTCAAAGCTTCACCCTCGCTTCGCTCGGGCATGAACAGAATAACAATTATATGAATTATTTGAGGCGACAGGACGAAAAAATGCTTCTTTTTTTCCCCTCCACAGAAAATCCTCCTGATATTGAAGTCTTGGTTCTCATTTTGTACCCTCCCAAAACAAAATCTTCCGACGCCACTGGTTCCCAGCTTTATACCTTCTCAACTCTCAAGAAAATTTCAGTAGGTTTAGCTCTCATACTATGTGTCATTTGTGAAAATAATTGTGCCTATATCGGGAAAAGAAGACAACATTTCAGTTTACAACACTCGACATCACCCGTTTTATTTCATTTCACCAAAAATACACTCCATATCCTTACAACGCAGACGAGAAAAAAATAAAAAAGAAACCAGTTCATTGTCTATACCATAGTGACTGCGGATGTAGTGGTGTAAATTTACACAATGTTTACCTTTTGCCAGGATCAGTACAGAACCTGAATTCATTCAAAAACCATCCCTCATTAGCCCTCCTATAGAGAAGTAGACAAAAAAAAAGGTCTCGCGAAGATCATAATGTGAAGTCGGTCGCTCAATGATTCGAATGCGTATTGTGACGGAGATGTTTTACGTTGCTACGAGAGTGGTGAGCGTTGCATACTCGCCACCTAAAAAATCAACTGTGAAGCGTACCCTTAAATTAAACCGAATTTTTCAACTAAAAACGCATACCTGTTTCAATTTTTGAAATTTAAATTTCCCTCTGTTGATCTGTTGTTCTGTTGCCCATTTTCTGAACCCAACCCAGAAATATTGGAGAAAATCAAAACACGTTGGAAATTTCGAATCGAAATAGCTGAAAATTGTAAAATTTAAGGGGAGAGGAAAGGACCCTTATCCGATGAGAAATCATTTCCTATGTTCAAGGAGATGACAAATCAATTTGGTTCTTCTTCAAAAATCTGGCTGGTCAAAAAAAAAACACATTTGAAATTTACTTTTTGAAATTGCGACAACGCTGTATTTTCTCATTGAACAACTCCCAAAGACGACTGAAATTCAATTTTCAAATGTTGATTTTTCACGCCCTCTACAAATAATTCGAAAATGCTGGAGAAAATTGAAATTTCCCTGGAGACTCCAAAGTGGTTGAAAAGGGTAAAATTCGCTTCCAGAAGATCAATACTAGATATGGATTCAATTATCACCATTTTTTCTGAAATACTACATTTTTTTCTCAAAAATATTACATTTTCGCTGGAAAATTGCAATTTTTTGATTTTCAAGAATTTACCAAAAAAGTTGAAAAATCAATTTTTACTGCTGCGATTTCGGTTAAAGGCATATTCTTCGTGTTTAGAAACCATTTCGCAGCATTTGAAACAATTTTTCATGCGATTTTAATCATTTCCAAGTCATACATATAAAATTTTGAAACACTTATTGGTTTGTAAAAAGTTTTAGAAATAAGCTCTGAGCTCGCCGAATAATATTTCATAGAACTTACTCAAACTCAAAGTACCTAAAAAATAAAGCCATTTCTTACTTTTTATAGATAGATATACGAAGTACGAACGTAGGCATAGTACACTTTAGAATCCGATCTTTTTGGAAACCCTTCTTCTCCCCCTTCCACATCCACCTCATCACGTAGTACGTACGTATATCCAAAACAACAACAAATCCGACAGCTAGTACACGTTGTTATTTTTCCAACCTTTTTATTTTACAAACATACATAACGCGAGATATATCACGATAATATTCTTGGCCGCTCTGGGACAATGGATGCCATCATCAAAAAACAAGCAGCCAAGTCGACGCGTTAAGATGCGAGCCAAAGAGCCAGCCGTATCTAACACGTGATGTCATCCAATTACACACGCACTATCGTGTCCATGTCCACTCCATACCACTACCACCACGCAAACCATCCGCCAAATACACGCCGCCGCGAACTTTCCTCTCAAGTATCAAATTCTCAAGCTTACTATAAACGAGGTATTAAGTGGTAATAACACGCGAAAGAATACGCGACGTACGGGTATACGGTTTTAAACACGCCGAAAAAAAAACAATTAACCGACAGGAAGAAATCTTATTAAATCATAGCTCGAATTGCGTATTATGAATTTTTTTTTCCAGATTTATTTCATTTTTTGCTCCAACCAGTTCTTTCTTTTTTACCTTTACTTCAGGTAGTTGATCGAAAGAACCGGTTTATTCGCGTAAACACGTTTAGAGAGACTTTAGAAGAACAGAAGAATAAAAAAAACGCACGGAGGTAATAACCGTTCGTCACATTTAAAACGAAAATCCTCTTAGAGACAATAGAATCCGATTGAGATGGGCGAATTTACTGAATTCTTGTCGAACGCATTCGTATCTGGAGGATAATGAGCTTCGTTGGTATTGACTGACGTATTCTGTTGTTAGATCGGTTTCTGCATTTTGAACTCCGGTTGTTTGATAGGTACTGGTTGAGTTGGTGTTGTTGTGACTGGATTTTGTAAAGAAGCAGAGCTTCGATTTTGCTAGGTGAATGATTTTGGGAGTTGAGACCTTGTTTTTCTGTTTTTGTGAGTTTAGATGGACAAAATTCCATTAAAATCTGGAGGGGGGAGGCGAAAATGAAAAAATACCAGCTAATACGTATTCTTGAAGAAGAAGAAATTCGGTGATTTTTTGAGGAAATTGAGTTGAGGCTTTCTCTGATTGTTTCGTCCTTGCGGTTAAATCATACTTCTTGCAGGCATCATAGCGTGGTTACTTTTTAGTAACTTGGTTACTTTTTTCGAGACAAGTTACTTTTGGTTACTACTTCCGCTTCAAAAGTTACTTTGGTTACTTTTTACCTCTAAAAGTTACTTTTTTCCAAAATTTCTCAAAAAATTTACCGTTTTTTCACAATTTTTCTCTAAAAATTGATTTTTTCAAGCGTAAAGTGTCTGATTAGTTTCGGTTTAGTCGAGTTTTGGAGACTTTTTTGTTTCAAAAAATTTCGCCCTCGCTCCGCTCGGGCAGTACATTGATACCTCTGTTTCTTGAATACACTATCATTCCCTAAATTTGAATCTGTCAAAATTGGTGCATTTTCATTCTCTTGGTTAAGTATAGTGAAATAATTTTCATCAAAAACTAGAGATTTTCACCCACATTTCAGTCAAAACTCCAATCAATTTCCAATTTGTCAAATAAAAATCAGTAATTTTGATTAATATTGCAATGAAAAATCACTGATTTTCATATAAATTTACAGGGTAGGTAGGCTAGATACTCACTTTTTTTTACTGAATTTTGACACACCCTCATTTTTTTCAAATTCTTCCCCGCCCTTGCATAATGTCTGATTAAGTCCCGGAGTCGAGCAGAATCAATCCAAGCTCAATAAAAAAATGAAATTTTACCTCAAAAGTGTTCAGAGAAGTGCATTTTATTACTCTTCAAAAATAATTTTTCTTATTTCTTACATTAGAATATAACTTTCTAAATCTACATCAATCAAGTTTTATAAAAACTTTGCCTTTTTGAACCAATAAAATAATTTTCATTGATATTGCAGTCAAAAGTCGTTGATTTCTTAGTCGATTTTAAATTACCCAGAAAAAAATCAGTAATTTTGACTAAACGATCAATGTGAATCACTGATTTTCATTTATATTCATCTCACTGATTCAGATTTAGAGAATTCTTGCAATTTTTCAGTTTTTCTTCGCTTTTATCTGTATTACATTTTTTCATCTGTCCACTGAGATTAACCTGACTTTACGAGCACTACTGTAAAAATAAATTTTGAAGTTTGTTACGAATTTTTACTCCCTCCCCCCTCACCCCATTTTTCTCCAATTCTCAGCCCCTCCCTTACATAATTTCTGGGGGCGCTTATAAGTTATAATAATTGCATTAAGTACATACATGTTTTTTTTTTTTTTTTTTTTTTTTTACAAATTTTACCATTAAAAATTGAGTTTTTGGTTACTTTTTGGTAATACATTGGTTACTTTTTTTCCCAAATTGGGTTACCAAAGTTACTTTTTTCCCACCAAATTTCACTATGATGCCTGTTCTTGAGATAAATTTTCGATAACTTTGCCATCTTGCTTTTGGCAGGATACCTATCATTTAGAGAGAAAAGGTCGAGGACGAGGAGTTAATAGTATTGGATTAGAAAAGTAGTGAAAAAATCGTGAATTTCTTCCAAAAATGTGAAAAATATTTCTTATGAGGTGGAGGAGAAAGAGTAAGAGTTTATGGAGGACAAGAAGTATAAATTTGCAAAAAAAATTCAATTCATTACTTTTTGGCAATATCATAAAAGTTCAAGTCTGTATTATGTGATTTTATTTTCAAAGTATGTTTTAGAGAGAAGGAGGGGCGAGAATTCAATTTTCAAGAGTCAAAAAAAGGTTGACAAATTAGTCCAAAAAAGGTTGAGAAATTCAATTCCTAATAGTCAAAAAAACGTTCAAGAAATTGAATTTCCAAGAGTAAAAAAAGGTTGAGAAAATCCGATTTCCAAGAGTCAAAAAAAGGTTGAAAAATTCAATTTCCAAAAGTCCAAAAAAGGTTGAGAAATTCAATTCCTAATAGTCAAAAAAAAAGGTTGAGAAATTAAATTTCCAAGAGTAAAAAAAAAGGTTGAGAAAATTCGATTTCTAAGAGTCAAAAAAAGGTTGAAAAATTAAATTCCTAATAGTCAAAAAAAAGGTTGAGAAATTAAATTACCAAGAGTAAAAAAAAAAGGTTGAGAAAATCCGATTTCCAAGAGTTAAAAAAATGTTGAAAAATTCAATTTCCAAAAGTCAAAAAAAGGTTGAGAAAATTCGATTTCTAAGAGTCAAAAAAAGGTTGAAAAATTAAATTCCTAATAGTCAAAAAAAAGGTTGAGAAATTAAATTACCAAGAGTAAAAAAAAAAGGTTGAGAAAATCCGATTTCCAAGAGTTAAAAAAATGTTGAAAAATTCAATTTCCAAAAGTCAAAAAAAGGTTGAGAAATTCAATTCCTACTACGAGTAGTCAAAAAAAAGTTAAGAAATTAGATTTCCAGGAGTAAAAAAAAAGGTTGAGAAAATCCGATTTCCAAAAGTCAAAAAAAAGTTGAAAAATTCAATTTCCAAGAGTCAAAAATAGTTTGGAAAATTCAATTTCTAAAAGTCAAAAAAAGATTGAGAAATTCAATTTCTAAATTTTCGGCGGACATAATGTCCCGAATGCTCGAAAAAATTGAAATAGCATGAAACTAAGTACAAAATTTCTTCCAATTCAAAATGAACAAAAATGTTCACAAAAATTATTCAAAATCCTGGTAGAAATTGCCCAAAAATATCAAAAAACTGTCGTGTCTTGAAAATTTTTTCAAAATGTGCCGAAAATTAGTCAAAATTTTGAAAAAATAATTTTCAACGTTGTTTTTATGGGACAGTTTTCATTAATATAATGATTTTTCCTGCACTACTTTTATAATTTTTGTGTGCTTTTATTAATTTTGATTAAAATTTCAATATTTTTTTCTTAACTTGTAAACTTTACAATATTTTAAGCAATCTTATTGTTGGTATAATTTTTAATGATTATTTTTAAACGATTTTTATTTTAGTTAAACAAAATTTTAAGTCGAAAAATTTTCAAAGCAGGCATCATAGCGGATCATTTTTTTTAGATTGTTTGTCACTTTTTCAGACTACAGTCACTGTTGGTTACTTTTTCCACTCAAAAGTCACTTTTTCTTCACATTTTTCAAAATTCTTCAAGAAAATAATAAACTGATTTTTGTTAGTTGTTTCTTGTTTTGACGAAGGAATTTAATAAATGAAATTATTCACGTCTTTTCAGTTGATTTATCTTTGAAATGTTTGCAGAAAACTACTAAAGAAATTGCTCCCCAGAAAACTGTAAAAAAAATCCCCCTCCCCCCCAAAAAAATTGAATTTTTGGTTACTTTTGGTTACTGTTAGTTCATTTTCTGTTCACTTTTCGGTCACTTTTTGCCCAAAAAAAGTTACTGAAAGTTACTTTTTTCTTCAAAAATTTCGCTATGATACCTGCAAAAGTGATAATCGTTTTTTGATAAATTTTCCCAAGTCAAAAAAAAGTGAAAATTATGACTTTTGAAAAATTCAGGAAAAATCCCATTTTAGTCGCTAATTTCCGATTTCCAGTCCTCAGCAAGCCATCGGTTCATCCTCGAGTATTTCAAGGATTTGTATCGCTCATTCCATGTGACTTCAACTATGCAATTTTACTTACTACATATTATTAATTTAACATTTTTCAATTTTACTTCTTTTTAGCAAAATCTGCTGGGAATAGAGAATTCGAACATTTTTTATGCATCCTATTAAACATTTTCCATCACATTTTTTGGAAAATGTTGCAATTTTTTAAGCAATTTTACAAGTTTAGATTTTTTTTAGCTACAAAAATTCATACAATTTTTCACATTTTGAAGAATCTTAATGATATTTCGAAGAAGTCTTGTGATATTTTACGAAATTTTATCAACTTTTTCGATTATTTTCCACCTTCTACATGAATGTTCTTTCAAAATACATCTAAAAATAGCACTTTCAAAATTTTCAAAAATTAAAAAACCTCTTCCCAACTCCTAAAAAGTTCGAAAAGCCAAAAATTTTACTCAATAATTTTGCTTTGGTAGTGATCAGCCCATACCTATCATCACTGGAAACTTTTTTACTAGTTCCAAAAATTGAAAAAAAAAAATTCTTTAAAGATCACCAGCCCCTCTCCCTCTTAATGTTTTAGAGAAACTGATGCCCAATTCCTTCAAGTGGGATTTATACGACTGTTTTAGATCAATCAAGTCAAAATTCCAATGGGGCTCAAAAGTAGCATTATTGCTTTATTGGCATTCCTCTTTTGAAATTATTTCAAAAAATGGCAACACTGGACTATCTCTTTTGTTTCATTTTTTTTGGAGTGTGAATTTTTTTCTTCAAGCTTGTTGAATTTTTTCAGAATTTGTGCATTTGTGCAAAAATCGAAATTTCTTTTTTTCACGAGGGTGTGATTTTTGTTCGTGAAGGATGACGAGGAGCGAAAGTTTAAAAATCGTCTCGTCGAAAGACTTTGATGAAAATTTGAAATTTTTATTGTATACCTTGCATTTTCTGCAAGCTGCAGTTCAATCGTACTTCGTGCTTGTTTGTATGAAGGAGATAGCCTGATGATGAATTGATGTGGTATTTTCACGAAGATGACATTGCTCGTATTCGTTTCATACTAGGTAAAAATTGACCATCGAAAGAGGGGGCTCGTTCGAGAGAGAGTAAAGGTCGAAGAAATGCCTGCAGAAGGTCGATTACACATTCAAGAAAGACACTGAGGCTGAGGGAATCGAGACCATGCAGAAGAGAGATGTACTCGTAGTACGTATGGAAGATATATCGACGACTAATGCGCGGTTACGTATCATATACAGATATGTACCATATGAAAGTGTAGTGCATCGCATTGCTATACGGCGGACTGCTTATGTATTTAGCCGTGTATAGCATTATTTCAATATAATTATTTATAGTTTTCGCCACCAGCGCCACTTTGTTGGGCAGACTGGACTGCGAAGACCCCCTGTGGTATACTCATGGTCGTAGTCCTAAACAAGGCCATTCGTATGTTATTTCTTCTTCAGCTCTTTTCTGCGTTTTTTTTCTCTCTTTCTGTTATTGACCACACTATATCCGCGCGCATTTACATATATAACGTTTCTGTCATAAAAAAACACGTTTATAACTGTATCCGCGTGTGTTGTGTACGCGTTTACTATATGGCGGCGTAGCGCGTTGCTGCGTTCTTCCTGCGCCCGTCGTAAGCGTTGCATATCCACGATACATTTTGATTAATAAATTAGCTGCTGCGGTAGGATCAGACTTGGTATGGTTATCATCTCCAATGAAATTGTCTCGTTTCTGTAAATAAGTTGGAGAAGTCCAGATGGGTAATTTCATAGTGGTACTGGTCACCAAAGAAGATGTTGAGGTATTGCGAATCGATCAATTTGCTGCGTGTATTGTTTTTCCATCTGGTCCATTGACGACGTTATTAAGCGTGCCCAATTGGATTAAAATGAAACGTATTTATTCGGCGGTCTGCAGTGCACCGATGGGTGAAGGTTGTGAGATTCATACGAGAGCACGTGCCTTCGAACTACCTATGTGACGATGATACGGTAGCGAATTTCCGGACCCGGTGCCGGTGGCAAAGGTGCACCGTGGTAGCTTAATTCGCGTGACGAGAATTACACTTTCGTGATCGTCTGTAATTTTTTCTCATTATTTATTGGTAGCTGTTGGTGGTGGCGCGCGTAAGTATTGGTGATCACTGATCGATGCTGAGAGAGG
Organism: Pseudococcus viburni; assembly: GCA_033439095.1. NCBI lineage: Eukaryota > Metazoa > Arthropoda > Insecta > Hemiptera > Pseudococcidae > Pseudococcus > Pseudococcus viburni. Next base: position 730,650 of record JAVBJF010000180.1, read on the forward strand.
AGCAGGGCGGAGGTGTGGATGCCGCCCGGTGTCTCTGAAGAGTACATGTTGGATTCGGGATTCGAGTGAGCTGGATGTGGTATTCGTAGAGGGAGGTATTGGAGTGTCGTGTCGATGTCGCCTTTGGAATGTGGTGGAAATTCATCGAGGTAGTCGAAGGTTCGAGCTGAGATGATTCCAGGGTTTGAGATTTGAATCGAATGGTTTAAAGAAGTTGAAAAATTACGATGGAGAATAATTTGTTATTGTAGAATTTATATTTTAATCCAGTTTGAGATGTTTTTTCAAGTTTGATGTAAGATTTGACGGTAAAATTCTGCAACCGCTTCTGGAATCTCCTAAATTATCTCGTCGAAATGTCAAGTTGATGAAATTTTATGGCAGTTTTTACGACTTCATCAACTCTAGTAGTGATTCCATTGCCTTCGGTTGCCGCTGAAGTGATCTGAAGGCAATGAATCACCCCTCCCTTCAGATCTCCTACCTGAACTAGAGAAATTGAAATTTTTCATTGGTAAGCAAGCTAATTTTCGAATTTGATTAATCTTTTTTTTTTCCTAAATTTTTGAAATTAATATAAATCTAGTTTAAAACAAGAAAATCGTTGAGATCTTGAAGCATTTCTAAAATTTCTCTGAATAGCATAAAAATCGTCTGTTATAATTATTACTGAATCAGATGTCAAACAAAATTTTCTGGAGTAAATTCAGGATTTTTGAAAATAAATTTTCCAAGTCTTTGGCTCTTTGATACCAAACTGTTACCCTCTCTTCAACCAAAATAATTTTTTAATTAGGAATTTTTAAAAAAAATCAAAATAATAAGGAATTCTTAATTTTTTGGATTTTTATATTCAAACATATTTTGATTTTTGTAAGTCAATTCTAATCCAATTTTATGTCGTTTTCCTCACTTTCCATTTTTCATGATTTGAAAACGTGTCCTCGTCATTCAATTCGACATTTTCAACAGTTGCAGGGATTTGATTGGGGTTTCAAGACCCAGGAGATCGAAAAATATAGCTCACTCTGTGGCGTCAGATAATTTTGAATTTGGATTCTACACCCTCCTTACTCCCATTAAGATTCCTTTTGGAATCGAGACCAAAATAACATCATCTCAAAATTTAATTAGCAGTTTTGAAAATTATGTTTTCAATGAATTTTAATTGTTATTGGCATAGACTGTTAGACCAAGTAGTCTGACCCCCCCCCCCCCTCCCAAAATAATAAATTCAAAAGTATTTTAATCCAACTTTTTGAATAATTTTTTCGTTGGCAATTTTTCAATGAACCTGGCCTCATGAGTCTTCTTGGGCTAAATATTTGTTGAATGAGCCTGTTTGCAGCTGAAAAAGTTTCAAGGAATTCAATGTTGTGGATCCAAATACTCTTAAAATCTCTTAAAATGGCTCATCCCGTTCCCGTTCAATTGCTTTGCATTGATGAATGTTGAGGTTTTTTTTTTTCAAAATATGTAACCAATTTCATAATTTTTTTCGATTTTTAGTTTGTTCTTGTGATTTTTCTTAAAATCTACGACTTTTCCCAATTACGATTTAAAAAAAATTTTCTTGTATAATTTACAGGAGATCAGGCTGAAAATATTTTACATAAAAAATCATGTCGAATTTCTGTAACTTTCGTTATTTTATCACTTTATCAGACATTGTTAAACTTTTACAAAAAATTTGATCGCCAATTTAATTTATGTGTTTTTAATATCATCTGTGGTTTCGTTTCAGGAAATGAAGGGGAGGGGGAAAATTTCCAAAAACTGTTTTCTTGTTTTTTCATTCCAGTAGCAAATTGGCTAAAAATCCGGAAAAATAGTTTGAAGGTGAAATCTTGCTCACAATGTGTCTCAAAACGCCCCAATAAATCAAGTGCCTCAAAAAAAGCCTCAACCCTCAAAAAATGTGGAAATGTTGATATTATTTTTTTAATTTCAATTATTCTAACCTGAAATTTTACGGAAAATCTGAAAAAATTGGCAAGACAGTCCCATTGTACCCTCAAGTATCCAAAATAAAAGTACCCCACATACCAAAAATTTGAAAGTTTTGAAGAAAAGTAGGAAATCGAAATTTCAAAATTTTTGAGGTTTGAGGCACTTGGGAGCGTTAGACGAACCTCAAACTAACTTTTTCGAATTCTGATAAAATTTCTTGTTAGAAAATCAAGATTTCTGACGTTTTTATTCTTTTTGTCTACTCTCTCATTTCTGAATCGGTGAAATTTATCAAAAATCACTAAAAAAAACAGTCAGAATTGTAACACAGTAATAAATCAGTGAAATTTTTTCACTGAGAGCAAGTCAGTGAAAGAAAATCACTGGAAATCAGTAAAAATTCACTGAAAACTCTGTGATATTTTTGAAATTTACTGAAAAATCTGTGAAATTCTTTGAATAATCAATGAAAAATCGTTGAAATTCACTGATTTTTCCTGTGCTGCAATTCTGAATGTTTAATTCAAAATGAGAGAGTATTTATGCTGCAAAAAATATCAAATTTTTTAAAATTCAAAAATGTCCAAAATACAGTGCATTACCAAGAATCATGCAGAGAACTTTTCTCTCCAAGGAAAAACCATTTTTTGCAATTTGAATGCTCCTCTGGCAATTTTTAGGGCATCCATCAATATCAAAAGTAGTTATTTTGTACCAGAGTATTTTTTTTTACAATTTTTCTCAATGTTTTAACTTTCAACTTTTTAATTGGAAAGAGGGGATGGGGGAGGTGAAAATGCCATATCACAAAAAGTAATAAAAACACATCATGCACCTACGTCAATTTATTCGCTTCAAAGAATGCCAAATCCAATCCTGAAATTGATTTCGGTCTCAGAATAGATTCATTTTTCAGTAATCTGCCCGAGTATTTTCACCCTATCGATGTGTTGATTCTGTTTTTCAGCTCCATCGCATTTCAGCTTCGGTTGTTCCCATTAAATATCTCTATATTTTTTTTTTATTCGTTAATTTTACATTTTACGTAGCAATTTCCATTTATACCTTACCTACTTGCCACGAAATTTTATTCGATAACTAATTTTCTTCTTCATTTCTGTTCACAGATATCCAAATGCTGTTAAAAAGCAAACACGATAAAAAAATGAAGATTAGCAACTGATCAGAGGACGACGCGACGCTGTGGTGATAAACACTGCAGGATGAGAAAGAAAAGTAGTAGCATAGCGGCTGGTTCCGCTACAAATCGCGACAGGAGTCGAAATACAATGTTCCTTTTGCTACTACTCATGAACGCAGCATCCACTGCGGTAAAAGGCGAATTTACCCGCGACTTGAAAATTTCCGAAGGCGCTGCAATCGGTACGCAGATTGGATTCATTGAAGATGGTACGTCTAGCGAAGGAGGACCTCCGTATTTGATCATATCCGTCCCAGGCGTATCGGCGGATACCGTCCCGGTCGATACGGATTTGGATATTGATCAGAAAACTGGCGAGATTAAGACCAAGGTGGGGTTAGATCGAGAGAAAATATCCACCTATTATTTCGTAGCCATTTCTCAACACGGTCCTCAAATCAGAGTCAATGTGCATGTGATTGATGAGAACGATAACGCGCCCACGTTCCCATCTCCGGTGATGAACATCGAGTTCCCGGAGAACACTCCGAGAGACGTTAAACGCACCTTGAATCCAGCCAAGGATCTGGATATTGGGAATTATAACACGCAGAAGTATAATATTGTCTCTGGGAACGTAAATAATGCTTTTAGATTATCGTACCATCGAGAAAAAGACGGCGTTTTGTATCTGGATTTGCAAATTAACGGGGCCCTCGATTGCGAAACCATTCCATCTTATACGTTGGTCATCGAAGCCTTAGACGGCGGAGTACCTCCTTTGAAAGGCAACATGACAGTGAACATTTTGATCCAAGACGTCAACGATAACCAACCAGTGTTCAATCAAACTCGATATTTCGGCGTCGTGCCGGAAAACGCCACCGTCGGTACGAGTATCCTTCAGGTACACGCCACCGATGCAGATTCCGGCGACAATGGAGCCGTCGAGTACGCCATCAATCGTCGCCAAAGCGACAAAGACGCGTTCTTCAACATCGACCCAATCAGCGGACTTATTAGCGTCAATAAACCGCTAGATTTTGAAGCCAAAGAAGTACACGAGCTCGTCGTGGTGGCCAAAGATCGCGGACTCCAGCCCTTAGAAACGACCGCGTTCATCTCGATCAAGGTGACCGATGTGAACGATAACCAGCCATCGATCAATTTGATTTTCCTCAGCGACGATGCAACCCCCAAGATCTCAGAAGGAGCCGAACCGGGTGAATTTGTCGCCAGGATCTCGGTCAACGATCCAGACTCCAAGAACGAATATTCCAACGTCAATGTGACGTTGAACGGTGGCAATGGTCATTTCGGATTGACCAAACAAGACAGCATTATTTATCTGGTTATCGTATCACTGCCCATAGACAGAGAGATGCAGTCCAACTATACCCTTGGCGTGGTGGCAACTGATCAAGGCTCACCCCCTTTACACGCGTTCACTACTTTCAACCTGCAAGTAACCGATGTGAACGATAATGCTCCTGAATTCGCCCAGTCCCAATATTACGCCAATGTGGTCGAAATTGCCGAACCGGGTACGTCCGTGTTCCAAATCCTGGCCACCGATAAAGACGATGGGGTTAATAGCGAGATCAAGTATTCGTTGATTGAAACTGCTTATAATAGACCGTCTTGGTTCGAGATTGATTCGAAAACTGGCCTCATTACTACCAAAACGCACGTCGACTGTGATACCGAAGCTACGCCGAAATTGATCGTCGTCGCTGCCGATAAAGGAAATCCGTCGTTGTCCTCGTCTGCTACTGTTCTAGTCACTATTCACGATGTCAACGATAACGAGCCTATTTTTACGCAGACTTTTTACAACGTTACCATTCCCGAGGATAAACCCAAAGGATCCTGCGTGCTTAAGGTGAGTTTTTTAAATTTTTTATTTGAAATTGATGATTATGGTGGTGGGAATGGGATCAGATGGTATCGTGATCGAATTCAATTTTTTTCATATTATAGGCGAGCCTGGATGTAGAAACCATCCTTAGAGGTTAAAAATTGGTTTTTGAGTTGACATTGATTTTGGGGCCTTTCAGAAAGAGTAGAATCAATGGGGAAACCTCGACTCTAAAACCAATTTTTGACCCCAAAGGGTGGTTTCTATATTCAGGTTCACATATTCGGATTTAAAATGTTTATTTATCGTAGAAGTCGTTGAAAATGTTGAAAATTGATCGTATGGATGAGAGAGTGCGAAAGAATATTTTTAATGGAAATGAATTTAAACCCTGAAATGTTCACTTACGACGCGATGACTTTTGTCGTCTCCTTCCTTAAAATATTACTTTCTTAGATTCATTTAAAAAGGCCCTAAAAACATTATAGGGACATGGCATATCATGGCGGCGGCTCTGTTTACGGTAGAAAAAAACATCCAAACTGATAAGAAATGAAATGTAAGAAATCTGATTGGCGATGGACTCATCACCAATCAAATTTCTTACATTTCATTTCTTATCGGTTTGGATGTTTTTTCTCACCGTAGCAGCTCCACCGCCATGATATGCCATGTCCCTATAAAGATGATAAAATTCTTTTAAAGTTTACAAAGCATCCAGGGGTGGAATCTTTTCAAGGCAAATTCGAGATATAGGCATTAAAATTATTCAAAATCAAGAATTTTATCATTCTACCTCATTTCGATTTGATTTTGAGGTAATTTTAGATTTTCAGTTTTTGGTCTTAAAATTAGGTGAAGAATTGTTTGACTCGTAATTGAAATCAAAACACATATTCTCTATTGTAACACTAAATTTAGTCAGAGCCAGCTTTGATGGGGGGGGGGGGGTAATTAAAGTGGCAAATTCTTTTACCCATTACTCATTTAGAAATTCACCAAATTTTCGTTCTGGAATTTTGCAGAATTTATTCAATTTTATGGCAAAATTTTTGAGAAAACGTTTTTTCAAGTTTTTAAATATTTTTATAGTTGAAAAGAATTCATAATTTTTATCTCTAGGTATATCAACTTGTCCAAAAATTAGACGAATTTGAGTCTGTCATTTAAAAAAATGTTTTATGCGAATAAAGATCAACATACGATGACAAAATGTACAAATCATAGGTACCTATCCACGATGTTTTCTTAGGTGGAGAAGGAATTCAAAAATTTTCAAAAAGGCTGCTGGTCAAAAATTTCAATATTGAAGAATAGCCTTGATTTTTTTTAATTCTATAATTTTTTGACCGAGTAAAATATATTGAAAATTTTTCTAAAAATTGAAAAAAGGATGACCCCCGCAAGATGAAATTTTAAAGAAAATTTCATCCACAGATTTTTAAGAAAATGATTTTTCAAGATTGCCACTTGCTTGAATAAACATGTAAAAAATCAATTTCTTCCCAGGGTGTGGTAAAATAAAATGACATTTTTCAAACTCCTGTTTTGGAGATTAGAAGTGACCAAATTTTAAAACCAAATACATTATTCGGACTAGTAGACGATCCGATTTAATGGTATTCTATTGGCTTTACTCATATTTCATGTTTATAAATACCAGGGAGATTTTTCAAAAAAAAATTTTTTTTGTAATTTTGACAAATTGACACTTTTTGAACCCCTGTTTTGACGGGTAAATGTGATCAAATTTTGAAAACAAATACATCGATAAATCGACCGGACATATCCACTTTATGAGAGCTAATTGATTTTGGGTGGTATTTCATTTTCTATCTTCACCAGAATGATTTGTCTAAAAAAAAATAATTTCAAATTATCCAACATTTCATAAAATTTATTCAATATTTTTTTTTCAAATGCAGGAAATTACGGATTTTTGTCTCGAACATTTTTTTCTTCAGTACCTTCAAAGGTTTATTAATAAAATAAATGTTCGGGACAAAAATCAATGATGTTTCCCACTTGGAAAAAATAATAAAACAGGGATTTGAAAAGTGTTTGTTTTATTTATTCCAATAATTTTTTCAGAAAAAGACTTTCATATTATACTGAATCTTTTTAGAATTTATTCGTTCTAGATTTTGTATAAAATTTGAAAAAGGCTGTAAAAATATAGAAATTGGATTTTTTCTGTTTACTCTTGTAATTTTTAATGCAAAAAATGGTTGATTTGTAGCTTCTTCTGTTAATATCTCTTTGATTTCGGAGGAGGAGCTTGTCAATTCATTTCTGCCCAGAAATTTTTTTTCATATTTTTCTTTTTTTCGTTGAATCTGAATTCCTAAATGGCGAGTTCATTTTGTACTGTTTTTCAATACAAAATGGTCATTAATGTGTTGGGATTTTAATTTTTTCTTTAAATTACGAACTCAAAACTAAGCTTTATTTCCCGAATTTGAAACTTAAACTGAGAATTAAATATCTTTTTCATGAACTTGAAACTTAAATTTGAAACTGAATTTTTATCCAGTTAGTTTTGCAACCCTGCCTTCACTTCAAACGGTGATCAAAAAGTCGTAAATCTGCAGCACCTACCTAATCATTTCTCAAAATTCAATATTTTTGAGTTCGAATTTTTTTCAGATACTTTTTCATAAAATAAAAAAATTTCTTCCAATAATGAAATCCGATAAATCTAGATAAATCTCTTCAATTTTTTATCACCTACTTAACTTACTATTTCTAGAATCTTTTTTGTCCCCCCCCCCCCAAAAAAAATGAAGATTTGTATACAAATTTTGAATAAAATTTTTTCGTTTTCATTTCTTCGCCCAAATTTCATTTCAAATTTTTTTATTTATTTCATGAGGAGAAGACTGAGAAAAATGGTGTGGAAATGTAATACGAATATTACTTGCAGTGGTGTTATTTCAATGGGTTTCTAGAATCATTGAATAGAATTTCTCATACCCCACGCCTCTCCTCACCTCATCAGTGCTCCTTTCTCATTTACAAATCTCATTGATTATTAGATTTCGACGATCGTCTATTTTCGGACGATTTTCTCCATCCATTGAGGAATTTTTTCGTCCCAAAATCCAGAAATTTTCCGTCCACTTTTTGCCGGCCACGTTCGCAACCTCTTCCTTATTTTGTTCTTTTTATTTTTATTACCGAAAAACCTCTCCAAGACCTGCTAATAAAACCGCAAGTGATATCTACGCCGGGCCCGGAGAGCTCGTAAAATCATCTCGGTTTTTTATTTATTTCGACGAATTACTTAAAAAAATTATCTCCTCCTCGTAAAAAATCTCTCCGTGGCGTTCTGACATTCCACCATCATCGATCAACCAACCTTCTCGGATGGACTTTTTCTGTGAGCCAGGGCGCGATGGCCAAATAGTTTTACAATGTTTTAACGACGCCGCGCTGCCGCGGGATCTTCCTTCGTTCCTTGGCCCGGGCCCGGACGCGCGAGCGCGCGCGCCAACGCCATCATTACCCGATCGTAAATTCTATCGCACCGATGTTAAAAAGTTATTTTATATTATTCAATATCATATTTTTTATTCTAGAACTTTTACGAGCCTCGGTCATTCTTCGAAGCCTTTATCGATACCTCGGCTCACCGCTTCGAACGGTATTTCCGTTATGATTTAGGATACGAATTTGCGTATTGGTACGGTCCCGAGTATGGTGTTCGTGTCATCTTCATCGGATATCTTACCAAAAAGATGGTATAGATACCTAGGTCTATATCTGAGATGTCCCAAATTTACAATATCTTTGACCTTATACCGCCTTGTATCGAGGTACACGTGTGAAAAGCTTTTCCTATACGTTTTGTAATTAGAATATACTCGTGTTTTTTCCTAACTTGCTCGAATCCCTTTTTTTTCTCAACCTACGCGAACCTCTGTTTCTTTTCGAATGGAATCTTTACCTGCAACTATCGCTGATGGCAATAAAACCATAAAAATAGCTAGCTCAATTAGATACAATTTCAAAATACCCGCTTACCATCATTCTTTTTGAAAACACCGGCAGCCGGTGAATTTATAATCAAATATGGTCAAATCGAACAAACATTTCAGGTAGTCGTATGTACTTCGTTCAGAAAACGGAAGGCGATCGAAAAAAAGGGGGAAACGAGCCCAGGTTTTTGAGAATGGATGTTTTGACACTTTTAATGGAACCCGGGTGGTCTTCATTACTACGATTTTTTCGACGTACATGAATCGTATACCCATATTCACCGATATATCCGACGTATCGGTTCTGTACCTATTTCTCTAATGAATTTAACAAATAATCCATTAAACGTCTATCGACGAGCGACGATATGGCCAGAGAGCGAGAGGAAAAAACCACTATGAAAGGCGAGGTAGTTGGTACCTACGCGCGACGAAAAGCCCGAGAATTACACACGCGGACCAAAAAATTCTTCTCGCTTGCAGTGTGCATCTGACTGCCAGAGAGCGTGAACAAGATGAATAGAAGTGTTACTGAGCAACACGACAGGACTTATCCTTTAAAACCCCCTACTGTTCGTACCTCTGGTATCCCGTAGCTCTTCATACATTCATATTGTCTCTATTCCAGCTTGTATTATATAATTAATCGAAGACGATATTAACGCAGTCAACAACCTTTATATCGCGTACCATATCCAAACCGTTCGCGATCTTCTCTCCTGCTTTATGGCGATTTTTATAGTCTACTTGGGTATATATAGGTTCAGGTATGCGATATGTATAAATGTATACGATTCGACGTATATTTGTATACTCTGTTTATAAGCCACATACCACCACATTTGCTATAATGCAGCTTCTCGTCCTCGTATGACCTTAATCGTTATTTAATTCGGTTAGCACGTTTGTGAGTTCGCCTTAAACGGGCACGATTTTCAGATCGATTAAAGAGCATTGCCCATTACGCGTACATCTATCGTAAACCTATACCGAAATATGTACGTCGTATAAATCATCTATCGCAAATATTATACTGCGAGCATCTTTCGTATAGCAGCTCATTCACAAAAATATTGAAAATATGGTGTAATTTTCGATCGTGCGCCGTTGTTTTACTTTTCTTTCTTTTCTTCCGGTGGATTACCGTTAGTAGCCGAGCCGGTGGTCTGCCAGATTTGGATGAGGGGGTTGGACTCGGGTAATTTATTTGAAGATTCGAGTTTTTCTTGTACAAAATCTGATCCTAATTTTGTCTTATGATTGGCAAAGAAGATTTGTTTGGTCTAAATTTCGAGTCAATCAGAGTCTTCTGTGGCTGAACTCGTTCCTGAGATATTTTGTCTGCACCCCACTTACCCACTGGTGATGAAAGTGATGAATAGATATTTTCCGAGTTTTTTTTTTGAAAATGTATCACAAGCAGTGAAAGTAGCGAAAAATGAGTGATTTTGAAATAAATTTATCCAGGTGGTGAGTTGAGAAAGAGGAAATGCATTTTCTCCTGTCTGGAAAATTTTCTGAATTGAATTCAAGTCAATTTTATTAGGATAAGGAAATTGTCAAAAAGTGCAGATAGACAACATTTTTTTTTTTTGACCAGATGCATCACAGACTGCGAAAGTAGCAAAAATCAGTGATTTTAGAATAATGTTTGTCCAGGTGGTGACTGGTGAGTTGAAAAAGAGGAGATCCATTTTCTCCTACTCTTAGAAAATGCGAGTATGATTATTTGTGCTCTCCTAATTTGAATCAGTGAAAATTCACCGAAGAAATAACCAGAATAAGTTACTAAAGAATCAGTGAAATTTCACTGCTAATTAGTGAAAAACTACCGATTCAATTAGTGAATTTTCATTATTGAATCAGTAATTTTTTTTCAGTAGGTAACTATTGAAATGAATCAGTAAAAATTTACATTTACTGATTGAATCAGTAATAATTATGGAAAAAAATTACTGATTCAAAATTGAAAATTTACTACATATTTGAATTGCAGCACTGGAAAAATCAGTGAAATTCACTGATTTTCATAGATTTTTCATTGGTTGTTCGAAGAATTTCACAGATTTTTGAGTAAATTTCATAAATATCACTGAGTTTTCAGTAAATTTTTACTGATTTCCAGTGATTTTTTTCCTCTGATTTTCTTGCAGTGAAAAAATTTTCATTGATTTATTACAGTGCTGCAATTCTGACTGTTTTTCAGTGATTTTTGATAAATTTCTCTGATTCAGAAATGAGAGAGTAGTTTTTCATTGATTTCTGCCCTGACTCAATTCTGGCTATTTCATCAATGAATTTTCACTGGTTCAAATTAAGAGAGTGATCAGGGCTGGAAAATTGATCATTTAAGTTTTTGGTTTCTTTTTTTCTGTTTCATTTGTGGTGGTCATTTGTTGAAAACCCTGCAATTCAGAAAATTTTTTGAACCCGTGAAATTTTACCTGAAAAATAAAAATATTTTTGAATCGTACCTATTTGTTGAAAAAAGTTGATCTTTTCAGCTTTTGAAAATCCAATTTTTCGGAGATCAATTGGTCGCAATAATTTTTGAAAAAAATAAAAGAAATTAATAATTTTTTTCATTTCAAAGGGGGGGGGGGGGTTGATAATAATCAAAAATTTTTATTTTTTGAAAATTATTTCTTTCTCTCATCAAAAAATAAATTGAAGTCGAGAATAACAGGAAATATTGGACAGAAAAGAGAAGAAGGAGTGAAAGCAGCGAAAGTATCTGGACAAGTTGATAATTGGTACGAAACAAATCATGGCTTGATTTTTTTTCTTACAATTTGATAGATATTTTTTAAACCTTTGTCAAATTTGAAATGCCTACCTATATTTTTTTCTCGAGGATAACTTCATGTGCATCGTTTATTTTCTCCTGTTTGACTGTCTCGTCGAATTGCGACGCTCTTTTCGAGTTAATTTTTTTTCAAAATCACTGGAATACATGGAACTGAAATCGATTTTTTGTAAAAATTTTCCTTGAAGCACTTAAAGTGAACAGCCTAGAAGAATAGGAATACCTATTTAAAGCTAAAATCGATTTCTTTTTGTATGATTGTCCGTGAAATTAATTTCTTCTCTTCCCCTGTATTAAGGTTGATGAGGTTTTTTTTGGGGGGGGGGGGAGTCCTGCGTAAAAATCGTGTTTTTGTGTTTTTTTTTTTAAATGTGAAATTTTGCATTTTTAATTGAGAAAATTCAAAGAAAATTGAATTTGAAGTAAAAAAACTTGGAAAATTCCTACTTTGAGTCGGAAATTTTTTATCCCACCTCGCCCCCCTCATTTCTTCTAACTTTAATTTTGGTTCTTTTTAGTCTCTGTCTAAATTATAAATAATAAAAACTTCGTTGTCGAATTTCAAAATTTTCAAAATTTTTGTTTTTATAATTCTGAATTTTGAAAAAAAAAACGATTTTTCAACTAAGAGTTTTTTTTAATTTTCAACAACCAAATTCTGAAATTTTTTCGGTGTTCAAATGTATTGAGATCTTGTTTTGTCAATAGATCGAAATAATTTCAGGTTCAATTTTTCCGTTTCGATTTCAGTGCTTTTCAAGTTTCGGTTTTCAAGCCTTATTGATGAATTTTGTTTCTATTGAAATTCAATCGTTCACGAACGACTCATCGTTCTTGAACGACTCATAAATCACTAATAACCAAATCATTCGCGAACGATCCATATTCTCTTGAAATAATTTATGAATCATGAATAGCTTAATTATGCAAGGTGGAATAGTTTATAAGACAACCCTTAAATGATGGAATATTGGAATTCTTTGTGAACGATTCCTTCATTACCAGTCAAATCGTTTGCAAATGATTCTTTCGTCCCAGAATCAATCGTTCGTGAAAAACTTGGTTTAATCGAATCTTTTGTGACCGAATCTTTCTATTTTAATTGATTCTTTTTCGAACAATTCCTGCATCACTGATCAAATCATTCGCGAACGACACATCCATCAATTATCAACTCGTTTGCGAACGACTCTTTTATTAATGGTTGAATCGTTCGTCACCGAATCTTCCTATAATTGATCAAATCATTCGTGAACGGTTTGTAGTCGTATGTCGTATCGAATTCGAATTATCCTTAGGATGATTTATTATTGATCAAATTCTTCGTGAACGATTCGTTCTAGAATTTTTCGAATCGTTCACGAACGACCCATAAATTAATTGAATCGTTCACGAACGACTCATAAATTAATAGAATTGTTCACGAACGACTCATAAATTAATGGAATCGTTCACGAACGACCCATAAATTAATTGAATCGTTCACGAATGACTCATGAATTATTTGAATCGTTCACGAACGACTCATAAATTATTTGAATCGTTCACGAACGACTCATAAATTATTTGAATCGTTCACGAACGACTCATAAATTATTTGAATCGTTCACGAACGACTCATAAATTATTTGAATCGTTCACGAACGACTCATAAATCATTTGAATCGTTCACGAACAATTTGATTGTTGATGAGAACAATCGTTTGTGAACGATTCCATCAAGAAAGAGCCTTTCGCGAATGGTTTCATCGGATGTAAGTCGTTTACGAATGATTTGATCATTGATAATGATTCAAATTAATAATTGACACGAGTCGTTGAGAATCTTTTTACAAAATTCATTTTTGATGATGAATTTGATCAGTGAAAAATAATTTAGGGACTTTTTAGTCGAGTGTGAGGAAATCGTTTGGCAAACGACTAAATTTTGAGATTTGAAATCACCAAAAAAGTTGAATATTTGAAGTAATGATGAAAAATTTATAGCCTGTCTTACGTTAATGAAATTTTCCCAAATTCGGACTTGATTGAAGGGTGGGGAGGGGGGCTTGAATAACTGCAATTGACAACCAAAGGGTACCTCAGAGATGACCAATGTGTGAAGATTGAATACAAAGATGCTGACAAAATGATAAATAGCTGTACCTAGCTGTACATATCGAAAGTGAATCGAAAAACGAACCGATTCAAAGCCTGTGCGTTACAGCAAACGTGAAGTACCCAGTACCTAGACCTACGTACCAATAGGTAGATGTATCGCGCAGCAATGGCAAATGTCGTGGTCGTGTTTGTTGCTAATTACTCGGAGTAAATATAGAGCGAAGGCGGATGACGGTGTATGAAAAACGTGTGTCTCGATATGATGCTGTGGTCATAGGATACTTGTATCAATCAACCGGTTTGCCATACTATACAGTGTGGTGTGTTTACGTCACGGAAACTGTGCTAATGAAGTATCATCTGTGTGTAAGTATATGTATCTCTCGGTACTCGATGCTCTCCATCTTCGTCTGCGGTCGTCGTCCAATATATGTGCGTCTTCGTCCGATATACATGTACATGCATTACACAGGTACAGAGAAAAAAGACAGCTAAGTGAAGAAACAGATGCAATGGCTATTCCGTTCACCTTCTCTGGTACGTTTGGTTACGCGATCATAATACTGATAATCTGATTAAAAAGAGTAACCTCGCATTCCGTGTATGTTTGGATTACAACTTGGATGTATGTATTACTCCGACCGCGCCGTCGCCTTTCGCCTTGTCGATGTACCACTCTCGATGGATGATGCTGATTTAGAGGAAAAGCTAAAAAGAAGAGGAGAGGAAGACACTTCTTGGGTATTTTTTAAATAGTCGAGCCTTCTCGCCAATCGAATGGCCCCGATTTAAACACGATTCACGATGTAAGAGTTAAAGAGCTATAGGTATTTGCGCTCGACGCGTTAATTAAATCGCGCTCTCTGGGTGACCTATACCAGTAAATGTCCGAGCATCGATCTGGATCGTGTGCTTATTTTCATCGTATACCGAGGTATCACTTTTACCCTTCGTCTTCGTCTCTTTTGAACTCTCCTCGATGCTGCTTGTGTTGCTGCGCTGTTTTCTAATTAATGGTGAATTTTTTTTTATACCGATGATGGTGAATTTACTTAAACCGGCGATAATGCGCCTTCCAGGCTAATGATAATAAAATTATTCGTTCGTTAGAGTTCTCGGTACTTCTGTGTAGACTTATGTTATTAATTCGAAAGGTGGAAAATGGCGTTGCCGAGCGTCGTCAGCGCGAACCCGAACCGTAATAGGACGCGGAATGATAAAAGAAATTAAAAGCTGGTTCCGAACGTAGAAAATTACTACTTGGTTGATGAGGTTTTTTTTTCTATTCGTATTCTTATGCTGTGGCGTGCGGATTACGCTGCCATGCCGGTGCTATCGCCGAAGTAGTTACATGATGCACTGAACTCGCATCGGCAGATCGGTGCTGGAAGAGTGCAGGATCGTTTAGAGGAAATGGTACGGCCGTCGACGGTTAATTGAACTTGGGAGAGTATTTTCGGTATTCGTCGACCGATGTGATTGCCAGGTTGGCGGTGTTCGATGGGAAAGATGATGCGATAGATGATCTGTATGATCAATATCTAAGGAGAGAATTTTTGGTTGTGTGGGTGGTGATTTTTGATGAAAGTTGGATTTATGAAGATTAATTGAAGATATAATATTTTAGAGGAATAATAAGAATTTGAATAGGTTGATACCTAAGTTAGTTGAGATTTAACTTTGTTGACTCCCCCCCCCCCATCTTCGATAGGTAGAAAATTAAACAATTTGTTTAAATTGACTGTATTTTGCAAGAAAGAAGTTGAAATCAGTTTTTTAGCCTCTAAAATTTTTTTATTGATATTATTTTTAAATACTTATGAAAAAAATAAATATTTCTTTTGAATGGATGAGGGTAGCTCCCAAAATGTGGGACGGTCTCAAACATTGATCAAAGTTTTCAATTTTCAAAAGATGTTCTTTTTCCATTTTTTTTCAATTTTTCTCTTCTCAATTTCGGTTTTACATTTATTTCAAAATTTGAACTTCGTATTTTTCAAAAGTGTTTCTATTTTCTTGAAATGTGTTCCTTTTATTTTCAATTTTAAAATATTTGATTTTTTCTTGAAATTATGTGTTTTATGATAATAGTTTTTTTTTTTGTCTAAAAAAATTTCTCCTCACCTTATTTGAACTTTAAAGTTACAATTTGAATTCCTATACTTCTTTATAAAAAAGAAGGAAATTCTTCAATTTTCAGAATGTCCAACATTCCTGTAAATCATGCTTTTTACTTGAAGGTCTTGATTTTTCAAAAGGTTCTGATAATGTCCTCCTTTTAGGTCAAAAATTCAGATTTTCTCAAATTTTACTCCCTGTAATTTTTTTCGGTTTTATTTATATTTTCCAGCATTGTCTTTTTCACTCTTACTGATCTAATTACTTATGGTGGTTTTTTTGTGTCTATTGTTAATTTATTTTTCAAATGTGAATTTTTTGATATGTGGTAGAGGAATAATCTTCATTTTGAAAGAGTCTTATAAAATGTCTTGCAAAAGTTTAGCTGTGTTGTTTTGAAATTTTGTTAGGTACATTTTCTGTCTTCTTTTACCTGATCCGGAATCGAGTTTTTTTTTTTTTTTTGGGGGGGGGGGGGGGGTGTTCTGAAAATTATCTGAGATAATAGAAGAAAAGCAAAGTGAACAGATAGTAACAGAAAAAATCAGCCAAGACAATACGAAAACAAAAAATGGAAGAGGCAATTTTTGCTTTGGGCCTTGGTGCCTTTTTAAAATTTTTTCCAATGGAGTAAGTGTGTTTTGAAAAAAAAAAACAGTTGAACTGTTGTTTTTGTTCATTTCTCTCTTTTTTTTTGGATTTTGAAATCATTTTTTACTTGAATTGTTTTATAAAAATACTTTTTCCTTTGAGATTTTTTGTTGAACTTTTTTTGAATTTTTTTAATCGCTGGTTGAAAATTGGCGAGAAAAGTTAATTTTGGTTATTTTATCGAAATAATCACAAGAAGAATGTTGATTGGGATGTTTTGACCTGATGAACAGAAATGTGGAGTTGATTTTTTGGTTTTATAATTTCTTCCTATCTGATGTACTCATATTTCAAAAAAATTCAGGTAAAAAATAAAGTTTGAGAATAATTTGTAAAATGATTAAGTTGACTTGCAGATCTCGATTATGAGACTATTTTTTCCATTTGGTCATTATTTCTCTCAAAATTCTTCGTTATCAAATTTAAATCGATCATCATGGAAGAGAGAATCGCACGAGACAAAAATTAATGATCGATTCAAGTTCTACGACCAAAGTTGGTCAGAAATTGATAATCTATGAAATTTGAAGTTACAAGGTGACGAAGGGGTCTCCCGATGTCCCGATTGGTGAAACGATGAATGTGATGAAAAGATCGTGCAATTGAGGACTAATAATCCTGTACTTGGCTCAAAACCCCTGCATTTTTTATTATTTTTTTTTCAAATTTCAATTGTTGAAATTTCTACGAATTTGAACAGTCATTTCAATTTCTTACAATGGTGAATTTGAAAGGGGGGGGCAGTAGAAATATCGAGCTGAAGGTCTCGAAAGAATTTTTATGAAGTCCTGCATTTCAATTTTCGAAATTTCGGTTGGCACATAGGAAGAGCGAAGAGCAATTGTATTCTACCTACTTGTTCAAGTGAAGGAAAATTGAAAAAATTTTCATCACGCAATCTTCGTGTCCTGAGCTACAATCAAGGCAAAAATAGTTTCAATTTCGCTCTATCAAAAATCAAAGTGGGATTTAAAATTTTTTTAATGACGTGCGTGTACTGGGAAAACTAAAAGGGTACCCCCGGTTAAGATAGGTGAATCGGCCTAAGAGCTACTTTTTGAAACTAATCATCAGACATTATTAGGGAGCCCAAAAAATAATTTTAGACCGTATTTTCAACCCCCCACCTCACTCCCCTTCACCCCCACCCCCCAAAATGTCGAATTTTCGTCAAAAAATCCTATCTCGGAACCTAATGAACCAAAAATTATGAAATTTATGTGGTGTATACGGGGAGTGGTGACCAACTTTTGAGAATTTTTTCAGATTTTTTTGCACCGCCTTCTAGCCAAAATCCCACTTTGAAAACTTAAAATCGCTCTAATTTCGAAACTAAAAGACATACACTTTTTCTTTTTGGCACAAATATAGTCCTACATTGGTACAATAAAATGATATTTTTTTCAGATTTTTAGCGTTGGGAGAACAGACGAAAAAATGCGGTTTTCTATTCAAAAATGTTCATTTTGTCATTCACGCAACCAAAAAATTTTGAAAATATTTTTATGGTATGAATGGGGAGAGGTAACAAATTTTTGAGAATTTTTTATGAATTTTTTTTGCAATGCATTCCAGCCAAAACCCCACCCTCAAACTTTTAAAATTGCTCCAATTCCAAAACTATAAGGCAAACATTCGTTCTACTTTTTGAAACTAACCACCACACATAATTAAGGACTCCAAAAAATTTTAGGATGCATATTCCACCTCCCATCTCACTCCGTTTCACCCCCATCCTCCCAATATTTAGTTTTGTCAAAAAATCGGGGGTGAAACGGAGTGAGATGGGAGGTGGAATATGCATCCTAAAATTTTTTTGGAGTCCTTAATTATGTGTGGTGGTTAGTTTCAAAAAGTAGAACGAATGTTTGCCTTATAGTTTTGGAATTGGAGCAATTTTAAAAGTTTGAGGGTGGGGTTTTGGCTGGAATGCATTGCAAAAAAATTCATAAAAAATTCTCAAAAATTTGTTACCTCTCCCCATTCATACTATAAAAATATTTTCAAAATTTTTTGGTTGCGTGAATGACGAAATGAACATTTTTGAATAGAAAACCGCATTTTTTCGTCTGTTCTCCCAACGCTAAAAATCTGAAAAAAATATCATTATATTGTACCAATGTAGGACTATATTTGTGCCAAAAAGAAAAAATGTATGTCTTTTAGTTTCGAAATTAGAGCGATTTTAAGTTTTCAAAGTGGGATTTTGGCTAGAAGGCGGTGCAAAAAAAATCTGAAAAAATTCTCAAAAGTTGGTCACCACTCCCCGTATACACCACATAAATTTCATAATTTTTGGTTCATTAGGTTCCGAGATAGGATTTTTGGACGAAAATTCGACATTTTGGGGGGTGGGGGTGAAGGGGAGTGAGGTGGGGGGTTGAAAATACGGCCTAAAATTATTTTTTGGGCTCCCTAATAATGTCTGATGATTAGTTTCAAAAAGTAGCTCTTAGGCCGATTCACCTATCTTAACCGGGGGTACCCTTTGATAAAAATTGTTGTTGGCAAACCGAGAAGTATCTGTTTTTTTTAGAGAAAGGTTGTGTAATAATTGTCGAAAAAAATGAATTGAATGCACTTTTGTAAAAAAGCTCCTTAATCCTGATTTTTGAAATTCTCAAAATTTTGAACCACCAATTTATGAATACTTACTGTTTGAATTTCTACAGGGTGTCTTTTTTCAAAAATATAGCTATTAAAAATTACGTTTTTTTGAATTTAATGTGTTTGTTAAAATGTTAATTTCTTAATTTCCTATGAATATAGCTACAAGAACATAAATGCATAGTGGAGGGGGGGAGGGGGGGGGGTTGTTCGAAAAAGTCATGCAAAAACTCATTCCAAAAGGCCAAGCTAAGTCAAGCTTTTTGCTCATAAAATTTTGTTAGACACCCTGTTCTAGAAATTTATTTTTTGATATATTTCTTGCAAGCTTTTGGTCCATGGTGTCAACTGGCAAGAAAATCAAGAACAACTGAACAACCAGAAAATAGCAAAAATTTCATCCTAGTGGCAAGGAAACCAGAAAATTAATTGGACTGCAAAAAGCAAGATTTTTCAAAATTTTCCTCTTTTCTTTAATTTTGTAATAAAAAGATAAAAAGAAACTTCTTTTTGCATAAATTTAAAGCAAGAAAAATTGCACGAAAACGGCTTGAAAAATCCAAAAAAAATCTATATTTTCCATTTTTCAGCTCCAATAGACACCATGTGTTCTCATTTCTACTGCAATTGGCTTCAATTTTCATCCTGTTTTCCTCGAGATACGATCTCCAATCACCGAAAATTCTTCGCTAAATTAATCCCATAAAAAGGCATTTATACTCCATTTCAATATCATTACCAATGATACTCGTTTCTGCTGCCCGTTCTCCCAACCAGATCGAAAACAACGTTTTAGAAATCGATTAGTCTCGTCTGCTTCGGTCTGCGGGCATTAGATCGTTCGATGGACGCCCTGTATCATCGATCAAAATGAAAATGAACGTTGATAATACACGAAGGAAAACCGTGTTGCAGATTTCTCAAGTCTGCTCGAAACAACAACGACCAAGCTAGGTGCACAGTCGTCCAGATACGTTAACAAAACGTACATACGAGTACGTGAAGATCGAGTGAAATAGTTAGACGACGCAAAAAAAAAAAAAAAATACCAAAGAAGAGTACTCTTACACACGTGAAATTCAGTCACCGCGAATATAACAAGTTATAGTATTTCATACGATGTAACCGATACTGCAGCCAGTATGTTGTGGTACTTTCCGCTATGCTACGATGGTAAAAAAAGTTCACTTTATCCGCAAACACATGTCGTCGGTGGGATTTAAAAACCGCATTATGCAGCATTTACGACACCTTCGATAGTCATATCGGTGTTGCGGATTGGATGGCGTACGTTGTCTGTGGGTTTTCTGTCCTCACAGAGACCATGGTGTCTGGTCAAAGTCTTCAAGCACCAATGGGAGGTTTGTCCGGGTATTTTCGTACCGGAATTCCGGCCCAATAAGTTTACACGGCGACGATCTCGCTAATTCGCAACGTTTATAATAATTTTCGGCAATGGAGGCGGCCGGAGTCGATTGTACAGTATTTTACGTGCCATCAGAGTACAGGAATGCAGCGTGGTACCGGAGAACTCGAGGAACTCGTGTATATGGAATTACGCTTACGAGGAGGTTCTTGGTCGTACTATTATGGTAAATTTGGCAACTACGCGGCGTTAAATAGCCCCAGGCTGTCCGAAGTATGTATAAGGTAGTTGTTAATGGGAGCTCTCACAAACGCAAAGTGGTCTGCGTCTAGCTTTGCATTAATACGCGGCAATAGATTGAATAACGTTCTGCACACGCGTTAGATTCTTTCCATCTCTATCTATCGTCAACTCCACCGGTATCTTGTGTCTTTTTTTATATCGCTAATATGCGTGCTGGAATGCTTACAGTTATGGCCATCGTTTTTTTCCCCCTCCGATTGCCAGTTGGTCAATTGGCTGAGGACAGGGGTTGATCCTTCCGATGGCGCAGGAAGTTCTGCAGCAGGGTGTTTGCAGAAGAGGAGATCCGAAGGATCTGCAATGCGGTGGTCTTCACTTAGCATAATTTTATAAGAGGAGTTGTGTAAGAATCACCGAAGTTGAATTTTTTCCACGTAAGAGTTCTATTGTTTGAAGATTCTCGCCATGCCGGTATCTGGTATTCAAAGAACCACGAGAAGGTAAACAGTAATTAAAAATAAGACCGCGAAACGTATAACTGCATAACTTATGTACAACCAGTGAAAGTTTTACCTGCACTTTTCGGCGTCATGGCATCTCGACGAATTATTCATGAGGTTAAGGTCGCATCTTACGTATTCTCGAGACTATTTTCCTTATTGAGAATTGGCAACTCGAAATCTGGCCGCACGCTGGTAAATTTTGGTGAAAATCTGCGGACAACCGTAACACATCGTAAACCATTCAAGAGAGTTTGATTTGAAAAGTAATTCGATATATTATAATGGCATAAATTGATATTCGTCCATTTGACCTTGTCGGTTAAAATAGGCGTTAGCCGGGGTATAACCGGTCGCCGTATATTCTGGATGATTTTATCCTGTACGCGTATCTTGCAGATGTTTAATTCTGGACGCGATTGTCGTCGTCGTTTGAGCAATTTTAATTATCCGTTGTGGCGTGCTATATCGAACGATTAAGATGTATGATGTGGTGATTCGCCTTTTTATCGAATCGGTGTAGGTTTTTTATGTTTTTTTCCCTCGCTCTGTGCAGTGGTTAATTGGAGGACTGGTGATTGGATTGTGTGGTTTGGAAATGGATTAGATGTCTTGATTTCAGAGTAGTTTTATAGAGATACACGTGTTTGTGATTGGGTGGTTTGGTGTTTGCTGGATGATGGGTGAGGAGATTGAGCGTTGTGGTGGTTTGAGAAGGATTTTGGAAGTTGTAAGTGGAATGGTATTTGGCGAAGTTAGTCTTTTTGCAGAGTTTTTCTTTGGAGAGGGGAATCAAGTAACCAAGACTTCTGGGATAGAAAGAGGGCCAAAATTGTTCTCTTTCTCTATTTCATAGGCCTCACTTGTCTTGGTTTCAGGTTTCGGATCAAAATTATCTCAAAAATGTATTCTGGAAGTCAAAAACATGCATTTTGATACTTCACTCGAATATTTTTCAATTTTGGCCCAGTTGACTTTTTATCCCAACACCTATGAGGTCCTTTTTGTTTTGTTTTTTTTTGAAAAAATGACCCTGGAAATGATATTGAAAGTTGAAAAATACAGTTTTTGAAACATTTCTCCCTTGTGACCCATCCCTCACCGTATGGAACCTTTTTGATTTTTTGAAGAAAATGATCCCGGAAATAAACGTAGGAGGTCAAAAACACACTCTCTCATTTATAAATCAGTAAAAATTATCGAAAATCACTGGAAAACAGTTGGAATTACAGCACAGTAATAAATCAGTGAAAATTTTTTCACTTGAAACAAACAGTGAAAAAAATTATTGGGAATTCAGTGAAAATTCACTGGAAAGTCAGTAAAATCTTTGAAATTTGCTGATTAATCAGTGGTTTTTTTTTGAAAAATCAGTGAAAATTTGCTGGAAATTAAAGAATTTTACTGTTTTTCCCTGTGCTGCAATTCTATCTATTTATCAGTGACTTTTCACTGATTCAAAATGAGAGAGTAAATACTGCTGGAAACTTTTCATCTCGAGGTCTTTCGCCTTGCACCTGTAGGCTCGGTTCTGGGTTTGAGGTCAATATAAACCCAGAATTTCCAAAAAAAATTTGACATCGAAAATAGAATTGTTTCAGATTCCTCTGAATATAGAATTTTGCATTTGGAGTTTTCTCAGAATTTTCTTGATTTCAGAAATTGAAAAAGATTTTTACAGAATTTATAATTATTTTGGATTTGTGCAAAATTTTCCTGAATTGATGATTCGAGATTTCCCAATTAATTTTCCTGAATTAATAATTTGGAATTTCCCAAAAATTTAATTTTACTGAATCCTGAATTGAAATTTTTCTAAAATTCACCTAAAATCAAAATTTTCTTGATTTCTGTATTTGGAATTTTTTCAAAATTTTCTCGATTTCAAAATTTTCTCGATTTCAAAATTTGGAATTTTTTAAAGATTTTCTCAATTTCAATATTTGAATTTTTAAAAAAATTTTCTCGATTTTAGAATTTGGATTTTTTAAAATTTTTTCTTAATTTCAGAATTTGAAATTTCTCAGAATTTTTTCAAATTTCTTGCATTTAGAATTTTTGCACAAAAACATTGTTTCTTAATTTAGAATTTGGAATTTCCGATAATTTTACTGAATTCAGAATTGGGATTTTCCTAAAATTTCCCGGTATTCAAGGCATGAAATTCTTCAATTTTTTTTTTGGATTCAGTACTTGAAATTCCCCTGCAGTGAGCTGAATTCTTCTAAAATTTGTTAAATTTCCATGTAAAAAAATTGAGATTTGTCCCTTCTCATCTTTTCTATCGACTTTCGTATGTGAGTATTTTCCTCGGTGAGTTCAATGTTAAAATTACATTTCCCTTCAAATAATCAAATTAAACGTGAAAATTTCACCAGTTTCGAAGAATTTGGGAAATGGACATTTTCTGTTGCGTATGATTGGTGTGATGCCTTAAATGTGAGATTTTATTTCTTCATATCTCCAGAAATAACATGGCGTCTAGTGGCAAGAAAACCCAGAAAATAGCAAGAGCTTTAATGATTTTGCTGCAAAATCAGGAATTTTCAACATTTTCTTCATATCTTGGAATTTCCACAAAAATGGCAATAAAAGTCCAGAAAATTGCAAGAATTTTTATTTTCCAGATCCAGTGAACACGATGAATAATGGTTTTAGTTCAAAATTGTTCCTTGTCAATTTCTACTCATTCTCAGTTAACCCCCCTCCCATCCCCTCCTCGTAACCTGCCCCTTCTATAATCATGCAAAACAAACATTGATCAATTTTCAAGTTACGCATTTTCACCTTCATCGATGCAATATTTTCCACAAAATTATCGAACAAGGTAGATAGATATTGAAGTGTGGGTAATCTCAAGGGGAGGAGAGGGGGTGAGAGATAGAAGGTATTCCTTGAAAGTAACTTCAGTTTCTCTACTCATTTGGATGGTTTATTATTCACTGGGCTCAGTTTTTTTTCAATTATTCCCTCATCTCTGAATCAGTGAAATTTATCAAAAATCACTGAAAAATAGTCAGAATTGCAGCACAGTAATAAATCAGTGACATTTTTTCACTGAAAGCAAGTCAGTGAAAGAAAATTACTGGAAATCAGTGAAAATTCACTGAAAACTCAGTGATATTTATGAACTGAAAAATCTGTGAAATTCTTTGAATAATCAGTGAAAAATCGCTGAAAATCAGTAAATTTCACTAATTTTTCCTGTCCTGCAATTCTGACTGTTGATCAGTGATTTTTCACTGATTCGAAATGAGAGAGTACCAATATGATTTTAATTTAATCTGTCACGATTCCCACCCTCACCTCACAACTTTTTTGCGAATTATTAGTCGACTAATAAATTGATATTTTTACATCCCATATAAGCTTTGTCATCTCATTTGACACCTCTCTAACCAAGTACCTATTTAGCTGTTATCAAATCTCTCATCCCTTTCAAGATCTGTATTAGCAACAAAAGGTCATTTTTGCTTGTCCAGTACACAAAATATGTGCACTTTTGACACTATAAGAAATTATAGCCTCTCGAATTCCTATTGACGGACATTTACCATCCCCCTTCATTTTAAACCGACATCTTGAAGAGGTTGGAGTCGATAGGTCAGGTATTTCTACGATTTCAAAGATCGCAATCGTCGATTTGACGAACCCAGACGATTCAAGTACATATGTATAGAGGAATATTTTTAGAAAATTCAGAGAAGACAAATGACCATTATTTGGGTATTGGTACTTTGTCATATAACAGTTCATGTTTCGTCAACTCACACGTGTTGGACATGGTTCTCGTCTGTCGTCTCGCAGACATACATACTATAAACCAGACGTTTTACGTCAAAATACCCGAACATATTGCTGAGATTTATTGAAAGATGAATTCCAGCAGTGAAAAAAGTTTGAAATTTGTAGAATCTTGAGATGTAATTGATGTTAAATGGAAAAGTTACGAGATATTTAGGTCCATCAATTTATTGTTTACGACCCAAAGAATAGGCACTGGACTTATACCTAGATCTATACTCACACAGTGTATAAGAAATGATGTGTGAAGAAGTTTTCCTTCTACGTACCCAAACATACGTACATTTTTATTCCAAAGAGCGTTAGACGCTTACACGAAGAGATATTATCTCATTGCGCAGGCGTGAAACCGTTTCAAAGAAGTGCATCAGCATTTACCATACCATAGCGTTGTTTATTATCTGATGATGCGTTGTTGTTATTGCTGACATATCCATTGTCAACCCAGCATAGAGGTGTTGGTCCGCCAGATTTTTTTCGAACACACAAAGATACGATTATCTCAGCGTCTGTATTTGGGAAAGAACGTAGTCGAAAATGGGCCAAATTTCAGCCAATTTACTCTCTCAGACCGAGTCCAATTCGTAAAAAAAAAAGGCTGGCGTTGCAGGGTGTTGATGTTTTTTGTTCACGTAAACGTCAAAGCGAAAAGATGTAACGTTGTAAATTATAATTTGACATTTGAACTGATAAATACATTCACGAAATATGATGAATAGCATTTAACGAGTTCGATAAAGGTGAGCCTGAGCATGTAAAGCAGCAAGGCAGAGGGGTGGTGGTGAGAAGAAGACGTTATAGTTAAATTTTTCGGCGAAAGTTATAGTGTATTGTGAAGATAGCCACGGTCGTTGATATTATCGCAGGCGTGCTTTGGAAACATGTATCACGTGAAGAGGAAAGAAAAAAAGGTTAACCTTAATATCGGAACGTAATTTAAAAATTAATTAAACTGGATATATCACACGATTTAAAAATATAGATATGGCAAAGTATGTGTGCGTATACTACGAACACCACATAGGTATAAAGGTACTATAATATACACTGTACAAGTTCCAGGAGACGAGGAGCAAGAAAGGGGCAAAAGTTGCGCGTAAAAAAAATTATATGAAACCGGTTTCCTAAAATGCGGGTAATGTTGTGAAGTGAACTGCGAATGAAATTACTGTAAAGAATGGAGTGTAACATCCTTTAAATTCCCATTCCGGCTGAATGGGAGCTGCTCCGTAGATATACTTCGTCAGCGCCGTCTCTTTCTCGCGTTTTTCTCGTCTCTCTCGGTCACTCATACTCGATATCGTACCTCGTACCGTTCGTAGTACGAGCCAAATATTTTACTAGCTGCGAGCGAAATTCACATTTCATTGCGAAGTGAGATTGAGATTGTGAAGTTGTATTTTAATGTTATGATTAATCAGAAGCCGAAGAAAAAAATGTTGATTGCTGCACCGACGCGAAAGACATGACATTGAGTTATAGGGTTTTGCGCGAACGAGATTACGTGAATTATGCGAACTCCTCGCGAACAGAATACACCGGTGATCAGATATAGCGGTGAACTGATTAGGTAATGCGGAGGTGATTTTGTAGATGGAAGATAACATCGGAGCGAGATTTTATTCGGATTTGTACGGATTTGTTTTCCTTGGAAGGTGGTTTTCCGGTGTGGGATTGTTCAGTTTTTTCAAGTTGGGATGTAGCAGGAGTAGATTGGTGTTTTCTCCTTCCTCCTTTTCCTTGAGAAAAATGTTAGGTATATCAGCAAAGTATAATTTATGTTAGATTATCGGTTTGAAATGACGTTTTTGTGATAAAAATTTGTTTTCAGTTGGTCTACCTACATTCATTCCAAACATTGCTAAAAATTTCGCAATAAAATTTTTAGTTCCAATTCTATAAGGAGTCCCAAAAGTTACTTTTAGTAAAATGTAGAGTACTCTCTCATTTCGAATCAGTGAAAAATCACTGATAAACAGTCAGAATTGCAGCACAGGAAAAATCAGTGAAATTCACTGATGATTCAAAGAATTTCACAGATTTTTCAGTGAATTTTCACTGATTTCCAGTGATTTTCTTTCACTGATTTGTTTTCAGTGAAAAAAATTTCATTGATTTTCTCCTGTGCTGCAATTCTGACTGTTTCTCAGTGATTTTCGGTAATTTTCACTGATTTATAATTGAGAGAGTAGAGTGTCCCAAAAATCATGAAACCGCAAGGTGTCTAATGATCAAGCCAAGTCAAACTGATCAAGATAAGTCAAGCTTTTGATCAAAAGGTCAAGCTATAGTCATGCAAAGTCAAGATTTTTGACTCAAAGGTCGCGATTTTTTTTTTTTTAAATTGAAAAAATTCCATTCGCTCTTAATAAATAATTCAAGTAAAAAAAGAGCTCGTTGTGATTTTTTTTGAACCAAGTATAATTATTTGTTTGAAGTTTTCCGTAAAAATTATTTTTTTGGGGAGACGACTCATGAAAAAGTCAAGCAAAAAGTTCAAGCTGACTCAACCTTTTTGCTCAACAAATTTTGTGACACCCTAAACCTGTTTTTTCTCAAAAAATTGGAGTAAATTTCGTTGATGATATGAATCCATGTGCATTGTCATAATTTTAACGAAATTGAAATTTTTGAAACCGGTTCTAAAGGTTTGGAACCAGTCACTGAAAAATTTCTCAAAATAATACTTGAGTAGGTATTCCTTTTAAGGAAAAAAATTTGAAATCATAGATGGGTATGTTTTTTAAAAAATGAAATATTTCAATTTTCAAATTTGTCAAGCAAATATTTTAATAAATTGAAAAGGGGCAGATACTCGACCATTGATTTAGACTGGGATTCTTCTGTGATTTTATCAGGCTTGAAAAAAAAACCGCTTCTTGGAAAAATTTCATTAATTTTGAAAAAGTCTTAAAATTTTATCCTCGTTTTAAAATTACAATATTTTTATCCCCCCTCCCCACCGGTCCCTCCTCACCGTTGTATCTTATGCATGTTGGTATGGATAACCATGGAAACAAAAATTGTAAGAATTTGAAAACAAAGATTTTAACATTTTGTACTTCATTGAACAAATAATTATATTTTTCAACTCTCTGATGCTTTTATGTTCAAAAATAGAGGAGTTTTCAATAATTGGTTCTAATAAACCAGTATACTAGTTTCATAATTTTTGGGACATTGTGTACGAAGAATAATTTTTCAACTTATTTAACTCAAAAAAGTTGATACAATTTTGGTAAAATTTTGAATCTTGCCGCGAAATTACTTGAAAACATTCATATTGTTAAAAACATGTGTTTAAAATTTCAACGGATGAAAGTTTCTTGAAAAATATGAATTTTTTGAAATATCGAAAACTTTTTTGATACTGTAATGAAATATTTTCAAAATGCTAGAAAAATTGTTCCAAGTTTTTTGAAAGTTTCATCAAAATGAAGTGAAAAATTTTGAACTGAAAAAATTATTAAAATCAATTATTGTCGAAAAATTTTTCGAAATTCAGCAAAAAACTTGAAATTTTTATCAAAATTGATAGAAAGTACTCGAAAAGTTGAAAAACCATCAATAAAATGGATCAAAAGTTTTGAAAATAAAATGATAATGGTTAAAAATTCGAGAAAAATCATGCGAAGATAGCATTAAAATTGATGAAAATTAATCGAAAATATTACCGCCAATGGCGTCGTCAGAATGGAAAATTGGGGGGAGGGCACAAAAGGGGCCCGCTTTTTCGAAATGGAAAAGAGCGACTGATTTTTTTCACTTGCTAAAAATGAGGAGGGGGTAAAAAGGGAGCTTTCTTCCGCAATTTCGTTTCAGATAGATCATAGAATTGTAATTTTGTTTATGACCGAACGAAGCGAGGGCGAAGCTTTGAAAAAATTGGATTTTTAATGCCCTTTTTCATGTTTTAATGCTTTGAAAATCCCTATCTGATGTAAATGTAATGTAAATTTATAAATACAACATAAATTTTGGGGGGTCAAGCGGAGACCAGAACTTTTTTCGGGGAGGGGGCTGGCCCCTCAGCCCCCCTCGATGCCTTTGATGACCGCTCAAAGTGCTTTGCAAAATATGATAGAAAATCTCTTCATTTCAAAGTAGAATTGAAATTTCCATGTAAATTGTTGATAATTACTTAATACTTGTAAAATTACTTGTTGTAATGCAATTTTTTAAAAATTCGATAGATCGTTCAAAACATCTATAAAAAATTATCAAATTTTGGAACAAAAGCTGAAATTTTAGCAAAAATTCTTGAAAAGTACTCAACAGTCGATACATCAACAAAATTTGATTCTCCAACTGGTACATGCATAACATCGGTTCAAATATCTGCTAGCACTTTAGTTCTATTTACCTCCAAAATATCTTCTCGTTGTGGAGGCGTAAGGGGTTGACAATTTTTCGAAACGTGACTTCAGGAGAACATTTTTTCAGAGTTCTCAAACCATAATAATTTGTGAGAGTCAAATAAATCTATAAAGATCAAAAATATTTTTAAAAAAAATTGAAAATAAAATGAAAATTGTTCAATGTATGAGAAAACTCGTACTGCAGCTCTACAAAAATCGTGAAAAATTATGGAAATTCATAGAAAATGTGTAAATTTTTGAAAATGTTACTCTTAATATCAGAGAACGTAAAAACCTTGATTTTTGTATAAAAATTGGTTGGAAATACCAAAAAAGTACCACTAGTGATATTTCAACCAATTTTTTCCCTTATTTCGAGTAATTTTGACTCTGATCAAAATTTTTCAAGACATTTTGAACATTTTTTGAGGAAATTCAAGCAATTTTTTCAAACAATTTTAATGATTTTTATACAATATTTT
Source organism: Pseudococcus viburni (assembly GCA_033439095.1). Lineage (NCBI taxonomy): Eukaryota > Metazoa > Arthropoda > Insecta > Hemiptera > Pseudococcidae > Pseudococcus > Pseudococcus viburni. The sequence continues at coordinate 760,611 of JAVBJF010000180.1, forward strand.
GTCATTTTAAATATTTTTTACAATTTTTCATTTTTTTTTTCAAATTGGAACCATTGTTACAACGTTTAACAAAAATCAAATGCTATTTTAACTCTTGATTTTATGTTTGTTCAGTAAATTTTGACGATGTTTATACAAATTTCATGTCATTTTGTATTATATTATTGTTTTTTTACAATTTTTTTTCTCTACTGGGACCAATTTTGCAATAATTGAAACAATTTTAATGCAATATTGAAAAAAATGTCAAACTGAAAATTGATTATTACACCTAATTTTTCAATTTTTACAAATGTTTTTCGTATAAATTTATTTTCCAATTTCGACGATAACTGAACACTTCATCAAGCTCTTCCTTCACCTTGTCTTGATCATAAATTGAAAAAAAAAATGAGACCATCTTACATCTACGTAACAGAAATAAATCCTAAAACAGGTTAATGCTCTATTACGTTGCATTGTGTTGTTCTCATCTTACACAATGTTATAGAAAGTATAATGTTATGTGTTGGAAGAACGTGAGTATGTTGAATACTGTAAAAAAAAAGGAAAAAAAATATGAGTAAGCGAACTAACGATTCCACTGGACGACATAAAGATGCTGCTGTGCGAGAGAGCAAGCAGCACCTAGCTACCTAGTACCTCTAGTCTTGTTCGTATAGACCTACGAAGAAAAAAAAATCAGAAATGATGCTATGTAAACCTTAGGTGTAGTAAGGGTAGTAAAGAAACAGTAGCCGCTACCAATGAGACCCCGGAGCATTTTATAAAACTTCTCTGTCTTCATCTAATTCATGTGGCAGCTTATTTAGTAAGCTGTTTCTTTTCATTCTGATATTTTAGTATTCGTGTTTACGGTATAATTTTCATTCCTTTTAGGTAATTTTTTTCCTCTTCTTAGGATAATCGTATTTTTTCACTCCCTTTGCCCATTCCTCCGTTCCTCATCAGTCTCGTGTTTTGTTCGAAATTATATACCTATCTATTGGAATTTTTCTTCGAGTTCGGAATTTCGTTAGAGTAGTCTTTTTATCTTGGAATTGCGTTTGTATAATTGAATAGGCATATTCGCGACGTTGCATTGGCATATTGGAAAAAATCAAAGATAGTTCGAGCTTCTTTATTTTTTATTATTAATTCGCTTTTTACCTAGATCGTCATTGTTCTTCGAATCCGAATGTTTTTAATGCCGATGCTTTTTTTTTTTTTTTATTTCTACAAATGAAAATGATCTTGAAAATATATTAGCATATTAAATCGCAGACGACAACGATCGGCATAAAATAAAAAGAATGAAAAACCAGCTCTCGGCTGCGTGCTGCAGAGACACTGGACAAAGACAGAAAGACTGGACGCTGCAGCGTAGACCAGGAACATTGCAGATACATACACCGAAGAGGAGACGCACAGACAGCGTGAGAGTGAGAAAGAGAGAGCCAATGCAGATAGACAGAGAAAGCACAGAACGTGTAGCCAACCGAGCTATTGGACATGTCCGAGCAATGGGTAGTGGGTATCGAGTACTACTACAACTTGGCATTTTTTTTCTACCGTGACATTCTTTTTGAGCAGAGTGTGGCGCGCGTTATTTCCATACACCTTGGACAGGGCCCAGTGCCAGTGGTGCGGCGGTTCACCTGTTTCGTAGTGCGGGTGTGTCACCGCGGACCGTTTGTTTGCCCATGAGAGAGGTATTATTGGGTCGTCTAAAAACACGTATTACGATTTCGGCTATTTTATGGACTGTGCCGGACAGAGACAGAGATAAAGGTGGATAATCGCGCACAGGTACAGGAATTTCTATCGATACGGTTGGCTTGACTGGGGTATAATCGGCGGCGACAATATATTGCCTGTTGTCCGGAGTATACGGCGCGCCGTGTATGTGATTGCCCCAGGCTATAGATTCATTGCTGCGAGAGAGAGGCTCCGAGTAAAGTGCATTCTAATTGCATAGTATTTTTGCATAAAACGGAAGCGATGTCGTTGTCGTATTCTTTTAAAAGACGGAGTTATTGCCGAAGCGTACGCTCAAGTGCTCCTTTGTGTTACTCTTCGCTATAAACCGATCCTCATCGAACAAATTTACAGCGCCGATGTCGAATACCCCTTCACCAGTCCCTCTTGTCACAGGATCTTGCGAAATGTCATCGGTATCAAGATGTACAAACGCTGGAGTCAGGGGGCAGGGTCGTTCAACTGCATTCAGATTTTTCTACATTTTCAATAAGTTTACCTAATAGGTAGATCTAGGTGCTGGAGAGTTGGGTATCTGCAGGGTGCCCGATTGGTGACTTTTTCAACCAAAAAGTCGAAAAAATCACTTTTTTGATAAATAGTCGTTGTAACGAGAGAAAAATGAGTAAATGCGGGGAAAAAGGTTGGAGGAATAAAGGAAATTTCAGTTTTTGATTGGCTTGTGCTGCAAAAATTTTTGACCTCGCTCTGTTCGAGCACAAATTTATTTTTGTATTATAATTCTTGAAGTCTCGGAGAGTCGTTCAAAGCACACTTTTTCCAGTTTTTTTCATTTTTTTTTGAAAAATGATCTTGAAAGTTTTGAAAATCCGGCGGATTCTTCAATATTTTGAGTAATTTTAGTTAATGTACTAATTTTTTCCTAAATGATAAAATTTTGAAAAAATTGTTCAATTTTTCGGAGTTTTTCAAAATTTAATCTGTTTGTGGAATTTTTTTTTCGATATAATTATCTTGTTACAGTTTTTCGACAAATTTTTAAAAATTACCCTCTTTATGGGAGAATGTTCAAGTTCAAATTTTAGATGAAAATTGTCAAGTTTTAAAAAATATCATCAATGTTTTGAAAAATGTTTCCTGATTAATTCTTGAAAAGTGGTCCAAGTTGCGCTATTCTTGAAAAATTGACCGATTTTTAGAAACGAGTCCAAGTTTTGGAAAAATCTTCAACGAATTTGAAAAATTGTTCAGGTTTATCGAAAAAATCATTCGTTTTTGAAAAGTGTCCAGTTTTCATAAAATTGTCGTAATTTTAGAAAATGCTTCAATTTTTGGACAACTGTCCCATTTTTAAAAAAACTCATTTCTTTGGGAAAATTGTTCAATTGTTCATGTTGAAAAAATCGTCCTGTTTGGAATATTATACATTCAGAAAATTGTTTGTGATTCGGAAGTTTTTGATAATTTGTGCAGGAAATTGTTCACTTTTTGGAAAATCGTGCTATTTTTATGAAACTATGGAATTTTTAGAAAATTATTCTAGCTTTGGAAGATTCATCTTCGGAAAATTGTTCAAGTTTTGAAAATTTTTAATTTTTGGAAAATCGTTCAGGTTATGAAAAAAAAATGAAAAAACAGTTCTGAAAAATCGTCCAAATTTTGGAACAAAAAGTAGGTAACGAAAGTAAATATCGATTCTTTTTTTTGAAATTTTTGCCCCGATGTCATCGATTTTTTAAAAAAATAATAACCCATTGGAAAATGAATTATTTTGTTTTTGAAAATTATGAATTTTCCAAGAGGTAAGGGAAGACCAGTGGCGTAGCCAGGAATTTCTCACCGGAAGGGGGAGGAGAGGCTGAATTTTCATGATTTTTTGAGAAATTTTGAGTTCACCACCCCCCTCCCACACTAAATTTTCTTTGCTTTTTTTGGGAGGATGCAAACGCAAAGTGGGTATGGAGACTTGGAATACCAGAAAGGAGCCCTTTTTGGCGTACACTGAGAAAAAAAAGTGTGGCGATGTTGACCACAAATTGTGGAAAAACTCATCCAGTCCGAGTTTATGATGCTTTTCACCACAGCTGTGGTACTTTTTTGCTAAAACTGTGGTACTTTTTTGCTACAACTGTGGTAAAAAGCATCATAAACTCGGACTGGATAAGTTTTTCCACAATTTGTTGTCAATTTTACCACCCATTTTTCTCAGTGTAGTTACTTCAAATAGTTCATTATAGGTATTTGTGATTTTGTTCATGCCCGAGCGAAGCTTTGAGAAAATTTATTTTTAATGCTCCTAGAAGGTCTTTTTTCTCTTAAATTTTTGATCTCATGGAGGGGGGGGTCTGGACCCCCTTGGCTATGCCAGTGGGGAAGAGAATCTCTCCTCCCCTTCAGGATTAAAATAGATGAAGATGAATTAATTTCAGATTTTGGACTCTTTTTTTTTTTACAAATTTTTAGCCTTTGCTCTGCTCGGGTAGATGAATGAACGTGTAATTCGTTCTCAAAATAATTGAATGAACTTCCTCCCCTAGACATTTGAATGTTTTGAAGTAGAAGAAATTCGTCTTTTCCATTTTTTAGGGGGCTTGATTTCGATTAAAAATTGAAATAGAAGTGCTCTTTTGTCTGTACAAGCGTATTTTATGTATAAATAGGCATGGAAAACTTGTAAAAATTCCTATGGAAAACGTGGAAATCACGAAAAATTATTTTTTGATAAATTGGAGCGATCGTGATCTGAATTTTATTTAATTTTTTGATTGTTTGGATGGTGACCAATTTGGATTTGTTTGGAAGTCAAAAAAATTGCAATAGAAAAAAAATCACGAAAAAAGCACGAATTTTTGGGTTTTAATTTCAGAAAGTACGAATTTTGTTTTGGAAAAAATCATAAAATTTTTAGAGAAAAACACATGCGAAAATGAGAATTTTCTGTCAGTTTGGTCACCATTTTTGGTAAAATTAGGTCACTAAGGTCACTTTTTTTGGACCAGTTGAATTAGACACGCTGTATCTGTTTGGTTGACGAAGAAGACGACCAACGACCGACGACCCGACGACGGTGACGCTATATTTAAATATTAGATAATCGATAGTGCTAGACGGTTTGTCTGTATGTCTTTGTATAGACCGCAGGCGGAAAACCACCTCATATGCCGGCTAATTCATTAACTTAATGGCAATTTCCTTGAACTCGTAAGATATCTCGACTGTTGTAAAAAAAAAAAATAGCTGCAGACGATTTACTAATTATACTTTTTTCCCTCTCCTCCCTCGCTCGGTCTCAGTCTGCGTTTCGTTTATTCCGAAAGATAGGTTGTTTAATGATGGCGAATTTTCTCATCGGTTATTATAATTATTTGAAAATGAACAACAAACGTAGCCGTACGTATGAAAAATCCTTCAGACATGGTCGTGGTATCGGTTTCTCTTGGCTAGCTTTGCAGACTACGTATTATGGTATGCGATGGCGCTCATTAAGCATATTTGAATGTTCGGTGGTCTGCGGCTGGCTGGGTACCGCAGAGAGGAGACGTTCGAGTACATGATCGATGATGCAGAGCGTACCTAACTCCTAACTCGATCGGGTATAGATTTTCTTCCTGGTAATCGATCTTTATTCGGTGACGGTCGTCTGCGCAGAAACTATGTTAAATTAGATAATGAGTAATCTGTTTTTTTTTCTGGACCGGTCCAGTGTGTTGAGTCTGAGATGGTTGAGACGTCGCTGGGTAAACAAGAAGTGGTCGTGTGGTGGGTTATTTTTAGAGATGGTTCGAGGCTGCATCGATGCAGAAATTTGGAGGAAAAGGGATGGACAGAGGCGTCGTCAAGGGGGGGCCCGGGGGGGCCTGGCCCCCCCGGAAAAAGTTCTGGCCCCCGCTTGGCCCCCCCCAATTCATGTTGTGTTTATAAATTTACGTTACAGTTACATCAAATAGGGATTTTTAAAGCATTAAAACATGAAAAAACGTCTTTTTAACGCATTTAAAATCCAATTTTTTCAAAACTTCGCCCTCGCTTCGCTCGGGCACAAACAAAATAACACTTCTTTAATTTAATTGAGGCGAAAGTGCGGAAGAATGCTCCCTTTTTACCACCTCCCCATTTTTAGCAGTTGAAAAAAGTCAGTCCCCCTTTTGCACTTTGAAAAAGCAGAAAATTGTCCAACACATGGCCCCTTTTGTGCCCCCCCAATTTTCCATTCTGTCGACGCCACTGGGGATGGATGATTCGAAATATCGAAATATGTGTAGGATGTTTTCAAAAATTGGAAGAAAAAAAATTAAGTATTGATTGGAATTGATATTACAGCGCAGATAGTCGATAAATTAAGCATTAAATTAGCTCAAAAAATATGAAATAAGTACCTCAATATGAAAATCTTCGAAACTCTTGCAAATACTAATAAAATTCGAATAAACGAACTATAAAATTCGAGTACCTATATTAATAACTTGAATCATTAGAAATGAACCATGGTTTCTATAGTCTTACGTGGCCCGAAACTATAAAAAAATATCGATCAACGAAGTCGAAGGCATTTCCGTAAACCGTATTCCAAGATTTGATGGTGGTATTACATCGACTCGAAAAAATAATAAAAACATAACCGGCAATCGTTGCTGGCGATTTGTTATACTTCGGAAGGACGATGATGAAACTCGTTAAGAACAAGAGTTCGAAAAAAGGAGAGGAAAGAAAACAACGTTAGCTTCCAATCGAGAACGTATAAATATTTGTATATTATACGGTCTGGAGGTCTGGACTCATGTACTGCTATATGAAACAAGAACAAGAGAGTTGCGCCAGGTAGGCTTATGAAAGAGGAAACTCTGAAAGACACACCTTCACAGTACCCTAATTTTGCCGACGGTGATTCGATGCACGATTTGGCCTTTTTGGGGCCGAATAAACGATCGCGGTTTGTGGTAGTTCGGTGTAGATTTTGGATAATTACCGTAGGTTTGAATTAATCTGCGATGCTTCGACTTTGTAATCGTAACAAAAACCATTGGGCAAGAGTTACTCTCTCATTTTGAATCAGTGAAAAGTCACTGATAAATAGTCAAAATTGCAGGATAGGAAAAATCAGAAAAATTCACTGATTTCTAACGAATTTTCGCTAATTTTTCAAAGATTTTCACAGATTTTTCAGCAAATTTTATAAATTCCCTGATTTCCCAGTGAGTTTTCGCACTGATTTGTTTTCAGTGAGAAAATTTTCACTGATTTTTAATTGAGAGAGTAGGGAAGGTACATATAAAACAAAGGGTCAGAGATGGCAGTTGAGTGTAAAAAAAGAAGTAGATTTGCTTATTTTTCAATTTGAGGGATTGAGAGAGGCAATTTAGTGAATGGATGAAATATAAGTATTCGATTTCGATTACAATAATTCTGAATTGTGTGCTTTTAGCTTTTGACAAAGCAAGTGCCTTTTTTGAATTTTAAAATTTAAGAGAATTATGAAAAAAGTTTCGCTTTGCAAAACTGGTGAACATTTTGGTTTTTTACAATCGATGAAAATTTTTAAATGTTGATCATGTTTTCATGAAAGTTTCTGATTTGTGACTTCAACAATTTTAATACTCGCCCATTTGAAATTGAAAAAAAATTGAAGTTGTTGAATGAAAATATTGGGGTGTTGAAAGATATTGATTTTTGATGAAGAAAAAATAGAATTTGATGATAATGAAAGTTTATAAAAGTTTTGGAGTTGTGATACTGATGAAAATTTTATTTAAAAAAAAAATGAGATCAATAAGTTTTAAAAATGGAAAAAGTACCTTTAGTTTTTGAAAAAATGTATTTTATTTGTTCAAGAGTTGATTTTGACTTTTGAAATTGATTGGAAATTTAATTTTCAAAATTGATATTAAATTATGATTTGAGATAGTGTTGATCAAAATTTCAAATTATAGTATTGATTGATCTGATTTTTAAAAATTATGGATATTTCTGTGCGATTTTTAAAGTTTATTGATACATATTTTGATATGATTCAAGGTATTGTTCAGAATTTCGAGTTTTAAATTCTATTGATATGTACTTTGATTTTTGAAATTGACTGATTATTGGAATTGAGTCATATTTCGATGTTTAAAATTTATTCATAGGTATTTTAATGTTTTTGATTTTTGGAATTAATTGATAGTTTTGATTAATCTTTTAGTTTTTGAAAAAAATTTTATGGTTCGGTATGATTCAAGGTATAGGTCAGAATTTTGAGTACCTATGCAATTGATGATAGTTCGATTTTTGAAATTTATTGATATTTTGATTGTTAGATCGTTAGATGATTTTTTGAAATTTATTGATGTCTTAATTTTTACAATTAATCAATATTTTTAATCAATCTTGTGATTTTTGAAATTTATTTATGTTTTGATATGATTTAATTTAGGATATTGATCAGAATGTTGAGTTGAGATTGGTTGATGTTTTGGGTTTTAAAATTTTTTGATGCTCAAATAGAGTTGATTGATTGTAGGTTTTCGAAATTGATTAATATTTTGATTCCATTCAATGGTATTAATAAAAATTTTGAGTTTTGAAATTTATTTACTTTTCAAGTAATATTTTGATTGTCGAAATTGGCTGCATAGTTATGATTTTTAAAATTCATGATTATTTTGATGTTTTGCTTTGATTGATATCTTGATTTTTCAAGACTGATGGGTTTCAAAGTTGAAAAAACATTTGATATTTGAAATTTTTGGGAAATTATGATTTATATACAATATTGATGTTCAGTATTTAGATTTTCATACCGATTGAAAAAATTAATTTTTGATATTGATTCCAATTTTTATTTTTGAAATTGATTCCACTTTTCATTTTTGAATTTGGTGAGAAAATTCCAAGTTTCAAATTACGAGTTCTCACTTACTTGGCACCTATGTGAAATTGATTTATTTTCAATAGAAATATTTTTTTTTTTAATTTTGAACTTCAAATTTTTTTTCAATTTTTATAATTGATGGAAAATTTTTTTTCGAAACGACTTTTTGTTTGATTTTACTGAAAATGGTTGGTTTCTAAAATTAATTTAAAAAAATTCAGTTTGGAAATTTTTGTGGAATGGTTCTCAAAAAATAAGCATTTCTTTGAAAATTTCAAGATTGGCAGAACTACGATAAATTTATCGAAAGATGGGTGAAATAGTCTGCAGATGCTCATAAAAATTGGGAGAGTTTGCATTTTCCTCATTTCTTTAGGTGCATATTTTCAAAAAATAGTCACTTTCGGGAAGAATTTTTAGATTTGCGAAGACACTTCAAAAAAAAATATTAGAAATTGGGTAAAATATTATTTTTCCTTCACCTCACGTAAAATTTTGGAAGAATTGAAAAATGTCACTTGAAATTATGATGAATTAGAATCTTTTAGCTAAAAGGGCTTTTTTTGATAAATGTAACTTTTTGGCTTACCTTTTTCAATTCTAACGTTATTATAAAATGAATGGAGGCGTTGAAAAATTTTTCGATGAGTTTGTCGTGGAGTAACTTTTGAGAACAGAGAAGTATGGTAATCTTGCTTTACTTCGTGTTTTTTGAACACATCAGTTTATGAAATTTTGATCTAATTTATGAACTATTTTTCTTCAGTGGTTAAAATTCGAACGAATTAGACTTTCTGAAGGTTTTCTGTAATGAATTTTCCTATTCCAGCTTAAAAGCTCTTGAGGATCAGTTTCAAAATCGATTATTCCAAAACCACTCGTTCGATACCAATACCAGTGACGGAATTTGCTAAATGTGTCTTTTGTTTCTCCAACTCATATTTTCATACGTCTTCATATTACATACCTGTGCTGAGGCGATCAGCCGGTAAAACTTTGGTGTACTGGTGGACACTAAACCGGTCCATCGGACACGATACGAGGCGCGAATTGTGCGCGCGTTCGAGGCGCTATGCATAGCGTGTCCGGTACCCGGTTGCCGGGAGTTTGGTTGGGATTGGGACGACGTGCGCGAACATGGACATGGACGTTCCAAGAGTGGAAACTTAATTAGTTTTTATAGATTTCGTGATGATATTATACATTATGTGTGTACCTACCTATACAGTTTGCAAACGCAGGCGAGCTAGTCGATCTGTACGAAGAAAAAAATAGATTTTGAGTAGTGGGCGAGTTGAAACGTAGATATTTGTAGGAGGTCGGCCGCAGTTCGCGTAAAAAATAATTATTTGGTGACAACGAACCGTATATTCGAAAACGCGAGAGTTGGCGAAGTGAAGACGAGGGGTTACCACAATCGCGAATTTTTCATCATCCACGTATGTAATTTATAAGACCCATCGGTCGTGGCCAATTTATGGTTATGTTCGGTATGGAAGGTGATGACGGACGGCGACTCGATATGTACACAAGAGGGCACCTCGACGCGTACAGGGCCAAGGCATCGGTACCGGCACCGGCACCACGCGCTCCATACAAAAAAGTGTGAATATTACACAGCGATATGTCCGCGTTTGTAAAATGTGATGACACATCAAGTTACCCCGCTGAGGGCAGAATTCTATTGTTGCGCGGCGCGGACCGCTTTCCCGAGCACAGCGTGTTCCCCCCTCGTTTTCGAAATGGTATTCGTGTTACTTAGCGGGAGGCCGCGCTATATTTACCCGTGGGCTATTATGTGGCCCCTTGAAAAAAAAATACGGAATTAAATACGAATTTGTATAAAGGCGTTCGCCGTGTTTTTACACTTGAATCTTCCCGGCTAGATCATTTTGACAGGTTTATTCGTCGTTACCTCTCCCCCACCCCCGATATCTTGGTGGTTATAATAATTCGTGGTCGTCGTCGTCTCTCGTTCTATTTCTATCACGACAATCGTCTCCTTTGAATCCGTGCAATATGTACTCATGCCATAAACTTTGGTAGTGTACTTTGCGAGTACCTACATACTTGATATAAAGTACATAGACATCGTTGTTTTCCGGTATATATGCCTAGTTAGAATATATATACGTAATATACCGAACCGGTTATAATATAAATATGGAATTGATGTGAAACAGTTCTGTGGTGGACTGTTTGAGGTAAAGGTTACTTACTTAAGGAGTCGATGGAGCGGCGGTTCAAACATTACCATATTTAATGATGTTCCAAGTCGTATTGGATTAATGATTGTGACGAGATTGCGCGCACTCATATGGTATATCGCTGGCTGCACATTTGCACGCGTATCGTAAGAGTAAATGATTAGGTGCATAGGTGAGACATCAGCCATTATAGCGATCCGAGGAGACGAGAAGAGAATGAGATGGCTTTGTCGATGCTGCTACATATGCAATTCATAAATGTGTGCTGCTTCTATGCAGAGTATGAAACAGAAGGATTTGACTCGTCAAAAAATTTTGTCCAAAAAAGTCCCACGGGGAATTTCCAGTTTTGAAATTCTGAACTTCGTTGGTAAAAAAAATGTTGACAAAGAGGTGAGAAAATTTAAAACTGATTCAGTGGTTTCAAACGAGTTGTTGAAAATCCTTCAAAATTTGAAACATGGAAAATTTTGGTGCAAAAGTTGTGGAGAATTTGAAAAATCATCATTAGTTAGAATTGTACTCTGCTTATTTGTATTACATTTTAGGATGAAAAAAAATTGTAGAACAAAACTGATTATTTTTTCAATTCTTTGCAATTTTTATTTCAAACATTTTTCACAATTTTATTTTCAAAAATTCACCATTGAACTGACTTGAAATCGTTCAATTGGTTCAAAACCATCGAACTGGTTCAAAACCATCGAACTGGTTCAAAACCATCGAACTGGTTCAAAACCATCGAACTGGTTCAAAACCATCGAACTGGTTCAAAACCATCGAACTGGTTCAAAACCTTCGAACTGGTTCAAAACCGTCGAACTGGTTCAAAACCGTCGAACTGGTTCAAAACCGTCGAACTGGTTCAAAACCGTCGAACTGGTTCAAAACCGTCGAACTGGTTCAAAACCGTCGAACCGGTTCAAAACCATTGAGCAGGTCAAAACACATGATTTGTTTATTACTTTGAAACTGGTTCAGAATCAGTATACTGGTTCAAACCATCAATCTGATTCAGAATGACTGAACTGGTTTAAAAGTATCGAACTGGTTCAAAACTTTGAACTGGTTAGGTTCGAAAACATCAAATTGGCACAAAACCATCAATCTGATTGAAAATGATCGAGCATGTTTAAACCACCGAACTAATTGAAAACAACGAACTGGTTCAAGGTTATCTGATCATCTGATCATCATTCGAGTCATAACGATGAATCTGGCTGAAAATGATTAAACTGGTTCAAAACTATTCACCTAAACCATTGAACTGGTTCAAAATCATTCAACCGGTTCAAACCCATTTACCTGGTTCAGAATCATGGAACCGGTTCAAAACCCTTCAACCGGTTCAAAACCATTCAACCGGTTCAAAACCATTCAACCGGTTCAAAATCAAACAACTGGTTCAAAATCAAACAACTGGTTCAATACCTACCAATGAACTGGTTCAAAGTCATCAATCTAAACCATTCAACAGGTTCAAAACCATTGAACTGGTTCAAAATCATAGTACTGGTTCAAAATCAAACAACTGGTTCAAAATCAAACAACTGGTTCAATACCAATGAACTGGTTTAATGTTATCACTCTCTTCTAAAACGATAAATCTGGTGTAAATTATTAAATTGATTCAAACCCATCAATAAATCTAGTTCGAAATCTTTGAACTGGTTTAAATCCATGGAACTGGTTAAAATCCAGCAATCGGTTTTATAACTACTGAGCTGGTGAAAATCTATCGCACTGTTTGAAACCCATTTAACTGGTTCAAAGCCACTCAACTCCTGCAAACCCATCAATCTGATTTAAAACCAGTACACTGGTTCAAAATCATTGAAGCATTTTTTACAACTTTTATTTCAAACTCATCGTATCCACATTTTGTTATGAAAATTTTGACGTTTGGTTCAAATTACTGCACGGTTTTAAAATTTTTAATCTAGTATAGAATCACTTCCATCCACCATAACCAGTTATCCTTAACAATTTTTTTTCAATTTTTTTCTCATCTCCATTTTTAAAGAATTTTTAACAACTGGTTCGATACCATCAAACCATTTTCAAAGATTTTCATTTCGTTAGAATTGCTTCAATATGTAGTCAAATTTTTTGAACAAAAACCAGTTTCGTAATTTTTAAAACACCCTGTGGATTATGTAAAAAATTCAGGATTAGTATTGGAAGTCCTTCTCATATGAAATTTTTCATATTTTTTCTTACTAATTCTTTCCTACCAAAATTAATTTAAATTGTTTAATACTTTCCTGTCATGCTGTATACGAAAGCAGACTTGATTTATTTTTTCGTAAAAGAAACCCTCGGAGTTGGCAGAAGGTGGAGTATAAATGGAGAATAATTTTAAAAATATTCTACTGCTCTGAATACGATTATAATACTCATGTAAACGTATATAGGTCTAGGTACATGCCATAGGTGACAAAAAAGGGTATGCAGCAGTAAAATGCACCCCAGGTACACGATTGTCTCTATGCATAATATCTGTGCGCGTAATATTTTATCGCTGATTTTACCAACGTCAAGTTCGTTCTCGTAGGATACGGAATAATCGACGAATATTTAATTGAACGCGAGAAATGACCAGTTCGAAAAAAAAGACGACCAAGCGAAACAAAAAAAGAACTCGAAGTTATGTATACCTATACTATGTCGGATGTAAACGTTTATAGTCGTGGTAAAAGAGAGGCCAGAGAGGCTAGAAAAAAGACAAGTACATCGTACGTACATAGCCAGAGGAGGGATATAGAGAGGTAGACCCGGCGTACTATACGAAACAATCATTATTTCATCGAACCAGAATCGCATTTTATCGAAAATTAAAATCAAAATTGTAAAACAAGGAATCTAAAATGAGGAAGCCAGTTTGGGCATCGATTCTTGTTTTGCATTTCGTTTAGTCGCGCAATCAGCGTACGACATGTCACGATATATCGTCTCGCTGAACATCGTACATAAATCAGACTGAATATCTGGTTTTAAATTTTACTTGAAAACAGTGTTCTCATCGTTAAAAATTACTTCTTTCTGTTGGGACGGTCGCGTTGTTGTTTTTTCTCCTTATTTTTTTGCCTACCTTCGTTTTACTTACCTGGTGTATGTTGCCTTGCGGATCTCGGGCATCCTCCGCGTCCTCCTGTGTCAATTGTGAGCGTATGTAGGGATACTTTGGTGCATCTCGTGTATTTTATAGGTACTTGTAGTTGAGTTGCGTTTTAACGTTTTTTCGTGGATTTTGCCGAAGACGTGTGTGTGTATTCATACCTGTGCATTTTATGCACAAGTGTGTCGTTTATGTATCTTTTTTACTTTTTGTACCGTGCCCAAGTAGTTACGTGGATGTCGTCGTTGTCTTTGCTCGTGCATAGTCAAAGTGGGCAATTAAAGAGGTTAAATTGTACGGTGAACGGGTGCTGAATGCTGAGGTGGTGCGGAGGCGAGCTCGATGCCGGTGCTTGGTTTTAATAGGGAAGCATTTTATCTCGTAATTGGAGGTTGACGTTGGGTTTTAGTGTATGGCTCGGTCTAACTGTATGATAGAAGAAGGGAGCGGACGAGTGAGGGTTTCTTCGATCGCAGTGGCGTGGGTATTGGAGATTTTTGTCGTTCAGGAGGTAATTATAAGTTGAGGTAGATTGATGCAGGAGGAAATGAATGATGAAAATGTCGAAATTCGAGAGGATTTTGTCAGGCTCAATTGTCTACTGTCTGATGGTCATGAAAACCAAGAAAAAAGACATGTTTTTTTTTCAAAAAGTGCAACGCTGCTCTTGATAAAAATGCAGAAGGAGCGAGCGAGAAAGATGTACCTGTCTTCAGTAGAATAATTTTAAAACCCGATTCATGATTTCAGTCTAATTCCTTATGACATCTTATGGAGAATAAAGTCAAAATTTCCAGGATAATATTTTCCATAGGATGCTCTTAAGAACCTCAGCTCTTCTGCCAGGTTGGGAGAAAATTTGATCGAATGGATTGGCAAAGTAGCAATATTAAATGCAATTTCAAAAATGCAAATTCTTGAAATTGCATTGAAAAATTGAAGGAAATCTTGGCAAAAATTGTACAACTATGAAATATTTTTTAATGAGTAAATTTCGAACAATCGATGAACAATAATTGGTAACAAAATAAAAATGTTGGAAGTGGAAATTGAATTTGAAACGTAATAATATTGTTCAAATTCAAACAGAAGCATTTGAAATTTTTTGAGATAGATAATGATATGATAACATTTGAGAAATATGTTTCAAAAATCATTACAATGTATGTAGTTACTAGACTCGTAATTTGACTATAATTCTCATATTTCGGTGCAAGATTTATTGAAATTCGATGAAAATATGTACTTACGTACGCTATGACACATTAGAAAACATTTTATAATAAGTTGACAACAAATGATCAAATGATGACAAATCAACTAATCGATATTTATGTTTTTTTGTTCTAGGTGAGTCACCATTTTTTCAACGAGAATTTCTCTTTATTGGTAAAATGACGTGAAAATGAGTAAGTTATTTTTTTTTTGAATCGATTAAAGAATATGGGGAACTGATAGACGAACTGGGGACATCATGACAATTTTTCTGTGAAATGAGAATTGTGGTTTCTATGTCTACTGATGATAGCTTTGAATGAGGTTTCTCGAGATCTAATTTCTAATTCCTGAATTTTCTGAGGTTTTTATATTGTATTCACTGTAGTGCTTTTTTATTTCAACTTGGAAAATTTGACAAAAATTAAATTTTTATTGAAAGTATTGAATTTTGTCCAAATTTCATCATAAATCAAAAAAGTAAAAAAATGAATAAAATCTCAATGGTCAAGTTTTACTTGTTTATTTTTTTTTCCTTACGAGTTTAAGTCTTCATTTTTTGAGGGGAGCTAATTTTTTTCGTACTTGAAATTTTTCAGAATTTATTTAGATCGGGGGGGGGGGGGGGGGGGTGGAAACTAGAAAAAAACTAGAAACGTTATACTGTTTCAAAGCAAATTGTATTTGCATTAAATGGAATAATTAATTTTAAAAAATCACTATTCAAATAATTCGAATAGTGAATTGATTTTTAAATTGTTGGTGAATAAAATTCAAAAAAATAATATCCAATTTAAAATTTAAAATTTGAAAAATTAGAAAATTTTTGGCTTGAAAATTTAATAACTTGAGGCCTATCGAACCAAAGTAAATTAAATTTTTTCGAACTTTTTTCTCGAATCCTTAAGAGAAGAAATCGAGAAAAAAATTTATTATTTAAATGAAAATGTGTTCTTGTTAGTCAGATTTCAAAATTATTATACAAATCTTTCAAAATTTCAACAGATTACCTTAAATGGGTACCAGCCTAATATAATTCATAATTTTTTTGATTTCTCAGTTGTTTTCCCCAATTTTTGCATTAGATATTTTTTCAATCTACAATTTTCATGATTTTAGAAATTGCTTTTGCGGTAAAAATGAAAAATTTCTTATTCAAATTTGATTTTTTTATTTTTTAAGCTCAGCAAGGAGTAGTTTTCCCAATTTTTTCGACTCGTAATATCAAATTTTCATAAGATTCCCTCAAAGGAAACAGTAGATAGCGATTTTTAAATTTTTTTTATTGTATCAAATTTTTTTCAGCTGGAAACACCATTCTGGGGCAAATCATTTCCTTTGTTTTTTAGTTCTCTTCGTCCCTTCATTCAAATTCAACCCTAGATTTTTTTACAATTTTACTATAGTTCATCAACTTCTATTGAATTGAATGAATTTTTCTTTGATTTTTTTTCAACGTTTCAGTGAGATTTTGTAATTATTTTATCATCCTATTTTTATAATTTTTCTCAATTTTTACAATGGTTTAATCATTTTAAAAATACTTTGATGAACTTTTTTCGTGTTCTCAACAAGTTTATCATGTTTCCATGGAATTTTTGTGATTTTTTTGAATTTGATTTTTGAATTTCACTTTTTTGGGGTTGATCGATATCGATGATATTTTGAATGATTTATCATGATACAGGGTGTCAAATTGAACCACAGACCCACAGACGTAAAAACGAAAAAATCCCTTTCTTTCCCTCGCCCCTCACTGACATCCTATTTTCATTTGATTTTAATTGTGTAAAAAGGCAAATGTTGTCCTCCTTTCCCAAAAAAATCGATGGAATGGTTGAAAAACGCCCTGTCATTGTCCTGTTTTTCCATTATGAAATTTTTTAGACACCTTGCAAATCGAAATTGCGATAAAAATTTCCAAAAGAGGGATTTTTTCGCTTTTGCGTCTGGGGTTCAATTCGACACCCCGTATTTATGACGATGAAAAATTGAGGAAAGAGAACCTTAATCAAAAATAAACAATTTTCTTGACTTACGAATTTGACTGACCAAGACAGGGTATAAATACACGAAAAAAAATCGACTTTCGTATGAAAAACATGCACGTGTGAAATTTTGCTATGCGACAGGATACACAAAGACCTACGAAACAGTCTATTATTCACGTCGGTAGACTACACGAGCACATAACCACATACGTACGTGTATTTGTACATATAAAAAGATATAGATACCATCTAGATTTAGTACGTTTTACATACGCATAGTTATATTATAAAATAACTTATATAAAAATATCCCAGAATAAAAAACAAGTAGAGAGAAAAATCGAGCCGAAAAAATACTCGACCCGGTGATAAAAGAACGATCACCGAGAGAATTCGGACCTTTGGCAGCAGAAAACATCGTCGTACCTATGGGATCGGTTTGTCGATGGAAATCGCGTCCAGTCGCAGCAGTCGGTGCAATTGTAATTTCAATTGTTTGTTTAAAAACGATTCAGAATACACGACAAAGAGAAGACAGAGAGGAAAAAAATTCGAATATTGCGGAGATAATTGAGTATATAGAGATAGTTATCCTGCTATAAGTCGAAAGATACATTAACAATTGTATTTCGCCGAGATTTAAATTGAACGAGGGGTCGAGGTGGGGGATGTATGTGTCATGTGCGCGGATTGCGGATTTAAATTCAAGCCAAGTTTAAATTAAGCGGTTTTTTTTGTTACTGGCGGTCTGGATATGGAAAAAAGTATCTATTAGAGATATATCTACGTTATTTAAGTATTCCCCCTTCTCCTCCGCTTCTTCTCCGGTAGGGTTGTTTTGTTGTTATCGTTTTCATCGATACGTTTCGCGGTATAGCTTATTAACCAAATGAAGGCAACATTGTCAGTATTGTTGGATTTATACTCGTGTCAGAAATTTAAAAAACTGGCCACATTTTACCAACTAAAGTCAGTCGGGCCTTAATTGAATAGCCAAATTGTATAGTCGCGTTCCATGTTTTTATCCTCCGTTTGGACTTTTGAATGGTTTCGTTGAAATGTTTTATTGCCGGTGTGTTTCGGGGTCGAGTTTTTTTCTCCATTTTCGTGTCTCTTTCAATAAGGTTTTTTTTTTGGTAAAATACCCTGTAATCGAGGTTTTCTTTTTTTTAAGGAGATTTTTTTCTTAGTTGAAAGTTATTGTGTAGACGGAGGTATTGTTGGTTAAAGGTATACCTTTTTTTTGGCCGACATTATGAAATTGGCCGGTTATAAATTCACTCTACATTTGCAACAGGCTTATTTCCGTCGTAAATGTCAGTATTTTGAAAGTTAAGTACGCGGATATAACGTTCGTACTGTAAAAGTTTTTTTTTCCTTCTCTTCTTCCTCTATTTAACGATACAAAAAGACTGAGTTCTTGACTTTACGACGGCTTCCCGCCGATCTTTATGTATTTATTATTCAGTTTGTTATGTTGGTATAAGAGAACGCGTTAATCACGCCGTTTGTCGAAATTATCGCGCTCTTTTGTTGAAAAAAAATGAAAGAAATGAGGGAAAATTGCCTATGCATTTGTACAGATGATTATAGCTCTTTATGGATGATTTTTTGCATCAACTGTGGGTTTTTTCGGCAAATGAGGATGATTTTCGAACCACATACTTGGGTGGGTTTAATGGTATGACTTTTATTGGACATTAAATCGATGTAATATGGCAACCGGACTTCTCTGCAGTTTTCTGGTTTTATGCACACATCAAAACATATTGAATTCTAATTGCAGGGTTTCTCGCAGTTGGGTATTCATTTTTTCAACCATTTGGTGGACTTTTTTGGCGACAAAGCACGTTGATTAACGATCCGAACTAATAGGTAGTCTTGTTATGGTGATGAGAGGAAATTTTTCGCTATTCAGTTGGCTCGTGATAGCGTGACGATGACGGTTTCTCTGTCATGTCTGGGTATAGTTGTACATAGCTACGTTTACGTCTGTGGGTATTATTCTGTGTCCGCTTTGAAGAAAAGAAAAAAACGAATTACATATTTTTGAGCGAGAGACTTTGTATCAGGCAGTTGGTGCGTGTTGAATAAACAAGGTGCCGGGCGTGGAGAGTGATTTTGCGGCGAGCTGGTTTTTTCTGTATCCTTTATAACTATAGATATTTTTTTTTACCATTTTAACAGGCGGAATACACGTCGACGTGTTTGGCATATGCATGATGGAAGCTTCTATTTCTTGCACAGAGGTTTTCTGAGCTGCGAGCTCGGTCTACGACCTAGCCAATGGTAATTGGAATGATGTTGAAGGGGTGCATGGCTGGTGCTCTTGGTACATTCTTGTATTTGAAGAGTTTGTCCGAATGGTAGCTTGAGGCGAAAAAAGGTGCAGTGAGGCGGTATGTGATTTTGGGGTTTGATGTGGCGGATGTGTGATTTTGTTTTTTGATAGTGTATGAATTTGGGTTGTATTATTTTTTTGAGGGATATGCTTTTGGTGTTAGAAATGCTGATGAAATCTCTCAATTGACAAACATTTAATTTGATAGTCTCTCGAGGCCAAACTGGTTGAAAAAAGAATCTGCAAGATGTTCAACAGACTCTGCAATTAACAAAGGAGTACTTACTGGAAATGAAAAAAGTGCTAGAGAAATCCTGCATTTTTTTAAAATTCGAAATTCATTTTTTTCAATATTCTTTTTAGAATTATTTAAAATTTTTTCATGTTAATTTTTATGGCATTGGTGAATTTTTTACAAAAAAATTTCAGCAGATCTGCAATTCATCAAGATGATCTAAATTTTTTGTTGAAGAGGGGGGAGGTGGAAATATCTTACCGAAAATTCCGCAAAAATTTTGAAAAGTTTCTGCAGTTGCATTTCGATTTAAAAAGTTAGAAAAAAGTAATGTGTTTCTATAACTCATCCAAATTTTGTGACTGGCTGCGTTGAAAAGGTGCTTATGTGATTTTCTAAAAAAAAAATGTTGAAAATCTCAAAATTGTGCGTTTCCAGTTTGTAATTCTCATACTGAAAATAATGAATGAAAATTTTCTACCTATCCAGACATATTTCAAATCCCTCCAATTTCTGGAAATGAAGCTATGAGTTCCACAAAAAAAAAAAATAGGATATTTTGAGAAAAATCCCATGCAGGTGGATTTTTTTCTTCAAATCATCCTGTTGAAGGATTCTGATCGAGTTTTGAAAATTGAAGGAGCTAGGACTGTGTATGGATAAGTTTCAACTCAAAATGGTACCAAATTATAGAAAATTTATAAAATTCGGAAACTTTTAGTTTTTCTTATTTCTCTCTGAATGATGCATTTTCGAAATTATTTCAGCAAGACTTCAAACTGGTGGTCAATAGTTTCCATTGAAAAAGGTTGACTTGAAAATGAATCAATAATTATTATCAGTCATTTTTATTTGGAAATTTGAAACTTGATAAAGTATTTGGGAGTAACGAGGAGTCTGAAGTGCAAAAATCACAAAATCTGAATTTTGTAGAGAAATAATTCTGAAGACAATAATAATTCTTTTCTGTTCGTAAGTCAGAGTGTTTAACAGGTCAAGCTGTCCTGATAAGTCAAGCTGTTTTCAAAAAGGTCATACCGGTCCTGAAAAGTCGAGATTTTTGACCAATTTATCCTGATTTACTCAAAAGGTCAAGCTTTTTTCAAAAATATTGCTTGTAAAAATTATGTTTTTTTGAATTTAATGTGTTTGTTAAAATTTCATTTTCTATAAATAGCTACAGGGTACAAGCGCACAAATGCACAGTTTTTTTTAGGGGATGGGGGCAGGTACTTTGAGGTTATTCGAAAAAGTAATGCAAAAAGTCATTTCAAAAGGTCAAGCTAACCGTAAGTCAAGCTTTTGCTCAACAAATTTTGTTACAGGGTGTCTAACGGTCCTGATAAGTCAAGCCGGTCCTGATAAATCAAGATTTTTCCAAAAAAGTCATGCGGTACTGAAAAGTCAAGCTTTTTGACCAATTTACCCTGATTTACTCCAAAGGTCAAGCTTTTTTTCAAAAATCAAAAAAAACTTCCATTTACCCTGAATAAATATTTTTTTTAAAGTGAAAAAATACAAATTTTTCAGTTAATATTTGTTTTGGGGCTCTACTTTTTTTTTTGAAAATTGCCAATTTTTCTAATCTTAGCCCTCACTTTGTTCGGGCTTGATAAATTTACACAATTTTATTTTAAACATTATGGTATGAACCTTCTTCTTTTTCAGCCCAGACAATTAATATTTTCAATTGAAAAAAATTGTCTTTCTCATTTATAAAAAGACTCGGTAACGATCTCGATGGGAATTTTCAAAAATGCTTCGATGGAGATGAGTCCATAGATATCGTTTTTTTGGAAGTCAAAACATAACACGAAAAAAACCACGAATGTTAATCAAAGAATTTCAGATTTTGGGTCCTCTTTTTTCGAAAATTTTCACCCTCGCTTCACTCGGGCTGAGTAATTTTACACAATTCTTCCTAAAAATCATGTTTTGAAACGAAAAAAAAATGCATTCTTCTAATTTTATTGGAAGACTTGAAGGCGATCTCGAATGAAATTTTCAATTTTTTACCCGGGGGGGGGGGAGGAGGAGGTTATAAAGGAATTTATTATAGTTTTTTTCAAAGTCATAAAAGTAGCACATAAAAAGCAAGAATTTTCGTTTTCTATAGTTTCAATATGACTACTCTCTCAATTATAAATCAGTGAAAATTACCGAAAATCACTGAGAAACAGTCAGAATTGCAGCACAGGAGAAAATCAGTGAAATTTTTTCACTGAAAACAAATCAGTGAAAGAAAATCACTGGAAATCAGTGAAAATTCACTGGAAATCAGTGAAAATTCACTGAAAACTCAGTGATATTTATGAAA
>JAVBJF010000181.1:600000-778394 GCA_033439095.1 Pseudococcus viburni
GAATAATTTTTTTTAATTTTTTAAAAAAATTGATTAAGGCTGTACTTTAGCTTCCAAAAATCGCAGAAAATAGGTAATTGTTGATTTTTATTCAGAAATATTTGGTTGCAAATTTTCTTTCTTAAAACAACAATTTTTGTTTTACTGATAATAAGAAAACTGATTCGTTCAAATGAACGAAAAATACAAGAATTTTTTTCCAAATTTGAAATCACAGCTGATGGCCAAAAATTATGCGTGCGCAATGCTGCGTTGATCACCTCACTACCACAGGAACACTTCATTCTGAAATATACGAGGCGTAGTTGTCAAGTTGACATTCCATTGTATCGGGTCTAATAATTATTTTATTTTCGTTTGAGTTTACGATTTACGAATTTCTGAGGGATAGCGTAACAAGATTTTTTCATCGTGATTTTTTTCCGATCGAACGCGTGCATTTTGATTAAATTTTTTTATGTTGACACTTCAAGTCAATTTTCTGGGTAAAGGAAGGGTTTTACGAAAAAAATTAATAGAACCTAAATTGTGGAGCGTAAGATTTCCTTTCCGCAGAGTCCAATTGGTTTTTTTTTGAAAGCTAAGCTTTAGAGATATGTTAATCAAAAGTTCAATTTTCATCTTTTATTGGAAATATCTCGAAAACTAAGCTTTCTAAAAGAAAACGAATCGGAATTTATTGATAGCAAATTTCACGCTCTACAATTTATGTTCTGTTGCATGTTTTTTTTAGGCATGATTTTCCCAGAAAATTAATTTTTTTGTAATGAACCTTGAACCCTAATTTCAATATTTCCTATTCGTAACAACCCTGAAGTTAATTTTATGAGCACTGGAACGCTGGAAGAGTCCTACGAAAAACTGTACAGAATATAAATCGTAAAGCTTGAAATTTTCCATCGCGTAATAGTTCAGGCAAATAAGAGAAAAAATGTACCAAACCCCAAAAATTCAATCCAGATTTTTTTTCGCGTTTTACGTTCGTAATGGTCCACTACACAACGTACTAAAATGGGCACCCCCATGACCCTCCGCTACCCCCAGGGGAAGGGTAAATGTCTGCTCAAAACCGGTTTTTCATTAATATCTCCTCAAATAAACCTCAAAATTGAAAAATAGTTATGAACAATCTTGTTCTACGTGTAATTTCCTATCAGAGGGGTTATTTTTTTTCAAAAACACTCACTTCCTTGACCAAAAAGGAAGGGTGAAAAACACCTATTTTTCAACGATTTACAGCATTTTTTGAAAAAATGTCACCGCAAGAATTTCAACCCCTACCGTTAATTATAAGGGAGGTTATTGCAGTATTCAATAACCTCTCCTATTATTAACGGTAGGAGTTGAACTTCTTGCAGTGACTTTTTTTGGAATACCCTACCAGCACGTATAAAAAAATTACGCTTCACTGGTACAATTTGGGGTATTTTCAGCTTCGTATTTCCATCATTTCCAAAGATATCGTTGGAAAAATAGGCGTTTTCACCCTTAATTTTTGGGCAAAAAAGTGGGTGTTTCCGAAAAAAAAACAAAAACCTTCTGATAGGAAATTACACGTAGAACTTGAGGTAGGTAATTTCTGCTTACTCAAGCAAGCCGAGTGCCACCAAATCGATAGTGCCACCTTGTAGGGGACTCCAAACTGTAACTCTGACGAAATTTTGAGAATTTTCCCATGCATTGATTTCGAGATGAAAATTTCCAAAAATTGGAGTTTTTTTCGAGGTAGGTAATTTCTGCTTACTCAAGCGAGCCGAGTGCCACCAAATCGATAGTGC
The DNA here is from genome assembly GCA_033439095.1 of Pseudococcus viburni. Classification (NCBI taxonomy): domain Eukaryota; kingdom Metazoa; phylum Arthropoda; class Insecta; order Hemiptera; family Pseudococcidae; genus Pseudococcus; species Pseudococcus viburni. The sequence goes on from JAVBJF010000181.1 coordinate 601,779, forward strand.
CACCTTGTAGAGGACTCAAATCTGTAACTCTGACGAAATTTTGAGAATTTTTGCATGCATAGATTTCGAGAAATTTTTTTTCAAAGATAGGAGTTTTCTCTGAGTTTTTCAATTTCTGCTCACTCATGCCAACTGAGTGCCACAAAGTCGATACCGCCACTTTACACAGGACCCACAACCTTAACTCTAGGCAAAAATTTCAGAATTTTTCTATGCATAGATTTCGAGAAAAAAATTTCAAAGATAAAGATGAACATTTTTTTTACGAATTTTCAATTGTGCTGACTCATGCCTACTGAGTGCCAGTAAATCGATACCACCACCTTACACATCAGGACCCCCAAACTTTACTCTGGAAAAAAATTCTGAAAAAATTCAAAGAAAACTCCTATCTTTGAGAAAAATTTTCTCAAAAACTATGCATAGAAAAATTCTGAATTTTTTCCCACAGTTAACGTCGAGGGTCCTCTATGAGGTGGGTGTGTCGATTTTGTGACACCCAGTCGGCATGAGTCAGCAGAAATTACCTACCTCGAAAGGAACTGATATCTTTGGAAATTTTTTTCTCAGATTCTATGCATGGAAAAATCCTGAAAAATTCGCCAGAGTTACAGTTTGGGGGCCTCTACAAGGTGGCACTATCGATATGGTGGCACTCAATCGGCATGAGTCAGCAGAAATTGAAAAACTCAAAGAAAACTTGACTATGGAAATTTTTTTTCTCAGAATCTATGCATGGAAAAATTCTGAAAAATTCGCCAGAGTTACAGTTTGGGGTCCTCTACAAAGTGGCACTTACGATTTGGTGGCACTCGGTTCGCGCATGAGTCAGCAGAAATTACCTACCTCGAAAGGAACTCAAATCTTTGGAAACATTTATCTCGAAATCTATTCATTGAAAAATTCTGAAAAATTCGTCAGAGTTACAGTTTGGGGCCCTCTATAAAGTGGCACTTACGATTTGGTGGCACTCGGTTCGCATGAGTCAGCAGAAAATACCTACCTCGAAAGGAACTCAAATCTTTGGAAATATTCATCTCAAATCTATGCGTTCATCCACCCTCACCTACCCTTTACTAATGTCAACAGAGACAGTGTATCAGTTATGCAATAAAGAAACAAATTTATAGAAATTTTGAACTCCTATATCTCCAATCACGATTCTAGAAGCCTTCACAAATACCTATATTCATTAGTCAAGATGTCGGCTTGTCATATCCGGAAATCTAAATGGTTCAAAATCCTTTATATTACGTAAGGAGAACAAAAAAAACCTCTAAAAAATCTCGAAATTGGGAATATTATGGCACCTCCTACTCCTCCCCTTGAAGATGTGTGAAGCTCGGAAGCAAGTCAATTAATCGGGGTTGACATTTACTATCCGAATATTGTATTGAAAAATCGTTCCTGGTTATTGTATGAGGTGTACGGGCTAAAAAACTGAGTTTTCGGGGCATTTTTCATACATATTGGTAAATAGAAGGGGTTTTAATTCAAAATTTGGGGCACTTCTAGTCATCGGATTTTAAAAGTAATGACATATTCGTGTTCAGGGAGGTCCTCCGTTCTCTAAAATTTTATTTTGCCCTTGTTCATCATACCAACTTTCATGCTTCTTTCACTAAAAGCCACTTTTTAAAATAAATTTATATTTTGCAGTTGCACTAAAATAAAATCTTTATCAAATTATGCTCGTATTGCTAAGTTTTCATTTGCGAAATTTTTAAATTTTGAGTTACATAATCGATACGGTACCTCATAATTGATACCTAGTATGTAGGCTATACATGAAAGTACACCTTTGTAGCACTTTATTCATTTTCACTTCATTATTAATCATCAATTACTTATAAATTAATTTCCGATTTCAAAAATAGATATTTCGCATCCACATTGATAAGTTTGTTGTTGCAATTTGGTGATAATTGTTGATAATAACCGAAAGAACGATTCTTTTCATCCTTAAATCGGATTTTCATAAAAACTATTGATACGCCCCCTATATTGAAAATGGTTCAACTAAAAAATGTAAACAAAACAAAATTTTCTCAACGCCACTATCAATATCAGTACGTAATTCTACATTTTCAAAATACAGATTACTCTGTCAATAATGAATGAATCTATTTAAAATTTTGTACATAGCTTTACAAGATCATTTTGAAGGGTGTATCATCATTTTTTTTTTTCACCAACTACTTTTCAACTACATTATGTATGAGTGAAAAGTGACGTAAATTTGCCAACTTCAGAGTAATATAATAAATTCAGATAATTAATTATTCAAAAAATAGTGATAAAGCACCCTAATTATAACCTTCCTGAACAATATTATCGAAAAATGAAATAAATCCGTTCATTCGGTTCCTCACAACACGTTTTAAAAAATTCTTCATTTTTACCTACTCATTTACCTCTCATTTACCTACTAAAGTACAGCCTTAAAATGCAAAAACCCTGTTCGTGATCGGCTATTGCCGATCCGCCTTGTTAATCCATGAAAAATATGTAAAAAAAAAATTAAAAACAAAAATAAAATTATGACAAAACGTAAACAAACGAGAAATATTCACGTAGCGACCCTGGCGGGTTTTTGTGGTACTACATTTTGTGTAGATTTGGCAACCTTGTCAGGCTCTAATGAACAGAACTTGGCGCTTTTTCTAATGGCGGCGTCCCGGCGTCGCGTCGGCTTGTGAACGTGAAATAGAAATGCTAGAGAAAAAAGTAAAATGTGTTTTCGAGTTCGGATTTTTAAATAATAATTAGTTAGTAATCATCGCGTTTTAATTTCGAATATATTTAACGTGTTCACTTTCGGAATACACTCGATTCCGGTTTATTCGAATGACGAGTTAGTTTATGAAATGAATGTATGAAACAGCCGAATCAGGTGATCAAGTCGAAACTCGAAATGAACTAATGAAGACTAGAAGTGTTGAATATGCAGATTTTTTTAAATAAATATCAAGCGATCCCAACGTTCCTTACGATTACGAAGTCCTAGATTTTCCGAAACATGTTGATTCGTTCCTCGTTCGTAATTTCGTGTAAAAGTTGTGTGGACAGTACGAGGGATATGTTTGCGGTACAATGGAAATACTTTACGTTATGTTGGAATAATGTCGTGAGTTCAATTTTTGTTTTGTAAGAATTATGGATAGTGGAATCGAACGTATCTCCGTTGATCGGCTAATCGCGTAGCGTCCGATGACTATTGCACCAGTATGATGTCGGGTCGAATTCAGTACCAGTGTGTTTAATTTTGACGTTTGTTTTCCACCGCGATCGAAATCGGAGACTCATGCAACTGTACGGCATTGATGATGATTTGTGGAAAATTATCAGAGTTTTACCAACGGGAATGCTTCTTTCAAGGCGATGGTACGTAGTACATTCTTATTAGATGTAATTTAATAAACGTATTGAAACACGAACTTTAGGTTCGTTTTTTGGTTTTTGATTTTCTGGGTTGTAATATTGAAAACCATCATGTTGAATGAGTTGTTCTATTGAAGTGCTTAGTTAGAATGCTCAAGTAGATGAATGAACATTTCTTACTAGGTTTGAGTCCCTCGGTTACCTATTTTTGTGATAACCTTAATTTTATCTACTAACGAATAGCCGTGATATTTTTATTGGTAAAAGAAAGCGGAAGCAGGAAGCGAGTCACCAGTAGTGAAATATAAATCCTGGAAACCGAGAGCAAAGAGCCAAAGAAAGTTGAAAAAAGGAGACATTCGCTGAAAGATTATGTTGAAACTTACCCATCGGCTGTGCGTATTAAAAGAAAGAAAACGTTTGTTTTTGCGCGTACAGACATTTTAATAAATTCCTAGTATTTTATTATCGCATCGTTTACACGAGAGAAAAAAATTTCGATGAGGAATAATGAAGAATTTCAACACATTTTGAATCTGCAGTTGTCTTTGGGTCATTCAATCTGAATTTGGCCAACTTCCTCCCTGGGTCTTCCGATTTCGCTCAGTATTTTTTTTCCTGTTTCATGTCATCATGCAAATAGAATAATCATCACAATTCCTCTTAACCGTCAGATGCGATGGGTAGAGAGACTTCTTTTTAATTTTAGCTCTAACTTATGACTGATGAAAGTGAGGTCGATCTGATCCCGCTTTTAGAAAGCGAACTTGAAATAGATTTAAAATTTCAACTTCTCAACATGAATAAGTATATTTTAGGGCTGAAGATCGGTTAAAAAACTTTCACATAAAAAAGCGTCGGAAAGAAGACTGAAAGTAAAATGTGAAAAAACTTGGAGATTTTTTCAGGAATCAATTCATAAAACAGACGATCAAATTTTTAATACTTATTGGATTTCTTACACCAAATTTTAGCCTCCTATGACATACCTCCTGACTGTTGAGTTTTTAAAAAATGGCGTGTTTATAGGTACATAACTTTAATGATATCTATTTTCGGAGACATATTTTTTCGACTTAGTCTAAATGTTTATTTTTTTGAGTTTTTTCTTCTTTTTTTTTTTTAATTTTCAAATTTGCTAAGTAATATTAATTAATGAAAAACGCGATGATGAAATTTGACATTTCTGTAATTTTTCAATATTTGATTGGGAATTTATATCAAACATGAAGAACTTGGGAGACATTTTTCAGCTCAAAAAAAGGACGTAAAAGTCTGGCATTGAAAAACTTGAGGAATTTTTTATTAATGATTATTGACGTATTGATATTCACATTCAGTCAGACTAGAGAAGTTGACAAAAAATTGTGAATTTGTCATGAAAAACACTCAACTTTTGAATAAAAGTTGAAGTTCTTCGGATCTCATTGAAAAATCTTTTTTACTTATGGTCATGAAATTCAGATTTTATTTTGAATTCTTCAAATTCTTACGGATGTGAGTCCATAATTTTTTTGATCCAAGTGTAAAAATACGTTTGTTTGGGTTTGGGAGTCCCGAAGTTCAAAATACCAATTTGGTTTTTATATTCGAGATTTTAAATTAGGTACCTACCTGACCCCTTCCATAGAGTCGTAATTGGGACCTAAGAAGTGAAAACACCCAAGATCTGGAGTGATACCTACATAAATGTTGTTTGTTGTGTTTTCGAAGATGTCGAGTCTAAATATCTAAGTATTTTGAGGTTTTGACCTTTTACTACCCCTCTCGTCTCCCTCCTTACCTCAATAATTTTTTTAATAAAAATTGTTTTTCATTAAAATGTCGTTCAGAAAGCCAGTTATCAATAGCCATTCAGGGGTTTAGTAAATTTTTTTTCGAAAATTTCAATTCCTGTGTTGAAATTGAAATGAGGATTAAAAACCTTCCTCTCGCTGCACTCTAGAAGTTTCTCATGGAAGTAACGAATGGGAAATTCTCATCTAATAGCTTGATTTTGACGCAGGAATCGACGATAAATTTATTTTAAGTTTGAGGTTGAAAGCTCCTAATTATTTTTTCCAAAAATGGCATTTCGACGATTTTAGTCCAAATTTGTTCCAAGTTCAAATCTTTTCAACTCAAATTTTTTTCAATTTCATTATTTTACATTTTTTTTTCAAAGTTGTATTTAATTTACAAAATTTTTCAACTGTTTCAAATTACATTTTTCTAATTTTGGTCCCGCCTTTAATTTTTTCCAACTTCGTATTTTTAAAAATTTCTCACAACTCGAAAAAATTTTCTAATGATTTCAAAATTTTTCCTCAAATCATTTTAAATTTTGAAATCTTTCAAGTTTTAAAATTAAATTTTGAATTTTTCGGGAAATTTTCTACTTCAGGTTTTTCAAAATTTCTTCCAACTCAATAAGTAATTGGAAGACATTTTTAAAAAGTTAGGAAGATATCGAATTTTATAAAATCAAAGTTGGAAAATTTTTGAAATTGGATGTAATAAAATACAATTTTTGAAATGCAAAGTTTGGGGTGCATTCACTTTGGGTTTGAAATTATGTTTACACAATTTGAAATTGTGTATAAACATTATTTCCTCGTCGTTTCTGAATGATTTGAATCGATCATTTTGTCACCTTACCAAAATTAAATGGCTATTTTATAGTAAATCAAATGACAAAAAAAGTGCTAACCAGCAGTTTCTGAATTCAAATGAACGAATTTGCACATGATAAAAGTTTATACACAATTTCAAATTGTGTAAACATGGGTGCATTCACTTTGGGTTTGAAATTATGTTTACACGATTTGAAATTGTGTATAAACATTATTTCCTCGTCGTTTCTGAATGATTTGAATCGATCAATTTGTCACCTTACCAAAATTAAATGGCTATTTTATAGTAAATCAAATGACAAAAAAAGTGCTAACCAGCAGTTTCTGAATTCAAATGAACGAATTTGCACATGATAAAAGTTTATACACAATTTCAAATTGTGTAAACATAATTTCAAACCCAAAGTGAATGCACCCCATTAATTTCAAACCCAAAGTGAATGCACCCTTGAACTTCATAAAATTATGAGATTTCTAAAAATAACTGGTCGCTAAACAACGTACTCGTAAAAAACAGCGAAATTTTCCAACTGATAAGTTTTCTTTTCTCTCCCTCTGCTTATCATACAGAAAATTAGAAAAGCTTTCTGATAGAAAAATCAAATGTTTCAAGCAATTTGGTAAATTATTAGTTGATTTTCTGTTTTGTTTTTGACTCCCTCGTACGTGCCTTTCTATCAAAATATTAGTCTGTAAAATTTCCTCTTTTTTACAATTTTGGCTCCTGCGATCGATAAATCGCGTAATTCGTAATACAGTTTCCAAATCGAACTATAAATTTTACCGTGGTCGTCGCTCTAGCAGCAGAACTCACAAATTTATATCTTTTGTCGTCGGATTGTAGCAAATTCAACTTTGAAAATTGGCTGTTTGGTTGGTCGCTGCAGCGGTGGCGGCGATTTACATTCGAGATTTTCGCTTGTGTGATGGTGGTAGCATTAAATATCGCGGCGCGGTATTTTCACCGGCTGAAAAAATAATCTCAGTAGTGAACAAACCTAGACGTCGCCATCTCGCCCGTACTTCAGCGGCACCTTCGGCGACAGCTGTTGAAATGGCGCAAATCGGCGATTTACCCGAAGAAACTCTGCTTCAGATATTTCGTTTTTTATCCACCAGCGATTTACTGAATACTGTTAAACTCGTGTGCAAGAAATGGTATCGTATTAGCGAAGATAGTGTGCTTTATAGTCGAGTCGTAATCGACGCCAGAATCGAACGATACGCTGCCTTGGATATTCTCAAGAAGTACTCCGAGCAGATGCAACATGTCGTATTCAAAGATCGCGCAGATTTGAATTTATTGCTCGGATACGTTGCTCGATGCGTTAATCTGCAATCTCTAAAGATTATCTCTTGCTACGGCCAAGTAAAATGATCATCTCGCTATGAATTGTCGTATTTTTTAATTTCTCTCTTCTCCCTTCCACAACCATTCAATATTTCTTCAGGTACGAAACATTATCAATTTGAATAACGAAGTGAATGTCAAACTGATATGGAAAGTTTTGCTGAAATGTCCCTCGGTAACCACGCTCGAGATACGTCAAACAGCCTTTAAAAACGGTCTTCGTAACTTCTGCCCAGTCAACGCAAATTTGCATAAGTTACGTATCAAAGCTGAAAACAACATGGAGGTCGTCGAGGATCGAATTGAGCAAATGTTCGGGCTCAAGGATCTACGACTGCAAGGGATCAAACTGTACGACGATCGAGCTTTGTTACGTATTTGTGCCAACAATCAACATTCCCTTACGGTGCTTAAATTGGACGTATGGAAATTCGACGGTGAGAAGAACGTTTTTTCAAGCTCGAAAATGTTTTCCTACTATTTTTTTATCAAAATTTCTTCTCGAAATTAGAAAAAAAAATGCTAACCCTAAAATTTCCCCCTGAAATATTGACCTCGAAAATTTTTTCATGGAAAATTTGCCAAGCTAAAAAATTTGTTTGCCAACTCTAAAATTTTTCTGATAACTTTTCATTTCTTGAGTGATGCACTTTTTTAGGGTTGAAAAATTCAGAGCTTGAAAAGTTACGAGAAAAATTTGGCATCGCTCGTATCTTGGTCTGGAAAAATTTAGAGGTTGTGAAGTTTCGAGAAAAATTTTTAAACAAAATTTCAGAGTTTGAAAAAATTAAAGAATTGAAAAAAAGAACAGATTTTAGCTGGAAAACAATAAATTTCGAAAAAAGTTCAAAGTAGGAAAAAGTTGAGAAAATTTTTCGTTCAAGTTGAAAACAATTTTGAGAATTGGATTTAAAAAAAAATAGGGTAAAAAAAAATGAGAAAAAAATTTAGGGTGAGAACAAATTTCGTGAAAAAATTTTTGAGTGGGTAAAATTTTAGAGAAAAACTATCATGTCACGGTGGAAAAAATTTTAGAACTAGTGAAAAATTTGAGAAAAATGTGCAATTTTCTGTGAAAACCGAAGTAAAATTCAAAAATGTTTTGGTCAATATTTAACCCACCTCCCCTTCCCCGCTTCCCCATACCAGCAAAAACTCGATTTTCAGAACTTTTTTATAGAAAAATTGTTGTACAATTTTATGTAAAATTCGTGATCAAAGTTGAAGATTTTTTGATCAATTTTCAACTCCCTCCCCCCCCCCCCACACACACACACCAGCAAAAGCTCAAATTTTCAAAACTTAAAATTTATTGAGAACAATCTTTGAATTTTTTGTTAATTTTTTTGATAGCCGTACCACTTATTGCTATTGAGGAGTAGGAAAAAAAATTATTTTTCGAGAGAAAAGTTTTTACCTACATAATTTTTGTACATGGCAAAAATTAATTTTTGGAAAATTTTCAAGATGAACTGAAAAAATACCGCAAAAATCATGAAAACATCCTTTTCCAATAAAAGAAAATAAGAAATTACATGAAAATCACTCACAAATCCAGTAGACGTTCGTTAAATTTATCCAAAAAAGTAACCTCTCCTCCTTTGGTCTAAAACGTACTCTTTTGAAAGATTTTCAAATATAATTTCGACTTCGAGAATTCTCTTCCTCAGTATTTTTCTCACTTATCTCACCCAAACACGCTTTTCTGACAGAATCCTGCCAAGACGAGCTAATGAAGCACATCGGTCGCTGCACCAAGTTGACCAAGCTCAGCTTAGAAAATTTCTCAGCTAGTGGCCTGACTGACGACGGTTTCGCACATTTATCCAATCTAAAAAAGCTCAAAACGCTGGTCATAACGAACGCCAAGAAGGTGAGCGCGCGAGCCATAATGCGATTGTTCTACGAACAGCATGTGCAGAATTTCGAAAAGCTTAATCTCGGACGATGTCCAGAGCTGCATCAGCTCGTGCTGAAATTCGTAGCTGACCGATGCCCTAATCTGAAAAAACTCTACCTTGATCAGTTCGCGTTGACTTGTCGCTGCATCGGTGTTTACGACTTGCAATACATTGGCGAAAACTGCCCCTTGATTGAGCACTTGGAGCTGAACTCGATGGATCCAGCTGTCGGCGAAGCGATACCTGCGGTGTTGAAAAATTACCCTAATTTGAAATCGTTCAAGTATTTCGTGCGACCGCTCAAAGATTATTTTTCCGAGTACGATCCGATTATGCGACGTTCTAAGCAAGAATTGCCTAATTTTTGCATAACTTGTTCGTTGAAACACGGTATTATAGGGTTTAGAAAATAAATACGGGGATGGTTTTTTCTTTCTTGCGTTGTGTTTGGTGTTACCTTGTTATATGGATTTAAAGATATGATCTTGGGTGACTTTTTTTCAAAAGTCAAGTTTTTTTACATTTTTTTCCAATTTTCTCGAAAAAATCTAAAAGAATTGAATATTTAAACTTTTTAAATGAAATTGTCTCTATATAAATATTTTTATCAAAAAAAATCATAGAAGCTTATTTTTCACTGTTGGATACCTCCTTTTCCTTTCTTTTCCCACCCCTCATCTGAAACGTTTTTCAAAAATGAAGAAAATTGCATTTCATGATTAACTAATTTATGTTTGTTTGCAAAATTGAGAAAAAATTTTAAAAATCAGCACTAATTTATTTGGAGTACAAGTATTTCTATTAATATCAAGACCATTTTGCAAAAAACATTTTTTAAATAATTTTTTTCGATTTCTGAGGAAGGAAATTTTAAAAAAATGATTTTTTGTAAATATCCCTCAAAAATGGAGTAAATGAAAAAGGTGGATTTTCATGTCACTTTTGAAAAAAAAACACTTGATTCTTACCATTTTTGAAAATGATTTTTTTTTTCATTTTTGCAAAATTTTTTGAGTATTACCAATAAATTATGAATCAAAACTTTGAACCATCGCATCGTCACAGCATTTTAAAGCTTCTTATCTACCGTGGATTTTGACCGAAATTAAGGGGAGAAACATCCTGAAAAAAAGTTGAGTTCTCAAGTCATCAGGGGGTGAAGACGGAGGAAACCTTGAAAATGATACCAATTCGCGTGATATTTCTTAACACCCCCCCCCCCCCCCCATGCAATCAAATTCAAATCATTTGCTTGAAAAACTCAAAATCGGCCCAAAAGAATTTTCAGTTTCCAAGAATTAAATTTCGATGAAATTTTCTGAAAAATTGTCATGACAGTATTGTCAATTGCAGGCTGCTTAATATTCTACACAATCTTTTGTAGAATTTTAGTTGGCAGGACTGCCACAAAATTTTTCAAAAAATTTATTTCTATAACTAAAACAAGGAATTGAATAAATAACTTGAATTGAATAAAAATCGAAAAAATTATCGAGGAGTTGGCAATATTGTCATGGAATGTTTTTAAAACATTTTTTTTTTTAATTTATTGTTGACGATCAAGAAATGTTATGACCTGATTTTGAGGATTCGGAGTCCGTGATTTGGATTGAAAAAAAATTGAAAAATCTTCAAATCGCAATTTGTAACTTTTCAACCTGCTCGTTGAATAAAATTTGAAAAAAAAAAATCATGATTTTTAATTAGGATATCAGAATTATCATTATCAATAATCAATGTGTCTACTGCGTATAGGCAAGAAAATTAGGAAAAACTAGAAATCGGCAAGAATTTGAGTAATGTTATGGTGAAAAGCAAGGATTTTAACTGTATTCTCTTACTTGGATTTTTAATCGAGAAATGAAACGGAGGTTCCTTTTTGAATAAATTTAAAGGAAGAAAAAATGTATGAAAATGGCAAAAAAAAAATCAGAAAATAGTGAGAAATTTTATTTTTCGGAACCAGTAGACACCTTGATAATTTTCTCCTTATTTATGCTCCAGCTCCAATCCTTTATTGTTTGTTATCCAAGACAGAGTGAGCAGAAATCTAGAACACATTTGAGATATCATACTGGGTCACTTTTTTAGGGTGTTTGTCACTTTTTTCGACTTCAGTCACTTTTGGTTACTTTTCACATCTAAAAGGTCACTTTAGTTACTTTTTTCCCCTGAAAAATCACTCTTTCTTCGAACTTCCAGGCAAAAATTCAAATTTTCACGTAGAAATTGCCATTTTTCAAAATTCTTAAAGGAAAAAAATTTAAAAATTGATTTTTGCTAGTTTGTTGTTCTAACGAAGGAATTTAATAAATGAAAGTATTCACGTCTTTTCAGTTGATTTATCTTTGAAATGTTTGCAGAAAACTACAAAAGAATGCCCCGAAAAAAATTTGAATTTTTGGTTACTTTTTGGTCACTTTTTGCTCAAAAAAAGTTAATGAAAGTTACTTTTTTCTTCAAAAATTTCGCTATGATGCTTGACATTTGTGCCAATTGATTCAATTCTTACTATGATAATTTTTTTCAAAAACATAAAATAGAAGTTTCAAAAAAAGTCATCAAAAAAATTATCAAAATTTATAAAGATAATCTAGTATGCACCCTAAAATTAATAATTATTGTTCATTATTCAATATTACATTTCTCATTCTCATATGATTGAAAATCACAGTTATTCGTGTAAATTTTTGAAATAGCATCTATCCCTTAAATTTTCAAGATAGGCAATATACCGAACTCAGGCATAATGAAATAGTCTTACGTTAATCAACGATTTTAATCCTCCTCTGATACAGTATGCACCACTATGAAAATCACATCAAATTTTATCTCAAAATTGGCCAATTTTAACATCCTTATCATAAATTATTTTAAAAACGAATTGATACCATACTTTTCTGAAACAAACTTCACAACAAATATGCGTTGTGATACTTGTTCTGTACTAATATCGTTGTTTCCTGTGAAACTTCAGACTATGCCTTGGTTATATATGTAATATTACATTATATTCTGAAAATATGTCCAATTCGAATTTTCCGCTGACAGTAATTAAATTAACTTGAAGTAAGTCTTTAGTCACCTACTCGCTCTCATCTGTAACAAGACTAATATCCTATATTTTAGTTGTTTTCCTCAGATCACAAAAGTTGTCCATGATTCGACTCCTACTCATACTAGTAACATGTACACCTCCCTTGACAATTTCATTTCGACCCGAGAAATTTTACAAATCTCAGCCAAAAACGCAACTCTGCCTAAAAGAAACCTTCATCGATGCGAACCCCTCGATTGCTTCCACAGACAACTACAAAGATCTCATCCAACATAGCAACATGTTCATCGACAAATCACTTTTTATACGAGATCTCGTGATGAACACTGCTCAAGCGACTGTTTTCAGTACACCTCCTGGCTGGGGCAAAACAACTATTCTGGACATGCTGAGAACGTTTTTCGAATTTCAGTTAGATCACGAATACGAAATAGATCGCAATAGGACTTCGTATGATGCCTATGCTCTCTTCACCAAAGGTGAAGTAACCTGGACGAGCCCTTCTCAGGCATTACTTACGCCATTACTGATAGCTGATTATGAAGACACCATCGGTAGACATTTTGGTCGGTATCCTGTGATATATCTGAGTTTCAAGAATGTCACAGGATTAAATTGGTTCGAAATCTGGACTGGTTTGAGGAACGCTGTCACGGAGGCATTTAAACAACACGCTTATATGACCAAATGTATCATGAAGGCGATCTGCGACTTAACCAAAGCTCGAGATATGATGCACAAATTCGAAATCAACCTGCGTCAATTTAAAATCTATCTGAGTGGTTCGGAAACCAGAAGGGTACCGATGAGAAAAAGCATACGATTCCTGAGTGAGATGTTGGACTGGTACTATCATCGTCAGGTGTTCTTGTTCATCGATGATTTCGATACTCCCCTGCTGAGTATTTTCCATTACCCTCATATGCTGCAAAGAGATATCACCAAAGTGAGCTCATTTTTGACTGATTTCTACAAAGAAACTTTCCGACGCAATGTTCACATAAAAAAAAGCATTTTGACTGGGACTTTTAGTATTGAGAACGTCACTCAGTTCCCACCATTGGTGGAAAAATACAATTTCGTCACTACCCCTTTCCCTCACGTGTTTGGTTTCACCGATGTCGAGGTCGGAGCAATTTTTAATCGATTGAAGATTCCTTCGGAGGCCCTTACACAAGCTCGAAATTGGTACAATGGCTATAAAGCAGGGTTGAAACTCGCCACAAGTATTTATACCCCTTCATCAATCGTTCGTTTTCTGAACCTCGGGCAATTCGGAAATTACTACGAACGTCGTCAAAAAATTGACATTTTGGAGCATTTGATGAATCTGAAACCATTACGATTCTCTTTCGAGAGGCTCCTCAGCGATCACGAAATTCCTGTACTATTTCCAAAGCTCAGCGTTGATAAGTTTTCTTTAACTGAAATGAGAACCCTGATTTATAAAGATTTTGGTGATAATGTCACCATTGATGTTTGGCAATCGGCCATGGGATACTTGTACGCAGCCGGATATTTGACAGTGGTTTCCAGTGAGATGCCCAATAATACCCAATTTATCGTATTACATGCGAAATTGGTGAACCTACAAATTCGCGAAGAAATTACTGACAAGCTGTTTTCCCGGTATCATTTTGATTATGGGATATCTGTTGATATGATGTCGTTGGTTGTAGATCATTTGGCAGAATTTACAATGAATGATGAAGCTGATTCTTCGGAATTGGCTCGAAGTTTACGATTCGTGTATTTTTCTTGTGATAATCTGATTGAAAATGAGGCAGATTCTAAGAGTGAACAGAAAACGAGCCACTTTCTGTTTTCCATGTTGAATTATATTTTCTTGATGATTCGTAGAACGTATCAGTTTTCAGGGCAAGTATTCAATGAGCCCTCTAGACCAGATATTGTCATGTGTAGAGAAACCAGATGCGTTGTGATGGATATTGAATTCAATACGGACTATGCTTGCAGTCTGCTTGAACAGGTCAAAGTGTACGAAGACCTTGAGGATCTTCTTAACAGTTATGAAAATGTCGAAACGGTTAAATTTATCGCCATCGATATCAATCCTGAAAAGGATGTGGAAATTTGCGCTCAAGTTCGAAGTATTAATCGTCGTTGAACTGTTTTTTTATTTTTTAAAGATTTAGATTTGTTATTGTACGACAAAGTGATTCAGAATATCAGGCATCATATCGGGTCACTTTTTTCGACTTCAGTCACTTTTGGTTACTTTTTCTCCTCAAAAGTCACTCAAGAATTCAAATTTTCACGTAGAAATTGTTATTTTTCAAAATTCTTCAAGAAAAAAATGAAAAACTGATTTTTGCTAGTTTGTTTGTTATTTCGACGAAGGAATTTAATAATGAAATTATTCACGGCTTTTCAGTTGATTTATCTTTGAAATGTTTGCAGAAAACTACAAAAAATTACCCCCCCCCCCCCCGAAAACTGTAAAAAAAAATTACCCGAAAAATTGAGTTTTTGATCATTTTAGGTCCCTTTTTGGTCATAAAAAGTTACTGAAAGTTATTTTTTTCTTCAAAAATTTCGCTATGATGATGCCTGGAATATAGAGAGGTTAATTTAGTCGTTTTTTCTCGTTGTTTTTTTTTCTGAAAACTCTGGAATAAAGGTAAATAAAATTTTGTTCTGTGAACTTCTTGTGCCTTGTTAATTCAATATCATCGTTCATTTTGTGCTCTCGTTCAAAGTAGAACATCTTTTGATCCTTGAAAACAACACTGTCACTCCAGCTTTTCCGTCTTAATATAGCATTGATACCATCACCGGCATAGTTTTGCGCCAGGAGTAGCTCTGGAGATAAGATACTATTAAAAAAAATTTGGCTGTAGAGGTTTTTTCGTGGTCTAAGGTTTAATAATGGAAGGAATGGAGAGTCCGATGGATTTTCTGACTGATATTCGTC
Source organism: Pseudococcus viburni (assembly GCA_033439095.1). NCBI lineage: Eukaryota > Metazoa > Arthropoda > Insecta > Hemiptera > Pseudococcidae > Pseudococcus > Pseudococcus viburni. The sequence goes on from JAVBJF010000181.1 coordinate 617,017, forward strand.
TCAATTTAGTCAATGGTTAAGCAGCTCTTCATCACCTTCACCAAATTTTACCAACAATTTCTGGCAATTCATTCACCTCTCGTTAAGATGATCGTGTTTGACTTTTTTTTGGAGACAGACGGGTGTTTTGGAAAGAAAACAAAAATCTAGGGCTCTGACTTGAACCCTATAAAGCTAGAAATTGGGTGCAAAATTTTTAGTTTTTAAAAATTGAAAAAATTTTGAATGTTTTAAAAAAGTTTTTTGTCGATAGTCGTACTTTTACCAAAGAAGAAAAAAATATTCGCGAGTTTTTCCCGCTATGATTGGAGGTGTTCGTATGATTTTTGTATCAAAAATTGTTAATTTGGAATTCGGAAGATATTTTTGGAAGTGAATAAAAATTGTGGATGGATTTTCACTTTGAATAAATATTAGGCAGACATTGCAAATCAATTCCTTTTTAGAAACTTGATTTCTTCGTTTTTTGTTTTTTTTTCTATTTTTCAAATCCTTCTGAAATGTTTTCTCAGTTGAGAAAATCAAAATGGGAAAAATTATTATTGAAAAATTTCAAAAATTCATTTTCCAAGTTTTTTTGTTCTCTTGTTATTCGATTATTTGAAGTTTAATTTAATTTAATTGTCTTTTTTTTGGTTTGAAATGCCTGTTAAAAAAAGCAACAGGGTTGCGTTCAGCTTGGTTGTATATATACAAAAATGACGTCATTTTTGTGTACAATCATATAAACAAATTCAGAGAATGTGCAAATTCGTTTCTTTCAAAATCAGAAATTAAAAACTGCTGGCTAGCAACTTAGCACCTTTTTCCCCTTGAATTTATCAGAAATGATTGCGATATTTTCATTGTATGTTTTTATCACCGTTTTTTCAATAATCTGAATCTTTCAGGAACGAAAACAATCTGATTGGTTAATTTTTGTATAGGTACACTTAAAAATGACATCATTTTCATGTATATACAACCCAACCTGATCACACTCATTTTCAAATTTTGTCCAAGATTCATAAAGGGAGGCGGAGGCTGAACCAAACGAATCTTAGGGACACTTACCTTCCTAATAAAATCAGGTTTGGATGAGAAAATGTGCAAAAATGATGTTTCGGTTGTGTTTTGTTGTATTTATGGTGAACAAATTTAGAAAATGTCATTTTGAGTCGTTGAAACTAGAAAAATTCAGTTTGAGTGGAATTATGTTCATTCTAATTTTATTAGACATCTCCCAACATTCTTGAATTTGGTTCTTTTTGGAGAAAATGGGAGTAAGGGGTGCTAATTATATTGCCACGAGCTGTTGTAGCTCAAAGACAGATTTAAATACACTTGAATATATGCGAAAAAAATTGAAAATGAGTAAGTTGTTAGTCCACTTTTTGGTGAAAAACATGAGTCCTCTGAAGATCCTCTGAAATCCAACGGACCCTAACTAACTTTGAAATATTTCCAAAAATAATGAATTTCACCGTGTATAAAAATCTTTTGAAAATTGTCGAAAAATATCGAGAAAAAAGCTCCATTTCACCCGCCCCGCCCATTTGAGATAGAGGGGTGGGACGTAGACATGTGCGCCGATGTCAAATGCCTCGGTGGCGGCGTTGCCCTATTTTTTTCCAGCGTGACGGCGTTTTTTCGGCGCCCGCCGATTTCTTGCCGAATTCATGATTTTCGGCGGCGCGGCGGCGTTTGATCAGCGCGAGATGAATTTCGTCAAGAGTCTGGCCAGATAAGGGCTGAATTTTGACCCTGGCTTTGATTTTCAATTTATCCCTCATCCTCTAGGTATATGATATGATATCCTTTGGGGGAAAAAATTCTGGAAACATTTTAAACCCCAGCCTAGCTTCTACCTTTCGGTGCTGTGGTCATATCATTGCAGTATTTTCAACAATTTTCAATTTCAATAGAAGTGAAGGAAATTTTATGTTTTTTGGCACAAAAATTACATCTCATAGACCCATAGAGACGTAGGTATTTATGATAATTTTTTCATTACATTTGGTGCAGTCTTCCATGAGATTTTGGCCATTTGAAATTTTCAACTGCAAAAAAAGCGTTGAAAACGAAGATCAGCGACTTAAAAAAAATCCCAAAAACGTGTTTTTTACTATAGATTCACCCCATGTATTCTCAAGGATCGAAAATCGCGAAAAACTGACAAACTGTAAAAAAATGGTCTTATTTTAGCAGATTTTTCACATTTTGTACGTTTTTCACGGATAGAAATGATCAAATGGAAAAACAAACGTAGGATTTATGTTTAGGGGGTCAAAATACCCCGATAAACGCCCTTTTTTGCGATCATTTTACTTGAGTTCTCAAAATTCACTTTTTTTGTCATGAAAAATGAGGGGAAAAAAATTTTGAGCCTTGAAGTAGAATGATCTTGAAAAGGGTATTTATCAGGGCACTTCGACTTCCTAAACACGAATGTGACATTCTTCATTTAGTCATTTATTTCCTAGAAATTAGCATTACGCCGAAAATACGCCGATGAGATTTTCGACGGCGTTTCAGCGGCGTTGAAATGGCGCGCCGAATGTACGCCGATTTTTCATTCGGGGTGGAAAATGAGAATATCGGCGGCGGCAATGTCTAGGTGGGAGTGGGGTCAATCGTTTGTGTTAGGTTTGTGCTCTGTTGTGCTGGCATTAGTTTTTTTGTGCTCATTCCCTTTCCCTGAAACTGAATACTATATTCATTTTCAGTAAAATTTTCTTTCTAAACTGAAGGTATCTCTACACTTCAGATAACAATCTTGACAATTTTATATTTTAAATTTTAATTGATTGAAGATCTTAATTATAGGTAATGAAAAAAGATGTACTTCAGCCCAACTTTTCTTCATTCTGGTTTCGAATTTTTCGTCTTGGATAATATTTCTCATGAAAAATGAAATATTTGAACAAAATTTGGAAACGCCACAATTGCCTGTGGTGTGGAAGTCCCTTGAATTTTGTAAAAAAATAGATTGAAAATAAATTTTACTGGTTAGCAAAGAGAAATTTGACGCTTTAGAGGTTGCCTTCTCAAAGTGAATAGACTATAGGGACATGGTATACACAACTTCAGGTTGTGACTTCGGGTGCTGTCGTGTTGTGTCGGGATGTGTCGTGATAAGCACTTGGAAAGTGAAATATTTCTTTATTTTTAAGGCTGCGACTAGGCTCGAGATCGTTGATATTTTTTGACTGAAATTTATTTGGATAAAAGAAAAAACTCCCTCCTTATTTAAAATATTTTTATTTCGCGAGTCGCTTTTGGAGAACTAGGTTCACCTATTTCTATCCTTGAAATTTATTCATTTATTTTTTCATTTGACACTTCGGGAAAAAACTGCACGTTTCATATCAAAAAGAAATATTTAAACGCATTCTATCACTGAACTGTCCTTTTACATAAAAAAGTCAAAAATTGACGTTTCATCATCAAAATTGACCCTTTTTGATCAAAACTGACGTTTACGTATTTTATTTCCAAAAAAGAGAGTAATAAATCAATTTTTTTATAAAATGAATTGAAAATTAGTATGATATCAAAATGGAAAATTAGGACACTTTGTTTACTCCACTGGCTTACGGCGCTGAGGGATAGGCAAACCAGCGTTATTTTGCAGTCTCTATCTGGGCGACTCCACAAGTCCACCAGATAGGTAGGTGGCGCAAATACCTACAGTTACCAGGTTCTAAGAAAAAATGAGCATTCCAAAATTTTTGGTGGTTGGGACCCTTTTTGAGATGCGTGATTGATTGGATGAATGAGACGGCTCTCAAACCAACCTTTTCTAATTACAGGTGGTTTCTTATTAAAATCTGCGATAAAAATATTTCGTGGGCAATTTTCTCGGAGCATACCTATACTGGTTATAACAAATTTTTGAAATAAATAACGAAAAAAAACGAGCAACATTTATAAAAAAATGAACGCGCCATAACAGAACATAGTTGATTAGGCATAGTAACCCTAAAATATAAAAATTGTGAAAAAAAACTTAATTTTTTCACATTAATCAAGTTTTAAAAAATTACAAAGAAGTACTTAGGTAGGTATCTACGTAATGTTTTTACGAGTTTTCGTTCAGGTGTTTTAAAAATTGCGGGGAATCTTCCAAAGGAATAATACTGTGTTCAGGTAAATGTAGGAAAAATTTCTCGCATGATTTTGACGTTCCTTTTAACTGTACATTTTACTTAGGTAGGTATTTTTTTTAAAAATTACCGGTATTGTTACTGAAAAAATGCACGTTTTGGGCATTAAAAATTCAAACGTTTACCTAGTAGCAAGCTTTTAGAATTTTCATTAGCACTTGAAAATAATAGAAATAGGTACACTGAAAAAAATGGAGAATGAAAAATGAATAGAAAGTGTTGGAAAAAATTATAAATTTTATTCAAAAAAAATAAATTTTATCCAAAAATAATAAATTTTATCAAAAAAAAAAGTTTATCCAAAAAAAATAATAACGGGGCACCATTCGCATAATTAGCAATTTTTATCAAAAAAAATAATGAAATTTATCACGAAATTTGGTAAAGTTTATTGCATAGAAAATAAAGTTTGTCAATTTTGCGATAAATTTATTATTTTGCGATAAATATTATTATTTTTTGAATAAATTTCACTAGTTTTGTGAATGGTGCCTTTTTATTATACGTTTAATAAAATTTATTTTTTATTTTTTTGAGTGTAGTATTCTAGCTTACGTTAGAACGATTTGTTATGTTGATTTTTTTTCCAACCAACTTTTTAAAACCTCTAATATTTTTTTGCGCGCTTCTTTTAGTTCAGGAATATCCTTATCGCAAGCTTGGTATATATCGGCGCAGTGTAAAGTTCCTGAAATCCAAAAGATTTAATTGAAGTGTATTTTAATATTATAATACGGACTTTTTAACTAAAATAAAGCCCAAACCCAAAATAAATTAGCAGAAAGGGGAAGTTTCGGATATAAGCTCAGTAGGGCATGTATTTCAATATTCCCGAACTTCCCTAAAATTGGTAAATATTTCGACCCCTTTTTGGGGGGGTGAAGGAGTTCAAATTTTGATTTTTCGCCCATAACTTTCGAAATTACGCATTTACGAAAAAAAAGTTGAAACAAAAATTGTAGAGAATTGAAAAACAAATAATTTTGTTTTTTACAGTTTTTTTTAGGACGTCATGGAAGGGAGCTGAGGCCTTTCGAAAAAAATCAATTTTGAAAATTCCCTATTAACAGAAATAATTACCAAAAATCGGGTTAATCGACTTTTGGAAGCGGTTTTTTTGCATAGTACATCCCATTACTATGTAGAACAAGAAAAATGTATAGCCGACCCCTCATCTCAAAGTAGGGGGGTGGACCCTCCGTAGAAAAAGTTGCGTTTTCCCCCAAGCATAGCTCAGCTACAGTGAAAAATTCGAAAAATTGGTTCAAACAAACGTTGTAGAGCGTTGAAAGATTTTTTTTATTTTTTTTCTGCGTGGTCTTGGAAGCGAGTTATTGCAAGAAGAAAAAAAGCGGCGCGGCGTTCAAAAATTTTTCATCAACTCAATAAATTACGCATAGCATGTGTAGATCTAGTATAAAATCTAGCGAACCGATAACCAAAAAAGTGGAGTTCTGGGGTTTTTGTGATCACTGAACTCGATTTTTATAGTCATTTAACCCTTGGACCCAAATTAGGCCTCAAAAGGCGAGGTTCAAAATTCGTAAAAAAATTTTGAACGCTGCGCCGATTTTTTTTCTTTTTGCGATAACTCGCCTCCGCGACCACATAGAAAAAAAGTAAAAAAAGTAAAATGTTCTTCGTCTTTCAACACTCTACAACGTTTGTTTGAATCAATTTTTCGAATTTTTCACTGTAGCTGAGCTATGTTTGGGGGAAAACGCAACTTTTTCTACGGAGGGTCCACCCCCCTACTTTGAAATGAGGGGTCGGCTATACATTTTTCTTGTTCTACATAGTAATGGGATGTACTATGCAAAAAAACCGCTCCCAAAAGTCGATTAACCCGATTTTTGGTAATGATTTCTGTTAATAGGGAATTTTCAAAATTGATTTTTTTCGAAAGGCCCCAGCTCCCTTCCATGACGTCCTAAAAAAAACTGTAAAAAACAAAATTATTTGTTTTTCAATTCTCTACAATTTTTGTTTCAACTTTTTTTTCGTAAATGCGTAATTTCGAAAGTTATGGGCGAAAAACCAAAATTTGAACCCCCTCATCCCCCAAAAATGGATCAAAATATTTACCAATTTTATGGAAGTTCGGGAATATTGAAATACATGTCTTACTGAGCTTATATCCGAAACTTCCCCTTTCTGCTAATTTTTTTTGGGTCAAAACCTAAAAAGTCCGTATTATTAATGTAATGGACTTTATATCATTCGATGAAAAATGAAAAAGAATGAAAGATAGGTATCGCACCTCCAGTGCAATAACAACATATCTAAAAAAAAATTGGCCCTCATATTTTTTTTCTGAAACGCGCTTATCTGTGATTAGTTTTCAATTTACACCAAAAATAAAAAAGTTTATTTGTTTTGAGACGTATTGTTATTGCCATCGACCTTACACTTAATATGGACTGCTAATGCAATGTAAAAATCTAACGTTGTTTTGGGAAAAGAATATACGGGGTTTTTCTGGATTCAAAGCACGCGATTGGTAGTTGGTACACCACACATAAACAAACGGTAATCGCCCTTCCCCGCATCCCGTGATGTTAGGCGTTGTGAGCATGCGCACTTGCGTTCTGGTAAAACCCCGTAAAATCTTTGGCCGGAAGCCTTCCATTTGGATTAGCAGTCCATATTAGTGTAAGGTCGATGGTTATTGCACTGTAGGTTCGACATGAATAAAATGAGACGCAGCCAGGGATACCCGACCATATGTCGGAAAAGTAAATTTCGAGAAAAACGCAAATTAAAAAAAAAATGACCAAAAATATGAAATTTTTTTTTTTTATCAATTTGTATACTATGAACCCTCTACTTTCATATGAGAATAGGTTCAGGTCCCAAAAGTGTCAACTTCTTGGTTAAAAAACGAATTTTGCTGAAGACCTCTGAGAAATTGAAACCATACCATATGTCGGAATTTTATAAAAATATGTTAAAATTTACAACTTTCATTATTATTGAAACGTAGTAGTGTTCAACAAATATCCGGATATCCAAATACCAAATACTATTTGGATTATCCGGATATCACACGGAAATTGCCGAACAGCTCCGAAAACATTCCGAAAACGGTTGAACTTTTCCGAGAGTTCCCGAATTCTTTCACGAACCCTCACAAAATTTAAAGGTCGATAATCGAAATCGAAAAATCGAAATTGAAGAATCGATTATCGAAATCGAAAAATCGAAATTGAAGAATCGATTATCGAAATCGAAAAATCGATTATCGAAATCGAAAATTCAATTTTTCCACGTTGAAACTCTTCATTTCGATTATCCGGATATTTGTTGAACACTAATTTTCAAAGCATGATTTTCACCGTTTGGTTTGTAAAGTTGTTTGACTTGCACTATGATTTCATTTCTCAATGCACGTAATTTCAGGTTCGTTTTAATGAACTACAGTGGTGTACGATCATTAAAAAAACAAATTTTGTACCAAAAATGTCATTATTTCTTGAAAAAGATGATTCCCGACATATGGTATGGTTTCGATTTTCGATCCCGGCAACTTCTGGAAAGGGTCAATGACCTAAAGTGATGTAAGAGGACGTAAATAAACTATTTCCGATGAGAAAAGTCGTTTACAGAACATAATTTTTTTTTATTCATTGAAAACAGTTCCAAATTTTGTTTTGCGTTTTTCTCAAAACTTTGATTTTTGAAAATCATTTTTTGACAAACTTTGAAAAATCATAGAAAATTCATTTCTCAACCTTTTTTAATGCGGTTTGCGCTATTCGAAAGGTACAAGTCTGTACTACTTAAAGAGTCAAAAAAACGAAAAAAAAATTTCCGACATATGGTCGGGTATCCCTGGCTGCGTCTCAAATACTAATCAAGTACCTGTAGGCAAGCTAATGAATTGGAGAAACCATTATAAATTATCACAATCATGAACTTTCTCACCTTCAATAAAGATGGTTTCATATAAAGAGCCATTCGTTTTCTTACAAAGTCCTAGCGCATGCCAAGGGTCATGAGATCCATGAATGAATATCACATTTTCAATGTTTATGTCTAATCCACCATAAATCAAATTTGTTCTGTTCACATTCTCTTCCAAAACTTTCAAGCTGAAACTTTGAAGACACGTAACTATTTTTTCATGATGTAAATGGCCATTTGATCAATGAGTAATACCACGACCGACTGATAAAAATAAATAACTATCATACAAAAGAAGATATTCCAAAATCCAAATCGAAGTAAAATTTTGAGCCTAAGCTTCATCACCTATAATCGCAAATTACCCATTTTATTGACCTATTTTATCGAATAAAGCACAGTTTTCCGAAGTACGTAACTTTGAATTAAAACTCACATTTTTAAGCAAGAATTTTTTCTGGAAAAAATTGCGCACGCATTGAGGAAAAAAACTGAAAATTCGTAGGTACCCTATTTTCGACATGTCAAATCGATTGGAAGCGATTTCAAGACGTTTCGGAGCGTCCAAAAAATTTTGGAATTTTCCAGCGCTGTAAAAAACCCCATAAAAATGGTTCATATGAATTCTTGCTTACATCTGAATTTGAACTCAGAATAATGATTTTCGGAAAATTGTACTTTAATCGATAAACTAGATCACCAAAAAGGGCAATTCGCGATTATACTTACATGATGAAGTTTATATGAACCATTTTTAAGAGGTTTTCTCCAGCGCTGAAAAATTCAAAAATTTTCTGGACGCTCCAAAACGTCTCGAAACCGCTTCCAATCTATTTGGCAAGTTGAAAATGGAGTACCTAGCCAATATCAGCTTTTCCTTCGTTGTGTAAATTGTTCTTTATTCTATGAAATAGGTCGCCGATAATTCGTGATTATAGGCGATGGAGTTCGTATGGGCCATTTTTATAGAGTATTCTCCAGCGCTGGAAAATTCCAAAATTTTTCAGTGTCTCCGAAACGTCTAGAAACTGCTTCCAATCGATTCAGCAGGTCGAAATTAGAGTATCCATACACCAAATTTCAGTTTTTTTCGTTGATTATATCAAATTTTCATATTTTGCTGGGCGATAAGGTAATTTTGAGATTTTGAAAATTCCCCAAAATTTGATAAATGAACTACAGCATTTGAAATTTTGGAAATGGAATTTTTTTATGATGTATGTACTATGTACCTAGATATTTTCGATTTATTTTTGTTTGGACTCAAAATTTTACTTTGAGTTGGGAAACCTCCCTTGTAAGTTCTGCTTACTTTGAGCCAAAAAACGGATCACAGGCTTCCTTGACCGCAGCTTCATATTCTTGTGAAAGAAAGTGTTTTACAGCTGATAGGTAGGTTGTTTTAGAATAGCTCAGAAAAAAACCAAATTCCGAACATAATTGATAGTTCCATCCAACTAAATGCGTAACATCACACAAAATTTTCAAACTGATTTTTAATTCTTTGGTAGGTAGGTACTGTGAAGACTGTATGTGTATACGGGTCATTCTAAAATTTCGCAGAAATTCGTCTAGGAATTTTTAAAAAATTTTAAACATTTTTTTCTGAAAAATTTTGATCAGAGTCGTTAATACTAGAGTACCAGATAACATTCACATGCTCACACAACTGGAAAACAAAAATAGATTTTCCCCATGTAATTTAAATGGGGAATGCCACGACGAGGACATCCACGACGAAGGACAAAATTGTAGAAATGTCCAAATTGTAAGAAAATAATGCGTTTTGAGGAAAAACCAACTATTGCATCGAAAACTGGTTCACCTTCTTATTTTGAGGCAGCTTTGAAAAAAATGAAAAATTGAGGTATAGCCTCACAATGAAGAGCCACGACGAGGACATTTCTGTGTGCCGAATCATAAATTTGGAAACATTTTTCACGAAATCGTTATTATTATGAACACTGAAGTCAAATCTACAGCTGGACAGTAATTTTATGATGTCAAGGTATCGACTCGACCAATTGTTGTATTCTAAAATAACCAACTGTCTCTCTCAGCCTTTCGAGAAAAAAAGCCACGACGAAGGACCAAAAATTCCGTACGCTACTTTGAGCTTTTAAAAATGTGCTTCATCGACTTTGAAATATGTTTTAAACGTCATAATAAGTAATATGGGACCTCTCTGCATTAAGTTGGTGCAACAGTTCAGCTTGGAAAGTTGCGATAGGAGAGAACAGAAGTATTTTGACTTCAGCGCGAAATCAAGTACAGGCCACGACGAGGACATTTGGACTACTTTTTTAGCCCCCTCGGGGACAGGAATATTTTTTGCTCCATTATTTTCGCAGGAATATGTAGGGGGGATGATTATCTATCTATACATTCCAACCGCATTGTTCCAGCATGTATATTTCCTGAGATAATTACTCCGTACAGAGTTTTCTGCGAAAATTTAGAATCACCCATACAGTCTAACTTTTGGCAAAAAAAAAATGGCAAAAAATTTGAAGACCCTCCATTTTTTGTCAATAAATTTCCAAATTGGTAATTATGTGGGCAGAAATAATTGCCACTGCGCTAATCGGGTACCTACATTCGAATAACCATGAACTTCCGCAATAATAATTATACAATAGTCAATTTAGCTAAGAAATAGCCGGCTTATTCCATGTCAACTCGACCAGGTTTTGACCTTGGGTCTTCCGATTTCGCTCAAAATTTTTTTACGAGTTCCCCTCGATGGTCTAATCAAGGAATCACCGTCATTTCGATCCTAATCCTTCAGGGGGCGGGGGGTGACCCTTGTAATTTTCGTATAATTGGGATTTTTTGCGAAATGGCTCAACTGTGAAGGCGCATATCTCAAGTTCGGTCATGTCCAAGATGAATCTGTTCATGCGGTTTTGTAGAGAATTGAAAGCAGATTCAAAATTGATGATCATATTTTGAAAAGTTTAAAGTTGAACTTTTAAGATGAAAGCTCAACTTTCATGATAAGTACAAAACATGAGGGCCCCCATTTAGAAATCTGAAAAAATTACTATGGAGAGAACTTTTTATGTACTTTTCAACTAACAACTTTTCAAGGTGGGATCTCAATACCCCTGGGGGGCACAGGGGTCCTCAATTTTGGTCAAAATTCAAGAAAATGTAAAACGTGAAGTGATATATCGATTTCTACTAATTCGAAGGCGCTGAGTTCGAATATGAGCTCAGTTTTTTCATCCGACTCCTCTGAACCCCCCTATCAGCCCCCCTGATGGGGTTAAAATTCAAAAAAATGAAAAATCACGTGTGACGTGTCGTTTGTCAGGTTTTTGAGAGCGCTGAGTTCGAATATTTGCTTATTTTCCGGATTCGACCCTTGGGTGCACCCCTAGCCCCCAATTTTGAGAAAACACATGTTAAAAAAAAGAAATTACATGTGTTATATCGATTTCTACTAATTCGAGGGTGCTGAGCTTGATTATCAACTTACTTTATTGATCGGCCATCCCCATCTCCCCATTTTGACTCCCAAACTGCTAAAAATTTTTAAAAAACGATGTTTTTATCAAAAATGGGTGCTAGGGGTGCACCCGATGGTCGAATCCGGAAAATAACCAAATATTCGAACTCAGCGCTCTCAAAAACCTGACAAACGACACGTCACACGTGATTTTTCATTTTTTTGAATTTTAACCCCATCAGGGGGGCTGATAGGGGGGTTCAGAGGAGTCGGATGAAAAAACTGAGCTCATATTCGAACTCAGCGCCTTCGAATTAGTAGAAATCGATATATCACTTCACGTTTTACATTTTCTTGAATTTTGACCAAAATTGAGGACCCCTGTGCCCCCCAGGGGTATTGAGATCCCACCTTGAAAAGTTGTTAGTTGAAAAGTACATAAAAAGTTCTCTCCATAGTAATTTTTTCAGATTTCTAAATGGGGGCCCTCATGTTTTGTACTTATCATGAAAGTTGAGCTTTCATCTTAAAAGTTCAACTTTAAACTTTTCAAAATATGATCATCAATTTTGAATCTGCTTTCAATTCTCTACAAAACCGCATGAACAGATTCATCTTGGACATGACCGAACTTGAGATATGCGCCTTCACAGTTGAGCCATTTCGCAAAAAATCCCAATTATACGAAAATTACAAGGGTCACCCCCCGCCCCCTGAAGGATTAGGATCGAAATGACGGTGATTCCTTGATTAGACCATCGAGGGGAACTCGTAAAAAAATTTTGAGCGAAATCGGAAGACCCAAGGTCAAAACCTGGTCGAGTTGACATGGAATTAGCCAGCCCTAACCTACCTAAAATCACCGATTTTTTTGGCCTCCATTTGGAAGGCAAGAAGGTTAAAATTTTGGTTTTCCGACTATAACTTTCAAAATTACGCAATTACAAAAAAAATGGGGCAATTTTTTTTGTCATACTTTGTTACACCGAATGTTTGATTTGCATTTCGCCAGCCCCCCACACCGATTGGGTGGGGAGGGGGGTCATTCGTTCGTGCTTGTTTGTGCTTCAAGTCCGATCGTTTGTGCTTCACCCCTTTCTAAGTTATGGAGAAAAGTTTGTGGGGGAGGGGAGGCTACCACCGATCGGGTCGAAATTAGGGTCATTCGTTTGTGCTTCGTGGGGGTTGGAGAAATAGTTTTTGGAAAAGGGGTTGGAAATGAAATTTTAGAAAAAAAAGTTCATGGGATCGTTGGCATTTCGTTTGCGCTTGTTTGTGCTTCAATCAAAAAAAGTGTAACCCTCTTCCCCTTCAAGTTAGGGGGTCTTCATAACGGGGTAAATTCCCCTGCTAATCATTGAATAGGCTACACTTGATACGTGTACTTATAAGCTATAACCATACGTTTTATGTAGGTACCTATTATGCTTGATATGTATTTTCTACATTTAAGTAGGAAAGATTCTGAAAATTTCTCAAATCTAAAAGGCTCTAGTGTAATGAGGGGGTCATTTGGCCTCAAAGTGGAACTTTGTAAAAATTCTTTTGCCATTCGATTTGCATTGGTAAAAGATGATTTTAGAGCGCATACGCGAATTTTTATCTCACTCTTAGAGGGGCTGGGGGTCCAAAATACGCGATTTCCTAGCTAAACACTTCTAAAAAATAAAAATTCTATCTCCGCGAGTTTTCAACCGATTTTTTTCAAACTTGGTACATAGGTAGAGGTACTAGTGGGAAGTGCTCTGAAATTTTTTCAAATTTTTTCGACCACTGTAATGCCCTTGAATTTGCCCTGGGAGGCACAATTTTGGTGCCGTCTTAAAATTTTTTCAAATTTAAATTTCCTAACGTATTTCACACTCCTGAGAATTTTTTCAAGTGGTGGATTCGCGGTGTCTCATTTCGATCTTTATTCATCAAGAACCTTCTGAATTCGAATTTGTTATAGGTTTCCAGATAGGAAGTGAAATACCTTCTTAATCGACGATTTTTGGTGGCGAAAAACAGCCGATTTTCGTTAAAATTGACTCGAATTCGCAATTTCTTATTTTCTCAACTAAATACATGGAAACAATCCTTTTTTTCAAAACTGACATGAAATTGCGGTTTTCAATTTTCTTAACCCCATAGAAAGCTGAACCAAGGCTTCTTAAAGTAGGAAGTTCTTCAAGAAAAAATGACAGTTTTTCGTCACCAAAAATCGACGATCAAGAAAGTATTTCACTTCCTATCTGGAAACAAATAACAAATTCGAATTCAGAAGGTTCGGATTCTTTTGCAAATTGGTTTCAAATCCTAAGAAACTCAACAATACTCGTCTCAAGATGAAAAAATCATAATTTTACCTCTTTTTTCTCAAAATCGGCCACTTTTCGCGACACAAATTGTACGATTGAGCAAGTTCTAGGCTTTTGATCGGAAAACTAATCGCAGATTAGAGTTCAAGAGGGTGGAATTACATGAAAATGAAACCAAACTTATCCCTATCCTTTTATGTGAAAAAATCGGGGTTACCCCTCTCCTAAAACTATCCCACACTCACTCCCTTAGAGTAATTTTTAATGACTTTACTTCTTAAAAATTTCCTTATGGGTTATACTAATATAAGAACCCCATTTCATTTCGTGTTCAAAAAGTGTAGTATGCCTGAGCTAACCGCTGGAACTACATTGAACTACTAGCAGGAAACTATAAAAAATGAAAAATTGATGAAAAACAATGATTTTAAGCAACAAAAATGATGAATTACACCAGTTTTTTGAATATTTGACCACTTTCCACCACTTGAAAAAATCTGAAAAAATTTCAGAGCACCCCCACTAGTACCTCTACCTATGTGCCAAGTTTGAAAAAAATCGGTTGAAAACTCGCGGAGAGAGAATTTTTAGAAGTTTTTAGCTAGGAAATTGTGTATTTTGGACACCCCCCCCCCAAAAAAAAGTGAGATAAAAATTCGCTCATGCGCTCTAAAATCATCTTTTACTAATGCAAATCGAATTGCGTAAGAATTTTTACAAAGTTCCACTTTAGGCCAAATGACCCCCTTATTGCACTAGAGCCTTTTAGATTTGAAAATTTCACAGTCACAATTTTGAAAAAATTTCAGAATCTTTCCTACTTAAATGTAGAAAATACATATTAGGCATAATAGGTACCTACTACTTACATAAAACGTATGGTTATAGCTTATACGTACACGTATCAAGTGTAGCCTATCCAATGATTAGCAGGGGAATTTACCCCGTTATGAAGACCCCCTAACTTGAAGGGGAAGAGGATTACACATTTTTTGATTGAAGCACAAACAAGCGCAAACAAAATGCTAACGATTCCATGAGTTTTTTTTTCTAAAATTTAATTTTCAACCCCTTTTCCAAAAACCATTTCTCCAGCCCCCTCCCACAAACTATCCACCATATCTCTGGAAGGGGTGAAGTACAAACGACCGGATTTGAAGCACGAACGAAGCACAAACGAATGACCCCCCCTCTCTCCACCCAATCGGTGGTGTTGGGAGGGGCTGGCGAAATGCACCTGAATGTTTGATTGAACCTACATTCTTCAATATTATTGAATTTTAAAGTTGTGTAAGTTGCCTATTTTGAAAATTGAAGGGACAAATGCTGCTTTCAGTGAAATTTATCAAAAATCACTGAGAAACAATCAGAATTGCAGCACAGTAATAAATCAGTGAAAAATTATTCACTGAAACAGAGCCGGCGGATCATTTTTTTCTCCGTAGGTGCTCACACTCTGATGGGAGGAGCCCGGGGAGGGGACCCGGATATTTTTCAACCCTAAACATTTTTCCCAAAGTATTTTCCAACTCTAAAAATTTTTCATCTGAAATAAAAAATTTTATAAACTCTGAATTTTTTCTCAGGTAAAAAGTTTTTCAACTTAGAAACTTTTTTCAATTGGGACCGGAATAGGTAGTGGCACGCTAGTGTCGTTTTTTACCTACCAAAGCTCTAAGGGTGATCATTCTTATCACTCATATGTATTCTTATGGGAAAATCGTCATTTTTGAAAATTCATTATTAATTCAGTAATGTGTTTAGAAACGTTATTATTTTTTAATGAGATAATTTGAACCTTCTACTATGCAAAAACAATCGCTGTACTCATGTAATCGACTTTGAAAGCCAGGAAAACAACGATTTCCTCGGCCCCTTCTCGAGAGATTTTAGCGTACAAATATCTTATCAGTTACATGTATTCTTATGGTAAAAATCAACATTTTTGAATATTTTTGAATATTATTTATTCAGTGATGTGCTAATAGAATATTTCTTGTAAAAGAATTATTTGAATACTGTCATCTTTGAACTATAGCAACAGGTAAGAAATTCACATTATAACACTTACGTTTTAAATACAATCTATCACTTTTCAGAGCTTCCAATGGTGATTTTTTACAAGAAAAACTTTATTAACACTTTACTGAATAAATAATGTTTAAAAATCTTGAAAAATTATGATTTTTACCATAAGAATACGTTAACTGAAGAGATTTTTGCACACTAAAATCTCTCGAGAAGGGGCCAAAGAAATCGTTGTTTTCCTGGCTTTCAAAGTCGATTACATGAGTACAGTGATTGTTTTTGCATAGTAGAAGGTCCAAATTATCTCATTGAAAAAAAATAACGTTTCTAAACACATTACTAAATTAATAATGAATTTTCAAAAATGACGATTTTCCCATAAGAATACATACGAGTGATAAGAACGATCACCCTTAGGAGCTAATCCGCTAGAGGGCGGCAAGGCCGGCAACGACAACAATCATTTTCAGTTTGCTCGTTTGCCGGTCCCACCCAATTTTTTACTCACATTTTTAATACTCGTATTTGCAGCTCTTGAAAATTTTTCTCAAAATTCTAATTTTTTCAACTCTTGATTTTTTTTTAAATTCCAATTTTTCAGCTCAGAACTTTTTCTAAATTTTTTTTCCTACTCTAAAATATTTCGAATAAAAAAGGGTACCGGCGGCGCGGCGGTTAAGATAGTCGAATCTGCCCCCGAGCTGAAATTTGAAACTAACCGATGGAAGTTGGTTCTTATGATCTGAAAACCTTGTGGAAAAATTTTTGGCCCTCAACTCCTCTCCTATCCTTAGTTATGGGCCAAAACGTTCTTTTTTTCAGCCTCTTCATTAATAATTTTTATTTTCGCGAGTTTTCAACCAAATTTTCTCGAACTTGCGTGGGTGGTACACTATACTGAGGGGTATTAGTGGGTGGTTTGAAAAAATTTTTTGATGATTTCTTCTAGCTGAAACTCGTGTTTGAAAACCTCAAATCGAGTTTCCTACATGATGGTTCAGAGGTGCAATTCTGAAAAAAATATATTCCATGTACCTAGTCCCTATGTACAACGTGATATTTTGAGTTCCAGCTAGAAGAAATCATCGAAAATTTTTTTCAAATCACCCACTAATACCCCTCAGTATAGTGTACCACCCACGCAAGTTTGAGAAAATTTGGTTGAAAACTCGCGAAAATAAAAATTATTAATGAAGAGGCTGAAAAAAAGAACGTTTTGGCCCATAACTAAGGATAGGAGAGGAGTTGAGGGCCAAAAATTTTTCCACAAGGTTTTCAGACCATAAGAACCAACTTCCATAGGTTAGTTTCAAATTTCAGCTCGGGGGCAGATTCGCCTATCTTGACCGCCGCGCCGGTACCCTTTGAAAAAATTTGGGATTGAAAAAATTTTAAGGAAATCTAGATGAAAAAATTCGAGAGAATGTCAGGTTATTAAAAATTTTCAAATCGAAGAATGGAGTTTAATACACTTGATAGTTGATATAAATATTTATCAGTAAATATAAAAATGTTGATAAACGAAAATTGGAAAAAAATTTTGAGAAAGAAATTTCGAGACAGGAAACATTTTTTTGGAGTTAAATAAATTGAAATTTTAAGAAAAATTTTGAAACCTGAAAAAAATACAAATTTTGAGAAAATAGTACAGACATGAACCATGATTTTTATTATTGTGCTGTCAAGGTGCTGTGAATCAGAAGTTCCAAGGTTAAAGTCAAAAGTTTTAAGCCGAAAGTTTGTTCATACATAGCTAAAAGCTGAAACGAAAGCTGAAAGCTAACCAAAAGCTAGCTGTCTAAATCAAAAAGGTAAAAACTAAGTCCAAAAGATTTTTTCCGCCGAAAGCCAAAAGCAGAAGTTTTATTTTACAGGTTTTCATTCCTGGATTTCAGTTTGGTGTGAAATATTTCATTTTTCTTAAAAATTTGGTACCGTTGTGAATAAGTTTCAAAACTTTTGTGGATTTTAGGATTTTTCAACAGCAACTGTTGAAAAATCCCCGTAGGTGCAGAGCACCCATAGAAAAATCTCTGTAGGTCTTCGAGCATGCCAGCACCTCCAGTAACGCCGGCCATGCACTGAAAGCAAGTCAGTGAAATAAAATCACTGGAAGTCAGTGAATTTCACTGATTTTTCCTGCGCTGAAATTCTGACTGTTTATCAATGACTTTTCACTGATTCGGAATGAGAAAGAGTACTTTGAAAACTGAACAAATTTTTACTTTGACTTTTTACCTATCTTTAAAATTGAAGGGGCTACAACAAAAATTGTTCAAAAAAAATCTCAAAAAGTAAACTGATCAAGGGAATGGATGGTACGTTGAAAATCGAAGAAAGTTTGTCCTGGCCTAACATCAAAAATAAAGAGGCTAAGGGTCATTAAAAATTGAGAAAATTTGGAAATTTTTTGAAGCCCATTTATTTAGAATGCCCTTTTAGCCCTTCATTTTTGATGTTACGCGAAAATTCTATAGTACAACATTTTTTCAGTTGTCAACGTACTATCAATTCCCATGGTTGAAAAATTTTTTTTGACGTGATTTTCTTTAGATACAGCATTTGTCCCTTCAATTTTTAAAATAGGCAACATGTTCATCTCAATTTTTTAGTGGTACCCGATTACATCCAAAAAAACGTTTGGCAGACAATTCGTGAAACACCCATCACCCTCGCTCCGCTCGGGTGAAATTTTTTCAAGATGTCATGTTCTGAAAAACAAAAATGCAGTTCTTCTTGACATTTTTTAAATATTTCCTCGCTAACTTTATGGGAAGCTTCAAACCCCCTGCGCTCCCACCTCTTGGTTATGCCAGGTTACGCCTATGGCGCACAGTGGTCCAGGAGTAGTGCTGCACAATTAATCGGATAAACCGAATAATTCGGAAAATCGGAATCGGAATCGGATAAGATCCCCTTATCCGAATAGACCCGTCTACCAGGAGCGGTAAATAAAGAATCGTGAAATTTGTAAATTTCATGTGTTGGCAATAGGTAAATTATGAAAAATGCAACACATTTTAACGACTAATCACTGATAAGAAACGCGTTAGAAACGAATAATCGGTTACGATTTCCGATTATCCGAATAATCAGATTATCCGAATATCCCAAATAATCGGTATTTGTGCAGCACTATCCAGGAGACCCCTTAAAACGCGCGAAATTCATTATCATCAAAAAAGAGTAATAAAAGTGGGTAAAAAATAGTGTAGATATAGTTTTTTTGGTCGTAGATTACGAATCTGACAAAAAAAACTGATTCGGGGCAATGGGGAGGGGTAGGGGAGGTGCTGAAATCGAAATTCCCCTAAAATATCGTGTAGTATATCGAAATCTAGGTTTTCGAGGTCGTAGATCAAGAATCTGACAATAACAATTTTTTTGAAGGTCATGGGGAGGGGGTGGGGGGCGCTCAAATCAAAATTCACCATAATATCGCGTAGCATATCAAAATCTAGGGTTTCGAGGTCATAGATTACGAATCCGACAAAACACATTTTTTGAAAGTAAGAGGGAAGGGGTGACGGTGCTGAAATTGGAGTTGAACTAAAATATCGTGTAGTAGATCGAAATCTAAGGTATTTTTGCGATTTTAGTAATATAAATTAGACCAAAAGTATAAGTGCCACGCTTCAGCACGAAAAATGTTATAGGTAAAGTGGTAGTTTCGAGTGCCCTGAACACGATTTTTCAATTATTTTTTGAGTCCGTCTGCGTCCGTGTGCATTATAAGCAAAACTGTGCCTTTTTCAACGATTTTTTCCCATTTTTAGTAATTTTTTTACAGCACTGTCATTATTTACATGCTGGGAATATAAAAGGGCTTGTAAATAATGACAATGCTGTAAAAAAATTACTAAAAATGGGAAAAAATCGTTTAAAAAGGCACAGTTTCAGGCGCGCCCGCAGAGAGTAGCGGAGGTAGCGGTCGCTACCTCATAACTTTTCGTATTTTTAAATTTTTTTTTATTGGTACCATAGAGTACTTAATTACTAGGTATGTAGGTTAGGATGTAGTAGGTATTCAACATTAAATTCTCGAAATTCAGTTTGGTCATTTCTTTCTGTATGAAATGCTCAAAATTTGAATAATCATCCAAAATAACAACGTTTCTGAAAGGGTTTTTGTAATTTTCGGCCTTTTGTTCAAAGAAACAGCCAAAACCACTCTACGAGATGTAACATTGTGCCGAAGAACAGAAAATTTCCTTCATTAATGCTGAATCTCGCAGTATGATTGGAGGTCATTCGACCCCCTCAAATTTTTAGCCCTTATACCGATTTTTATTCCAACCTTCTCAAAAAGTGTCCCTTGATATTAAAAATTCTGGAAAAAAATTGACCCTTATTCCCCTATTTCAAATGGCCATTTTACAGCATTATTTTCAAGAATTTCAAAATTCAACAGAAATATATCATGGAAATGGATTTATAATAACTTGTTCATCATTTTTTGCCATCTGACGTTTTCAAACGTGAAAAAAACGTCAAATAAACAAAGAACCGCTATCCTAGAAAATTCACTAAAATATTATTTTTGATAGAATTTTTTGGTTTTTTGCCATTATTTTGGCAGATTTTTCAAAGTTTGAGCATTTTATACGGTAAAAACGAACAAATGAAAAAACTAACCTCGAATTCGTGTTAAGCAGGTCAAAATACCTCGATAAACACCCTTTTCGCGATCATTTTACTTTAAATGTCGAAAATTCGAAATTCACTTTTTACACTGATTTTTCATGACAATAAAACTAAATTTCGAGATTTAAAATAAAATGATCGCAAAAAGAGTGTTTACCATGGTATTTTAGCCGGTTTAACACGAATGCGACGTTAGTTTCTTCATTTGGTCATTTCTTTCCGTATAAAATGCTCAAAATTTGAAAAATCTGCCAAAATAGCAACATTTCTTTACAGTTTTTCGCGATTTTCGGCTCTTGCGCCACCGAAATCGCCAAAACTTAACCTCCAAGAGATGTAACTTTGTGCCAAAGAACAGAAATTTTCATTCACTTCCGTTGGAATTAAAAATTCTTGAAAATAATACAATAAAATGGTCATGGCTCCGGAAGGGAGGGGGTTGCTGAGGGGTCAAAATTTTTTCACATCAAGGGGTACCATGTGGGACATTTTCTCTTGCTACCTCATCGGAAAATCCTGCGGGCGCGCCTGCACAGTTTTGCTTATAATGCACACGGACGCAGACGGACTCAACCGCACTTTACCTATTATAACATTTTTCGTGCTGAGGTGTGGCACTTATACCTTTGGTCTAATTTATATTACTAAAATCGCAAAAATACCTTAGATTTCGATCTACTACAGGATATTTTAGTTCAACTCCAATTTCAGCACCGTCACCCCTTCCCTCTTACTTTCAAAAAAATTTTTTGTCGGATTCGTAATCTACGACCTCTAAACCCTAGATTTCGATATGCTACGCGATATTATGGTGAATTTTGATTTGAGCACCCCACCCCCTCCCCATGACCTTCAAAAAAATTTTATGGTCAGATTCTTGATCTACGACCTCGAAAACCTAGATTTCGATATACTACACGATATTTTAGGGGAATTTCGATTTCAGCACCTCCCCTACCCCCTCCCCATTGCCCCAAATCAGTTTTTTATTGTCAAATTCGTAATCTACGACCTCGAAAATCCCTTTGAAACATCTTCCCGCGATTTTACGTTCAATCGAGTATAAATAGACAAGAATTATGAGAAATGAAGCTAAAACGGGTGAAATTATTGAAAAATTGACCATGTTTTCCTTTATAGATCTTAATGTCGCAAGTTTTCGCAAAAACTAATATCACAGTCGTATTTAAGGCATCTAAAACTATCACTCTAACTGTATAGTTCGGTGAACTTGAGTGAACTTTGTATAGTTTTGGTCCAATTTATGCTCATAACATTGTAAAAAAAAGGACCATCTTTAACCCATTGCCATAAAATTATGGCTCATTATGGCCAAAAACCGAATAGGGCATCGAAAAGGACATACTTTGACGAATATTTTTCACTATTCACATTTGAAAATAGGCCAACTTAAACACCAGCTAGAAGCCACTGAAAGTATACTACAAACTGAAGCAAACTACCAGATGACATGTCGCCCATTTCAGCACTCACTCAGAATTATAGTAAAGGAGGGAACGAAATTCTATTGCTCGTTTTTAGGTTCTGGGTCTGGGTATTCAGGTTTTAATTTAGCGCGATTGCCAAGTTGATTGGTGACGATTTTGTTTTCATAATTTCGCGCGTTTTGAGGGGTCTCCTGGACCACTGTGTGGCGCAGCAATTCAACTAGCCTGGATTCGCCAATAGTTTAAATATATTCATCTACATTAGGGTGGAGTAAAAAAAAAACATATCTTGGATTTCGACCAAATTTGGTGAGGTGGTTTACTTTGAGTGGGAGACCTCCCAAAAAAATTTTGAGCCCCCAGGGCGCAAGTGGAGGGGAGCTGGGGGGCTCAAAGTGCACCTCCTTTTGAAAAAAACGTTGTTTTTTGTGTTTTTTTAGTAGAAAAAAATTGTGCGAGAAGCTGTCGTAGCACTTAAAAGTTGCAATTTGAGTTTCTACGTCTCCCTAAACCATCGCCATCCTTCTCCGATCAAAACTCAGAGCGCTACCAGGGGGTTGAAAAGTTGCAGATTACAAAATTCAAGTAACATTTCGAGCAAAAGTAAAATTATCGCGAAAAGTGTGTTATCGGGGTATTTTGACCTGCTGAACACGAATTTCGAATTGTTTTTTTCATTTGGCCATTTCTTCCCTGAAAATGCGCCATTTTTTGCTCCAAATGTTACTTGAATTTTGCAATCTGCAACTTTTCAACCCCCTGGTAGCGCTCTGAGTTTTGATCGGAGAAGGATGGCGATGGTTTAGGGAGACGTAGAAACTGAAATTGCAACTTTTAAGTGCTACGACAGCTTCTCGCACAATTTTTTTCTACTAAAAAAACACAAAAAACAGCGTTTTTTTCAAAAGGAGGTGCACTTTGAGCCCCCCAGCTCCCCTCCACTTGCCCCCTGGGGGCTCAAATTTTTTTTGGGAGGTCTCCCACTCAAAGTAAACCACCTCACCAAATTTGGTCGAAATCCAAGATATGTTTTTTTTTTCACTCCACCCTAATCTACATACCCATTTTACGGGTTTCAGGATCGTCAAAGTAATTTCTGGATGCCATAGTCGCTCCATCCGCTTGGCATTTTTTATTCATTTTGTCGAGTTCAAAATAAGCCTGAACCTGAAGAAAAGAGTTTTTTTGAGTAGAGTTTCTAATTGAAATTCTCGTTAAGACAGATTTTGTTGTAAGAAGGTTCACCTACCTTTGAACCCTCATAACTGATCATAGTATCACAAACATAAGGAATTTCATTACGTCCGGCAACGCAGTGGAGAGTATGGATCATTTCATTCAGTACATATTCTGGTTCCATGTATTCTGGCCGCGCACGCCAAAATAAACTATGGCAGTTGGCAATTAAAGTGACAGGAATTTTTTTTTTTAAATTGTCAAAAAAAGCATTAAACTGTGAACATTAGAAAGAATAAATGGCTCTTACTTGATCACCTCGGAAAGAGTCAAATTAGACGAAAAATTCCTTTCAATTTTAATTGTTTTGTTCATTTTAATATAACTAGCAATTTCTTCAACAGCTGATGTAATGCTTTCTATACATTTCGGATTATAAGCTTTAATTAACTGTTCAACAATTTCTGGAAACTCTAGAAAATAATTCAACACAGTGCAATGAAAATAAGTTACTACATAGGTACACCTACAATTTTAAAAGCATTCAGCTCTCGCTAACGGGTCATTTTTTAAAACAAAATAAATGCAAAGGAAATTGGTCAGCACCTCAAGGCCTGGACGCTAGAGTTATGACGTCACCATCAGTAGGGAAAACAAACTAAAAAAATGACATTGGTTTAAATCGGAAACTGTGCATTTCTTTATTTTTGACTCGTGAAAAAATCTCATTTTTTGTGCTTTGTCCACCAAAAAGTGACATTTCAGAGCAAACTAAGCGTCCAACGACAAAAATAATGAGAACCAAAGTTGTAGAAAATGAAATTTCCAATCTGGTGAAAGTGGTTAGATTTTTCTGGCAGGTATACCTAGTTTTCAATACTATTTTCGAGTAAAGTTGAAGATTAGTGGAGGAAATTGATAAAAAATTATAAAGAAATCAATTTTTGGCTGCCAAAAGTTACTAATGTTAAACTTTACTCAAAAATATCTTGAAAACTGTACCTTCCAGAAAAATCTAACCACCTCCAACATTATAGGAAATTTCATTCTTTATAACTTTGGTTCTTATTATATTTTTCGTAGGACCGGACGCTTAGTTTGCTCAGAAATGTCACTTTTTTGTAGGCAAGGCACAAAAAAATGATTTTTTTTCACAGGATTGAAGAAAGTTTAAGCTGTAACTTTTTTTTCTAAATAAGATAGCAGCCTGCGATTTATTCCATTCGATTCGTCGTAAAATTTCCTATAAGACTAGGACAAAAAAATTGATTTTTTTTTTCTCAAGCTCGCGTTTATTGTTTTCGAAAACCCTTATTTTTCGACCCTCCATCCCCTCAAAGTAAACATAGAAAGCCACGAATGCGTATTTTGGTGTATTTCGATGCCTAAAATCAGAATTTAGACATTAGAACTGAAACACAGAACATAAAATTTTTTTGTCAACTGGTGAAATTTAATGAATTAGAAAAGTTGATCATAGAAAAAAATATCATTGAAAAGAACATGAAAAATGATATAATATGTCGTCCACTTGGTGTAATGGATTATACTTTTAAATAATTCAGTAATAACCCAAATTGGTAGTTGAAAAGGTATTCCTCAAAAACAATAACACATCGATTTTTCATGCATTTTCCAATGGTTTTCTTATGATCAAATTCATTTTTCAAAGAAATGACAACTCCTTGGTTGCGTTCAGCTTGAGCTCGAAAACGCGTTTTCGCAAATTGAAATAGTGTGTAAACAAAGAATAGCCAATCAGATTTTTTCGTTTCTGATAGATTCAGTTCGTTTAAATTGAATTTTAAATTTTCTCACTTCACAAAAATTAACTGGCTACTGCAGGTTTGTACGTTTACAAAAATGTACAATTTTATTCCTTTGGGAATGATTGGAAATAGTACGAGATACCGTTTAAATTTTTGATCTGAACATGAGGTAGAAATTAATTTTGAAGTCGATATTATTCATTTATTTTGATCTAATTACCTACATGTGTCAAAAAGTCGAAATAAAGATCTTTATTACTTCCAATTTCGAATACCTACATTTTTCAAAATTATACCACCATAGAATTACATCAGTATAATTTCCTTTTATTCGGGGAGATGTCTCTCTGCCAAAAAAATCTCACTATCATCTTCCTCTTCATCATTATCCAATGAAATAAAAAAAAGTTGCAAAATAGCTTACAGCCTGCTCAAATTTATATTTATTTCTTGATTATTGTGCATTTTATTTTTAATCATGTAATTACGAAAATAAAAGATGAAAATACAAAACTCACAAGCAATACGTGATAATGATAGAAGTAATGTGATAATTTTTCATGTTCGAATTTCAAATCGCAACCAGTAAACTTTGTATTTTTAGAACTAAAATGAAAATGAACGAATTTGCACATGTTCATGATTTGAACTTGTGTAAACATAATGCGGGGTCCACACGCTTCAATTTTACTGGAACCAGTATGATCAAATAGCTTGAATCAAGTAAACTTGAACATACTTGACTCGTGTGTACCAATTTGTTTCAACTGCAGATTTTTGGAATCAAGTGGTGACCAGCGGAAAGTAAAGTTGAAAATTTTCAACTTTATTTGTCACTTGATTCAACTTGACTGCATTTTAACCAATAGGAATAAAGATTTTGTGAGAAATATTTGGCTATGTTTTGGTACAGTTGATTTTAATTGGTTGATGTATTAAAAAATAGAAACAGTTTAGAAATAAACAAACAATTCCTTTGAACTGATAAAAATTTGATTCAAGCTACTTGATCACACTGGTTCTAGTAAAATTGAAAAAGATTGAAGCGTGTGGACCCCGCTTAATTTCAAACTCAAGCTGAACGCACCCCTTCAGATTTGTTTACGTTTGTCCCAATTTGTAATAAAACTACTGTACAAAAATTCAAAAATAATTATACCCCAATGCAAAAATTATGAAAACTTACTTCAGGAAGTACTCAAAGTACTGGGGCAATAAATGTTCAAAAATGAATTTTTTCCTATTTAAGCCATTATGATTTATTTTGCCTACTGATGGTGACGTAATGAGCCGATAACAATTCAGTGCTCAAGCTATTGAGAGCCTTGAGAGGTAGCTTAAGCGGGGTCCACACGCTTCAGTCTTTTACAATTTTACTAGAACCAGTGTGATCAAGTAGCTTGAATCAAATTTTTATCAGTTCAAAGGAATTGTTTGTTTATTTCTAAATTGTTTCTATTTTTTAATACATCAACCAATTAAAATCAACTGTACCAAAACATAGCCAAATATTTCTCACAAAATCTTTATTCCTATTGGTTAAAATGCAGTCAAGTTGAATCAAGTGCACTCAAAAAAATAAAAAATAAATTTTATTAAACGTAATAATAAAAAGGCACCATTCACAAAACTAGTAAAATTTATTCAAAAAATAATAATATTTATCGCAAAATTGACAAACTTTATTTTCTATGTAAGAAACTTTACTAAATTTCGTGATAATTTTTTTTTTTTTGATAAAAATTGCTAATTTTGCGAATGGTGCCCCGTTATTATTTTTTTGGACAAACTTTATTTTTTTTTGATAAAATTTATTATTTTTGGATAAAATTTATTTTTTTTGGATAAAATTTATTTTTTTGAATAAAATTTATAATTTTTGGCAACACTTTCTATTCATTTTTCATTCTCCATTTTTCTCAGTGTGACAAATAAAGTTGAAAATTTTCAACTTTACTTTCCACTGGTCACCACTTGATTCCAAAAATCTGCAGTTGAAACAAATTGGTACACACGAGTCAAGTACGAGGTATGTTCAAAATGTTACGGAACTTTTGCTCTCATTTTGCGGGTAATTGACCTACAAAGGAAGTATATGTCTCAAAAGATTCCTACAACCCTTTTCTATCAAATGAGTGGTCGCCCAACCACCTGCGATGATGAGTGGTTTCCAAACTACAGTCATTCAAACGAGTTCACCTCAGGTACCGTCTGCGGTTTTTTTTGGGCCTGTTTTCGAGCTCTCAGGTCGAAAAAAATTGTTGTATTGTGTTCAAAATGACGGAGATGAAATGCTAAAATCCTCCGCTATCGAACAAGCCATCTCCGAAGCCGTTACGTCGACTCGTCTGGTTTTTACAGGCGTTTAAAGCGAAAACGGGAAGATGTGCTGTGCGAATTGTGTGCCCAGCCATCAACTTTGCCAAATGTTTTGACTAACAGGCGGATCGCTGGGCCAAATGCACAACCAAAAAAGGCAAATATTTTGAAAGAGAGTTAATACTTGATTCAAGTTTTTAAAAATTTCAAGTTTTAAAAAAAATTAAAAATTAAAAAAAAAGTGTACCTATTTATGGTTTTTTAAATATTTTTAGGAATTTTCAAAGATTTAAAAAAATTTCTACGGTTTGAAAAAAAATTCAAGGTTTTTGAAGCGAAATATACTTGAAAAATGGCATTTCATTTCATTTCTGTACTTTTTTCGTAAGTTTTATTATATGTAAATAACACTCCAAAATATAAAACCGCAGACGGTACCCGAGGTGTACTCATTTAAATAGCTGTAGTTTGGAAACTACTCATCGCAGGTAGTCGGGCGACCACTCATTTGATAGAAAAGGGTTGTAGGAATCTTTTGAGACATATACGTTCTTTGTAGGTCAATTACCCGCGAAATGAGAGCAAAAGTTCCGTAACATTTTGAACATACCTCGTATGTTCAAGTTTACTTGATTCAAGCTATTTGATCATACTGGTTCCAGTAAAATTGAAGCGTGTGGACCCCGCATTAGGTACGGTACACTGTAAACACACGACAGAACGTCGGCGCAACTTCATACAACGTTGGCCAATTCGCACCTCCAGTGCAAAAACACCACATCTCAAAATAAATCAATTTTCTTATTTTGGGTTTAAACTGAAAACTGATTAAACATAAGCATGTTTCAGAAAAAAATATGAGGGTCAATTTTTTTTAGCTGGGTGTGCGAATTACAGTGTCGCCTAAATTTTGAAGTCACGCGAAAGGTATAAAACGTCGGAAATGATTATTTTCAAAAAAATTTCCGGTTCCATAGGAAGAGAGCCTAAATTATACGTAAAGTTTGAAAAAAATGTAGAAATCGCCCATAATGTCACTTAAACATTGTTTCATAACTGGAGGGTCCGCTATTGAGGAAGTGTCTCCAATTGGCAAATTACATAATAATAAGATTAACAAAGGGTACCGGCGGTTAAGATAGGCAAATCTGCCGCCGAGCTGAAATTCTAAACTAACCGATGGAAGTTGGTTCTTATTGTCTGTAAACCTTGTGGAAAAAGTTTTGGTCCCCTACCCCTCTCCTATCCTTGGCTATGGGCCAAAGCGTTCTTTTTTTCAGCCTTTTCATTAAACATTTTTATTTTTGCGAGTTTTCAACCAAATTTTTTTAAACTCATTTGGATGGTACACTATACTGAGGGATATTATAGTCGGTACAACGAAAGAAGGCACTTTTCCCCTACATTCTCCCACCACAAAATTTAATAAACGTTGCGTTGTGATTGGACGAAATTTGAAATCAACGCGCGTCGTTGGTTTCCGCGTTACGAGTCGAGTAGGGGAAAAGTGCCTCCTTTCGTTGTACCGACTATAGTTGATGGTTAGAAAAAAAATTTCAACGATTTCTTCTAGCTGAAACTCATGTTTGAAAACTTCAAATCGAGTTTTCTACATGATGGTTCAGAGGTGCAATTCTGAAAATAATAATGCACAACGTGATATTTTTTTCAGAATTTTCCAGGTGGTAGAACATTTTGAAAAATGTGAATAAACCATTTTTCCACAACGTTTTTCATCATAAAATGGTCATTTTTGGTTGAATTTTTTTTTGTCTAATTATACCCCAAAATACGTATTTAAGGGTAAGGTTGCCATATTTCGACCACTTTTTTTCAAACTTCCACCAATCGAAGACTTTTTGAGGTAGAAACGTCGAAAATGGTTTAAAAAATACCTTCATCCTTCCTCTGCCACTCCCTAAAATTTTGAGCCGATACAATCATTTTTTGTATTTTTTGCGATTTTTTTTCTGAAGGAACTCAAAAATTGATTTTGAAATTTTGGGTTCCTAATTTCGACCACCAGCTGATTTCGCCCGCATAGAGCGGAATCTATCCGAAAATAATTTTTTCATATTCTTCTTTCACAGATGAACAAAATGAGACCAAAACGACAACCCTACAGCCAAAACTCGCGGAGAAAATCAGGAAAAACAAAATCGCATTAAAAAAAAGATTACATAAGATAGTATAGCTGGTCGAGATTAGGGCACCCCAAAGAATTTGAACTTTGGTGAAAATTTTTGTTACGTACCTCCAGTTGTTTTCAAAAACGATTATTTTATCTAAATTTGACACCATGCCCCATTACAATTCACAATTATTTGGTAGAATTCATTAAAAAAATTATTCATAATTTGAGATCAAAAAATACGTAAAAAATTTTTTTCACTCATACGATTTCGTTTTTTTCAATTTTCTCCGCTAATTTTGCCTGTAGGGTTGTGATTTTGGTCTCAAATTGTTCATCTATGAAAAAGGAACATGAAAAAAATTTTTTCTTGTAGATTGCGTCCATAGCGGCCGAAATCGGCCGGTGGTCGAAATTAGGAAGCGGTCGACGTTAGGGCACTTTACCCTTATACACTACTTGCCCGATTTTCACTTCATTTCATTCCTTTTTTACCATTTTTGTGATTTCAAGTACAAATAAGTACAGCAGGGCTCAAAATTGAACATGTCACTTTCTTTGTATGCGAAAAAATTCGCAACAGATTCGTGTTCAGCAGCTCAAACTACTTGATACAGGCATGGATGCAGGGTCTATAAATGAACCGGGCAACGTCTACGCGAAAATCCCTGCCTTAAAAAATGAAATTTCAGATTTTTGTTTTTTCGTGTCAATTACCCCGAAAGAAAGTTTATTATGTGTCAAAAATCGTAATTTTGATGAATTAAATTTTTAATGATAAATTCATCACTTGGGTGCGTTCACTTTGGGTTTGAAATAAGGTATACCTTATTTAAATAAGGTATAAACAAAGCGTTAATGTCCAAAATCGTTCATTAAATTCAAAAATTGCTGGTTAGCAAATTTTTGTACCATTTGATTGTTATAAAAATAGTCATAAATTTTTAGAAGGGTGAAAAAATGATCGATCAAAATCTGTCAGGAACGAAAAATCTGATTGGCTAACGCTTTGTTTACACCTTATTTAAATAAGGTATACCTTATTTTGAACCCAAAGTGAACGCACCCCTTATTTGTCAATAATTGTAATTAATATAAAAAATTAATTTCAAAGAATTGATAATTTTACATTCGAGATTACGGCATTCTGATGTTGAAAAAAAAGATGCATGTAATGTTATCGTGTGGGCATTTCAACTCTGTGAAGCGTATTTCACACTTTTACCTGCATATTTTATAAGACGACTCATCCCTTACATTAAACTTCGGCACTTTGTTAAATCTTGCTTTCTTTCGTTGCATACTACAACAATAATATCAGTGATGCAACGCAACGAAACGGGGAAAAAGGAAAGAAAAGAATGGGAATTTTTACGCAGACGTGCGTCCGGTTCATTTATAGACCCTGTATACATTCAGGTGGATCGAAAAAAAAACATACCTTTGATTTTGACCAAATTTGGTGGAGTGGTTTACTTTGAGTGGGAGACTTCACAAAAACATTTTGAGCCCCCGAGAGGCAAGGCGAGGGGAGCAGGGAGTGCTCTATTCTTTATCTATGGAGTTAGTACCACAGTTGTATTGAGTTTGAACGGAGCTACGTCTGTCTCTGTATGGAGCTCCAAACGTGTTAAATCGTTACCTTCAGTAAATTCGACTACTCGTTAATTCGTTTCATTCATGTAACTAGTTTATTCGCCAATTCGAGTTTAATATATTAAACTCGATAAACAATGTATATGTTGGACTCAAAGTCCGAAATTGTACACATCGCAGTTTGTACAGGTGATTTTGTACAAACCGCGGAGTGTTCGTACAGCTCGTGAGCTATCGAACTTTGTACAACTTGTTTTGTACAATTCGCGATGTGTACGTTCAACACTGAACCAAACGCGGAGTGTACGGACAGTGCTGACACTCTGTACAACCATTCTGTACAAACTCCGAAATAAAAGCTGGAAAACAAAGCGCCGAAAAAAAATCATTTAATGGCACACTCCCTCGAAAAGGACTACATTATAATATCGGTGTATTCGACGATAATCTTTGCTGGTTTTATTTTTCTTTGTCTTCGCATCCAACACTTCCTTCACCAGCTTCTTATTCAACTCTTCGTTTTTAATGCTTGAAGAATTCACTCTACATTCCATCTCATCCAAGTCCTTCTCAAAATTTTCTCGAAATTTATCCATAACCGACAAAAAACTGTACAAGTCACAACGATTCGGTACTTATTCTATCATAGGCAACAGTCATTCACTAACTAATACGAGAATGAATTTACAACTGGTATCAAATATCTTATCTCAAGTACAGTTACATTAATAATTAAATAACAGCTTGAAATCATACAAATAATTTCATGAATGGTCGTACCTAAACCTTTATTTCGGAGTTTGTACAGACTGGTTGTACAGAGTGTCAGCACTGTCCGTACACTCCGTGTTTGGTTCAGTGTTGAACGTACACATCGCGAATTGTACAAAACAAGTTGTACAAAGTTCGATAGCTCATGAGCTGTACGAACACTCCGCGGTTTGTACAAAATCACCTGTACAAACTGCGGTGTGTACAATTTCGGACTTTGAGTCTAACATATACATTGTTTAAAGTGAATTGTGTTATTCTTTCCGCAAATACTCTGTTTAGAGAGAGTGACTGATCACCGCTCTTTTTAACACCATCAATTAATACCCCTCAGTATAGTGTACCACCCACGCAAGTTTGAAAAAATTAGGTTGAAAACTCGCGAAAATAAAAATTCTTAATGAAAAGGCTGAAAAAAATAACGTTTTGGCCCATAACTAAGGATAGGAGAGGGGTAGGGGTCTAGGGGGGGGGGTCAAAAAATTTTCCACGAGGGTTTCAGACCATAAGAACCAACTTTCATTGGTTAGTTTCGAATTTCAGGTCGGGGGCAGATTCGCCTATCTTAACCGCCGGTAGCCTTTTTATTGTTTACTTACGATGGAAACCAGCGGTGGCCAAAAGTGGAGCACTGGAAGCAACAGCACCGAGAATCAAACGAGGATATTGAAGTCGAGCCCATGTCGCCAACATTCCAGCGTAAGAACATCCAAATGTAATCCAGTTCGTACTTTTAAATTTAAATTCCTTGGTCATACCTTTGATAAAATTTTCGATATCGGCTAAAGCTTGCTTACTACTCAAGTAGGTTATAGTTTCACTGCAAAAAATACGTGAAATCTGAGTATTTAACATAAATGCATGGTAGTTTAGGCAGGTATTACTTTGCTGGCGAGCCTTCGCTATAAAAACGATGGTCAAGTGAGAAACAGATTGCGTTTACTTCTTTTGCATAAGCTAGCCAGGAACTTGGAAAATTTATTTCCATACAATTTTCTATTTCTGTGCCTTTTAAGAACAAAAACGCCGGGCCTGATTTTCTGTAATATGTTGCAGAAACCCTATACCGCTGTAAAGACAGAAATTGATCTTCAGAGAATATAAGGGTAGAACATCATACAAATTTTGAAAAATTTAGAACTTTATAATATAGTATACCTAGCCTGGTATATGCTACTTAATATGATATATTGTACGTGTACCTCTCCCTCCCGATTCATCGGGACATGATTTTTCTTAGAGGGGACTAAGGAACATTTTACCATAGGTGCCCAAAATTAAAGTTGGTTGTGAACAAAAAAAGACAATTCTCATATTTTGTCATGTGAAATTTATAGTGACGAAAAGTATTTTAGACAAAATTGCAATGGTTGTGTTTGCGAAATACACAACCGTGAAGTTGCGTGTAGTATTTTTAAGAAATTGCTTCAATTGATTACACTCTGTCCCACAATGGCCTACGTGAATATTTTTTCTGAACAAAAATCATATTGATTGATCGTTTCAATTTTTATTTGACACTTCATGTTTTTTGGATCGCTGAATTCAAATTTTTAGTAGATTTTTTAGATTTGATCCCTCTGAGTAATGACACCTATCAAAATATATGTTTTTTGAGCCACTTAACACAGAATTTCTGGTAAATTTTTTTATTTTACTTTTTTGAGGCCTAAAATGGGCCCAAAATTCAAAATTTAGCTATTCAATTGAAACGCCAATCTAACCAATCAAAATAGGAAGGTAGGAAGGTACATGTTTTTTAGGCCCCAGAACATGAATTTTTAACCATTTACAAATTTACATATGTAATTCCTTTTGAACCCATTTTGTAGCCCCAAAATTCAGAATTTGAGGTTTCCCGATGAATTTAAGCGGTTGGTAAGTGTAATTCAGTCAACTCATCTTATTCGTTTCAAAAATTGGGCCAGAAAAAAAAATTCTCACGCCTAAACCGCGAGATAACCCGACTTTTCTCGTGTTTTTATGCATGAATTTTTCATCAAAATGTATTAGCTATCAACGATACTTATCATCTTTGTAATCAATAGGTAGCTATTTGTTGGGGTTCATTTTGATGCAATGAAAATGACTGAATACGAAACAAACCTACAACTATGTGATATCCTGGTTTTAGGGAGCCGATAAGGGGGTTTCCAGGAATCGGATGAAAAAACTGAGCAATATAAATTCGAACTCAGCGGTGAGATGACCAACTTTTCGAATCTTTCTCCAAATTGGAGGGCTAGTGGGACACTGAATAGTCGAATCGCTGAAATAAGCAGATATTCGAACTCAGCGCCCGCCCTCAAAAACCCAACAAAAGACACATCACGCGTTTTTTTTAAATTTTAACCTCATTGGAGGGGGGGGGGGTCAGAGGAATCGGATGAAAAAACTGAGCACATATTCAAGTTCAAAATTTAGTCAAGAATGACACCAGATTTGAAATGTTTCAATCAAGTTGGGTAAATAATTTTTGCTATGCATTTTTATTGCATTTTTTTTGGACACCCTGAAGACCTCTTTTTGGACAAGAATCACTTCTAGGCAACGCTATTTTCACACAAAATTCATAAAAAAAATTACAAAAATTCTTTTTTTTTTCAAAAACGTTTCAACCGATTTCGATAAAACTTAAAATCTCACAGGTTCAGCAATGCCCCAACAGCTAACCTTTTTCAGATTTTTCTCAAAACTCATAGTTTAGGAGTTTAATCGAGGACACATATATATATAATATATATACATATTTAGTTTTATTTAACCTGAAACTCGTAACTTTTTTTATTGTTTACAGATAAAGTCGTAACATTTTGGCAAACTCGTAACCTTTTAGGGTTATGAGTTTGCCAAGTACCTCTCATATGATTCTACTACCCTAATCTAATAACACCTTTCTAGCTAGTTTTTAGGAGGGTCGTGAGTTTGCCGTTTATACACTTCCCAAAATTTCCCAAACTTCGAAAACGTGAAAAAAATAGAAAATATGAATTTTTTTAGTGTATATTGGTATATTAGGTAGAAAACAATGGTGGCAATACTGAGAGAAGGTGTTGGGAACCCCTCAACATGATAGATGCAAACTACAGGCATGGTGCGGGTTTGCTGTTTATACAAAAGGTTACGACTTTGCCTGTAAACAATTATTGATAATATATAAGGAATGGTGAATTTGAACAAATGGTATAATTGTGTTCCAAAACACAAAGAAAACTCACCCCCAACCCCAAGTCTCACCACGGCAACAAATTTAGTACCAGACTTTTCAAGAAAAGTCGGTAAAAATAGTAGAAAATGAGATGAGTTTTGTGGTGCTAGCGTCATATTTGTATCTCTTTATGCATAAGAATGGCGCATGGTTGAAGTCTTCAAGTTTTGGTATACACAATGACACTGCGAGGCCCTGGAAAAGTTTTTGCCTACAGACTCCTGAGTATGCATACATCATGAAAAACCACTTTTCATAGCAAAACGTTGCGGGTCTTGCAAAGTAAAAACGGGCCTAATAAGGATATCGTGGTATCCTAAATGGGTCTAGTAACGTTGCAACATGCCTGTATAGATATAGAATGATCATGTAATATCAATACCTGTCGCCACTTCATTTCATTTTCTGGATTGAAATGGTCTAGCTCTTGGAGAAAATATAACGTACGAACTTGTACATTTGGAGTGGTAGCTGAAAACTTCTCCAGGATTTTTCCGAGAGAAGCGTCCTCAGAAAATACTATACTTGAAAGGTGCAATAACAGGATTATTCGTTTCATGGTTCTGTAAAGTTTAAAACGGGGAAAACAAAGAGAATTTTAGGGAATGTGTGGGAAACTGAGGGAAATTTTATACTGATCCGGACCAAGGTGTTATCTTATTCAAGGATTTCAGCTCGAGTACCATATGTATCACCTGAAATAGATGAAACATTTTATCCACAAAAAAAATCTCTGACAGAGAAGTAGGGGTCCCCACCCAGTATAATGTTGTGATATGATGGTGAAATCCGCCCTGAAATACATCCTCCCGCTTCACCATGTATTTATGTTACTTACCTGTTTTTAGAAATTAATTTGCTACTTTCTGCTGAAAAGTTTGCTACCTCGAAAAAAATTCTCCAAAATAGAATTAGTTCCCCGCCCCTAGGAGTTTCATTGAATTTGCTTAAACTTCTATACATATCGAGTTTACAGCTCTAAATGAAAACTGTGCAACAAAACGTAAAAATATTTCAATAAAAAAAATGTTATGATATAATGGTGAAATTCGCCTTGGAAAACAGACTACCACTTCTCCAAAACAAAATTAAAAAAAAAATAATCATAAAATGTTATGATATAATGGTATGGTGAAATCCGCCCAGAAAATCATCCTCCCATCTCACTAACACTGAGAAAAAAATTGGTACCAATACCGAAAATCAGTGTTCAAAACCGATTGAAGTTCAATTGGTTGTGGTGGTTGTGGTTTTATGTTGCTTTGTAATAAAGTGGTTCTTGGTTCTAGTTTTTGAATTGGTTTTTAGTGATGGGCTGAAACGGTTCCATTTGGTTCTGATATTTTCTTTTTTTGTAATTATTGATTCTGGTCTTGAAATGGTTCTGGTTTTTAATTTTTCGCAAAAGGTTCGGGTTTTTGGCTTAATTTTCAAGATTTTCATCATATTGTTCTGGTGGTGGTTCTCAAAATTGAAGATCGTTTCAATTGGTCCTGGTTCTCCCAGTTCCATTTGGTCTTTCAAATTTTTTTTTGAATTTGAATAAATTTTAAAAAAACACACAAAAATTACCAACACTGAGTATTCACAAGTAAAATGACGAAATAATGGATGAATATGTTATTAGTACGTAAAAAGAAGAAAATTAAAGTAGGTAATGAAAGGTTTCAATTGCCACTATAATTAATTAATTAATTATTATTTAATAAAACTTTGAAAAAATTTAAGATTTGATGACGGTTTGGGTTATTGCAAGAATTCTCTGAAACTACTGAATCAAATTTGTTGAAATTTGGATATGATATGTAAAAAAAAAGTATTTCGGGTAGGCTGATCGGGCCCTTTTTTTCATTTTTTTAAAAATTATGAAAAATATTTTCATTCGGCATTTTTTTTTGGAAAATCAGAAAAACGAATAGCATCTATATTCAAATTTCATCAAATCTTATTCTGTAGTCTCAGAGAATTTTTGCAGAAAGCGTCATCAAATCTTGCATTTTTTGAAAGTTTTATTAAAATAATTATAATGACAATTGAAACTTTTATTAGGTACTTTTATTTTCTTCTATTTACGTACTGGAATCATAATTATTCGTTCATTCTTTCATCATTTTACTCCTTTATAATCCCAAAGAAAGCTGCAGATTTGCAGTGCACGATAGACCCGAATTATTTTCTGCAATATGTAGAGCACCCTTGACTATTAACTAACATTAAAAGTTACTTGGATTTTTTTTTGAAGTGAAAACTTCTATGGTGGGGGTCTATTTTTTTCGACGCGTTACGCTTATACACGGTTGCCAACCACCAATTATTCAGGAATATCATTTATCTAGGGAAATTTCCCACATTATATTACAAAAATATCATTTATCCAGGGAAATTTCTCACATTATATTACAAAAATATCATTTATCCAGAAGTGAAAAAGGAAAATGTTGGCAGCACTGCTTTACCTTTTAAAAGTCATTTAAAAAATGTCACTCATTAAGTGTGACAAAAAGTCGAAATGTAATCTAAAAGAAAATTATTAAAAGTCAAAAAGAAAATTGTTAACAGCACTGCTTTACCTTTTAAAAGTCATTAAAAAAATGTCACTCGTTAAGTGTGACAAAAAGTCAAAATGTAATCTAAAAGAAAATTATTAAAAGTCAAAAAGAAAATTGTTGACAGCACTGCTTTACCTTTTAAAAGTCATTAAAAAAATGTCACTCGTTAAGTGTGACAAAAAGTCACAGCACTGCTTTACCTTTTAAAAGTCATTAAAAAAATGTCACTCGTTAAGTGTGACAAAAAGTCAAAATGTAATCTAAAAGAAAATTATTAAAAGTAGAAAAGAAAATTGATGACAGCACTGCTTTACCTTTTAAAAGTCATTTAAAAAATGTCACTCGTTAAGTGTGATAAAAAGTCAAAATGTAATCTAAAAGAAAATTATTAAAAGTCAAAAAGAAATTTGTTGACAGCACTGCTTTACCTTTTAAGAGTCATGAAAAAATGTCACTTGTCAAGTGTGACAAAACGTCAAAAAAATTATCAGACTTTTTATCAAATAAGTAATCTAAAAGAAAATTATAAAAAGTAAAAAATAAAAAAAAATTAAGTCATTAAAAAATGTTTATAAAAAGTCTAAAAGAAAAATGTTGGCAGCACTGCTTTACTTTTTAAAAGTCATAAAAAAATGTCATTAGATTCAATTAAGTAATTTAAAAGAAAAGTATAAAAAGTAAAAAAAATTGTCATTAGACTTTTTATCAATTAAAGTCATAAAAAAATGTCATTAGACTTTAATTGACGTGCGAATTTTAATTTTTGTTCAATATATTGTTTTTGAGTGGAAAATATATTTCAGTCGTTTATAGCACATTTTTTTCGCGTTTTTCTCACTTATATGTCCTAGATTACTAATCCTGAAATTTTCATTTGTTATAAATGACATTTATATGTTCTAGATTACTATTCCTGAAATTTTGTTAAGACCATATCCTGTTACTTATTTATTGTACAAACAACTAGACACGTCTTTCCGTTCTCACTTTTTCAATTATTCATTCTCCATTCCTTTGTTTTCAAAACCTTAATATATTGTTCTCTTATACTAAAATTCTTCATTCGTTTGCACCATATTGCATATGTTTTGTTACCTATCTATTACATAAAAACTTTCACCAAGTTTCTCATAATCTATACAGGTAATGCGATTTGTTTAACTTTTATCATTTGTTCCAAATGACATTTCCTTTTTTACAAAAAAATATCTATTCACCCACCTCTTATTATAGATTTCAAAAAAAAAGAGCGAAACCTCTAATAGGTATACAAATCAAAAATTCAGAAACAAGTTTTCACTTCTGAGGTACGTCCCATGACATGACGCACCCATTTTTTTTTGGAACCAATTGGAACCGATTCACAAGCTGGTGGTGGTGGTTCTGGTTTTGGTTTGAAATTAACTGAAATGGTTCCTGTTGGTGGTGGTTTTATCAGGAAATACATTTGCTGGTGCTGGTGGTTGTATTAATTTTCAAACTTTGAAATTTTTTCTGGTTCTTCCAATTGGGAATCTCACTTTTCCCCCTTTGAATCGGTTCTTTTTGGTCTTTTTTGGAAAATTTTCAACACACTTCTGAATCGGTTCCAATTAGTCATGGTTCCCAAATGAAAAATCTAAAAAAAAGTGGTTCTGGTGGGTTTTGGTTCTGGTGGTTTTGAACACTGCCGAAAATGTAAATGAAATTTTAAAAAAAATTGAGGGCGGACAGAGCTCTCACATAAGCTTAGTAACCTAGTAGGTAGTTTAAACGACTTACTTTGATTAATTATAATTCTCCGCAGTTAGAGCCGGATTACTAAGGTTATGTGACAGCTCTGTCCGCCCTCAATTTTTTTTTAAATTTCATTTACATTTTCGGTATTGGTACCAATTTTTTTCTCAGTGTTAGTGAGATGGGAGGATGATTTTCTGGGCGGATTTCACCATACCATTATATCA
This sequence comes from Pseudococcus viburni, assembly GCA_033439095.1. Lineage (NCBI taxonomy): Eukaryota > Metazoa > Arthropoda > Insecta > Hemiptera > Pseudococcidae > Pseudococcus > Pseudococcus viburni. The sequence continues at coordinate 656,398 of JAVBJF010000181.1, forward strand.
TAACATTTTATGATTATTTTTTTTTAAATTTTGTTTTGGAGAAGTGGTAGTCTGTTTTCCAAGGCGAATTTCACCATTATATCATAACATTTTTTTTATTGAAATATTTTTACGTTTTGTTGCACAGTTTTCATTTAGAGCTGTAAACTCGATATGTATAGAAGTTTAAGCAAATTCAAAGAAACTCCTAGGGGCGGGGAACTAATTCTATTTTGGAGAATTTTTTTCGAGGATATCAGTTGTTTTTTCTACATAGACTCGTATACTGAATTAACCGGTCATTTTAAGATCAATATGGCCGAAATCGTCTTTGATTTCGCGATTTTATGACCATTGTTGCGAATTCAGTGTTATGAGTGATGATAAAAAATTTAAAACTGCCATATCTCAGGCAAATTTAAACCTTTTTCGTCACGGTTTCGATTTTTCTGCCCCTTATCGAGATCGTTATATTCGCGGTTCATAATTTGTGCAAATAAAAGCAAAAAAATTTGAAATCACATTTTTCGGTAATTTCGATGTATGGTAATTGCCAAAAATTACAAGCACCAGTGCACCACCAATGCCCACCGCATTTAAGCATCTCCTACATACATCTTAGCAACGTTCAATTTTTCTGCCTTCTGATTGGTTCTGCAGTTCACGTGATCGAGCTGTCGAGCTCTTATCAAGTTATCAACATAATTTCAACTTCGGAAAATTTTTTAAATACATGCACATAATTATTTATTAACCGGGCTCCAACTTATAAATTTTATTATTGAATTTGAAATTGATTTACAAATTTTATTCACGTCTACAAAATTGAGAAAAAAAAATCGTCGTCCACTAGTAACTTCTCTAACTACTTGTAGTAACTATTGTTTCAAATTGTGATGCTAATCAATTACCTAATCATTATCAAAATACGGTGCGAGATTCGCGGATAACATTAATGATATTAATAGCAATGCAAAAATTGATTGAGTGAAAATTTTCATTGACAAACGCAATAGAAATGAAAGAGAAGAATGAAATTAGTCGCCCAGCTGATAGTGAAACTGACCACAAGATGGTTGATGCTTCGTGATTCGTGGATGATTGCAATTTGAAAGCACGCACCTAATATTAAACTTGCAAAATCAGATCAGTTTTTGTGTAAGTTTTATTCTTTTGGTTAATCATTCAAGAATATTTAAGTCACTCTTTCTTAAATATTTTGTATCTTCTATATTAAATATAAATTTGCAATGTTTTCGAAGTTGAAAAATTATCAGTAATAAAAGATACGATTCACGTGGACCACACACTGAAAAAAATGTAAGGTAAATTTAAGGTAATAGATACCTATATTAAGGTAAAGTTGCTTTAAGACGAATTTACGGGAATGAGTACATTAAATTTTACCTAGCAATTGGTTTTATTGTCTTTTTTATTACTGAAAACCAATTGGCAGGGTAAAATTTAATGTACTCATTCCCGTGAGTTCGTCTTAAAGCAAATTTACCTTATTTCAATGTATCTATTACCTTACCCTTTTTTCAGTGCAGAGCCAATCAGAAGGCAGAAAAATTGAACGTTGCTAAGATGTATGTAGGAGATGCTTAAATGCGTGCAGCACCTCATAAAATAGCACCACACCACGAAAACAAAAGGTTACAAAAATGTATCACAAATATCACAAATAATAGATATTATGAACTGCGATCTCGATGAAAAGAATAAAAATCAAAACCGCGGCGAAAAGGGTTAATATTTGCCTGAGATATGGCACTTTTAAATTTTTTATAATCAGTGATAACACTGAATTCGCAAAAACGGTCCTAAAATGATAAAAATGGGCAATCAAGGCCAATTTTGGCCGTATTGGTCTCATTCATAATGACATTTTTCACATCACTTTACCAGTTTACCTTACCCTCTCAGACCTAGACTTAATCAATTATTATTTGAATAATTTTCTCTCAAACCATTAAATAAATACCTTTTCGTAATTCGTTAGACCATAAGGACGCATACACTTGGTGTAAGGTGTCAGGTGCATTGAACTTCAATTATAACTTGAAGAACTGCGATCTCGTTGACTTATACACTGAGGAATGGATCACTTACAAAAATTAAACAAATTCACAAATTCTTTCCTAAGTTGAGATAATAAATAAGTTTTCAGCACTTGAATGTTTTTTTTTCTTTTCCATAATTCGGTGGTTGTTATCATAAATGATATCACCAGTGCTCCGATGTCGTACATTTTACCAAGTACATCAGTCAACAAATTAAACTCAGATTTGTATTGGCAGCTGAATCGAAGCTGATAAATGTGAAGTAGTCATGAAGGAATATTTATTAAAAAAAAACTATTAAAACTATTTAAAACGAATCATATTTAAGAATCAACCTGTTTATAATCAAGTTACTTTTTTTCTTTCCATATTCCGGTAACACTGATTTCAACTCGGAAATCACCAGATATTAATTAAAACTTTAATCAACCTTGCACTTCAGCTGCAGAGCTTTTGACAACTTTAATCAAAGTAAAACTTATAAACATGTATACTTCATACATGCCTGAAGTGCCTTTTACTATTCTCAAACGTCAATGTAGTACACTTTTTTCTTATTTGGGATTTCAAAATTGCCATTTTTGATAATTTTCAAAATTTTCAAAAAGCTCTGGAATGCAAGAAAAAATTTATTTTGACCCCAAACTTTCACCAACATATGTAGTTTAACCCAAAAAATCGATTTTCAAAGTCAATTTTCAATTTCAAAAATTTTTGGGGCTCCAAAAGGGGGGGTGAAGGGGCAATTTTCAAAATTTCAAAATTTTGGTTCCATCAGTACCTGGGGATTGAAAAGTAACACCCAAATACGAAATTTCATACAATTTGATCGGAAGGTCTCTTCTCCAGCCTGGTTGTAATTTTTGTCCAAGTTTAGTAAAAACAGTCAAATCATGGGTTCTGGAACTCGGCGAATTCTTTATTTACAACATTCGTTTTTGTTTTATAAGAAAGAGCTCGAAAAGTTAAGATAATTTTGTCTAAAAAGTTTTTTAATTTAACTAGTACATTCTGAAAAAAAAGAAATTAAAAACGCGAAAAACGCCTCTATTATCATCAGAGAATATAAGGTTACGCTAGTGCCGACATGACATTCACAGTTTTTGCGTTTGGGGGCGGGGTGGGATCACTAGCGTGATCCTTGATTTTATCAACAAATGTTTAGAATTATTTAAGTTTCTATAAGAAAATGCCATGGATATGATGGTGAAATCCGCCCTGAAATACAACCTCCCGCTTCACCATATCAAATCCTAAGGGACTGTTCACAAACATCGGAAATAAGAAATAAGAATTAAGAAATAAGCCAAATATTTCTCACAAAGTCGCTATTTCTATTAGTTAAAAAATTCTTATTTCTTATTTCCAAAGCTTGTGAATGCTGCCTAACATATTGTTCGACCGTTATATCTTGGCAGGTTTGTATTTGTGTAAAAGTAACAACACTCACTCTGTTTCAGTGATTCTGAAAAAGGAATTGTTTGTTTATTTTCAATTTATTTCAATTTTTTAAGAAATCAGCCAATCGAAATTAACTGTACCAAAACATAGCCAAATATTTCTTACGAAATCGTTAAAATTTGAGAAGCCCTACATGAAAATTTCCGGAGTTTTGCTACTTTTACACAAATACAAACATGCCAAGATATAACGGTTGAACAACACAATATACAGAACATGATATGGTGACCGAGACCAAGACTGAGATCGAGACAGTGATGTACAATTCAATTCAAACGACCTGTGTAGTTTTGATGCAATATCCTGCCAGAAAAGAGACAAATGGTTGTAAAAAAAATATTAAAAACTGAAAAAAATTGGGGGCGGATAGCCCTACCAACTTCAGGTTAGATTACTAAGCTTAATTGGGGGAGCTATCCACCTCCCATTTTTTTTTCAGTTTTTTAAATTTCTTTTCTACAACCATTTGTCTCTTCTCTCTTTGCTGGCAGGATATTGCAGAAAAACTACACTGGTCGTTTGAATTGAATTGTACATCACTGTCTCGATCTCAGCCTCGGTCTCGATCACAATAGCATGTTATGCATGATTGTATGTTAGGGGACTGGGTGCGAAGCTCGAATGCGAGTACTTGTGGCAACGCTGCGATGAATGGTGATCGCGGAAAGGCAACGGAAAGGCGAACAAGGCTTGTGATAGTTTCGTTCTTTTTCAAACCTTGCGTTTCTCAGCTCAAACAGATGTTTTGCAGTGATGCACATGGTAAAGTGTATTTCTACTCATTCCTGTAGTCACGTAGGGATCAGGTGATCAGATACAAGGAGACAAAGGAGATACGAGAGAATGGTTTTTGTCTTATAATGTCCTTGACTCCTTCCATTCAACATTTCCAACGGTGTGTAGGGTCCAGTTTTAAGAAGGGAGAGAGAAGAAAGAGGGTAATTGTTTTCAAGGGACATCGGAAATCGCGGTCGAGGATACGAGTATAATGTAAAAAAAAGAAAGCAGGTAGAGGTATCACGAGACCATGACTACAGCGAAAAGGTGGTATTTTTTTGGAAAAGGAATGCGGCGTGCATTCACTGTTACTCTTGGCGGGTGGCTAGTTGTTAGAAGTTTCCTCTCAACGTTTTTTTGTACTCATACATTTAGGCGCAATTCCAGATTGTGAAGTAAACTAATTCGTAAAGTATCCCAACTCAGAATAATTACTTATGAATCCAATTCAAAAAAAAAATAAATCGAAAGAATATCCATAAAAGAACCCTAAGTATGTACATCCAAAATTTCCGGCGGCAAGATCAATTTCTCGAATTTTGGCAAAGCTTTGAAGTTTTAAAACAATCTCATGGCCCTATGAAATGTAAAAATCTGATCTAATTAACGAAAAAATCGGAAATTTGGTATACTTTTACTTATCTTATTCACGACTTTCTGAATCAATTGAAAGTGGTTTCGAGACATTCCAAAACCTCTAGAAAATTTTAAAAAATTACCAGCACTGGAGAAAAGGCCATAAAGATGGTCCTCATGAAAATCGCACCATTGTGGATTACTCATATCGGTGACCTATTTGATCGATTATGGGAGCAATAATTAATTTTCTGAAATTCGTAATTTCCCGTTCAAATCCATATTTTTTGGGCAGAAAATTTTCCTGAAAAAAATTAAAAATTATACCGACAATGCACGCATCGAGATAAAAAGCTGGAATTTGCTACATACCCTATTTTTGATTTCTCGAATTCGTTTAAAGCATGTTTTGAGATGAAATGTAAAATCTGTACATATATTTTCAATTCCAATCGAAAAATTTTCTGCCATAAAAATATAATAGATTTGAACAGGAAGATGCGAATTTCAGGAGATAATGGTTTCATCGATCAAATAGGGGTAATCCGCGATTATAGGTACTTGAGTTTATCAAGGCCATTTTATGTAATTTTCCCTGGTGGTGGAAAATTCCAAAAATTTTCCGGAGGTCCGAAACGTTTCAAAACGTTTCCACTTAATTCGTAACGTTAAAAATAGGCATCAAAATTCGTGTTTTTTTCACCCGGGAGTTCGTTTCTGACGTCCCTTCAACAATAACCCCAAAATGGGCCCAGAGGGGAGGTAGTCGGGAGGAGTCAAATTTGAAATTTTTCCCCAATTATCGAGTGTGGTATCAAAATTCGTGTTTTTTACCCGGGAGTCCGTTTCCGATGTTCCTTCTACAAAAACTCCAGAATGGGCACATAGGGGAGGTGGTCGAGAGGAGTCAAATTTGAAAATTTTCATAATTATCGAGTGTGGTATCAAAATTTGTGTTTTTTACCCGGTAGTCCGTTTCCGACGTTCCTTCAACAATAACCCCAAAATGGGCCCCTAGGAAAGGGGTTGGGGAGGAGTCAAATTGAAAATTTTTCATAATTATCGAGTGTGGTACCGAAATAAACGTTTTTTTTTACCTAGAAAGTCTGTTTTTGACGTCCCTCCATCAAAAAACCTTGAAATGGGCCCAACGAAGAGGTGGCGGTGAGGGTTCAGATTGAAAATTTTTCATAGTAATCAAGTGAGGTGCCGAAATATATGTTTTTCGACCTCCACACTGAGAAAAATGTGTGGTAAAATTGACTACAAATTGTGGAAAAACTTATCCAGTCCGAGTTTATGATGCTTTTTACCACAGTTGTGATTAAAACTTTTAAAAGTACCACAGTTGTGGCAAAAAAGTACCACAGTTGTGGTGAAAAGCATCATAAACTCGGACTGGATAAGTTTTTCCACAATTTGTGGTCAATATCGCCACTTTTTTTTTCTCAGTGCAGAAACCATTTCTTAGATGATTTTGGGGACGTCAATAACGGACTTTCCGGGTAAAAAAACATTTATTTCGGTACCACACTCGATAATTATGAAAAATTTTCAATTTGACTCCTCCCCAACCCATTCCGTATGGGTCTACTATGGAGTTTTTGTTGAAGAGACGTTGGATAAAGGACTCTCCGGGTAAAAAAAACATTGATTTCGATACCACGTTCGATAATTATTGGAAATTTTCAATTTGACTCCTTCCCACCACCTCCCCTATGGGCCCATTTTGGGGTTTTTGTAGAAGGAACGTCGGAAACGGACTACCGGGTAAAAAACACAAATTTTGATACCACACTCGATAATTACGGAAAATTTCAAATTTGACTCCTCCCGACCACCTCCCCTATGTGCCCATTTTGGAGTTTTTGTAGAGGGAACATCGGAAACGGACTCCCGGGTAATAAACACGAATTTTGATACCACACTCGATAATTAGGGAAAATTTCAAATTTGACTCCTCCCAACCACCTCCCCTTTGGGCCCATTTTGGGGTTATTGTTGAAGGGACGTCAGAAACAAACTCCCGGGTAAAAAAAAACACGAATTTCGATGCCACACTCGATAATTGTGGGAGGTTTGCGAGTAGTCCCCCCCTCCCTCGCCACCTCAGCATATGGGCCCATTTTGGGTCCTTGTTATAAGTTCGAAGTCAAAATGATCTCAGAACTGGATTCAGAAGCTCTGGATACCTCCTGGAAGTTTTTTCCGCCGAATAATCTGTTTGAAATATTATAATTCAATTTTGTTGGTTGGTTTTTTTCAATCACACGTTTTAATATCCTCGCGCTTTTCCTCCCGGGGGCCCAAAAAATTTGAATAAAATCTTGTCTGATTCGAAATTTTATAAGGAATCGAATGCCGCAAACCCGAAAGTTCTATCTTCATTTGCATGCCTTCGGCGTAAGTTTAAAGCCGCCAGGTTGGTAGGGGTGTTTTAGCGTTTCGTTGCCGCGTGCCTGTAGTGGAATATTATGAGCTCGAGCGCGCCTCTTCAATTTTTCAAAATGGAAAACGAAATTTTCTGTAAACTAAAACTTTTCTAAAAAATTTATAAAAGGGTAAACAGAAGAGTCCAGCGATATCTTATATTCAGGAATAGTTTAAATAGGTACATCTTTACCAAACGTGTTTGCAATTTGCATTAAACCGAATTTTTTTAGAGCGATTGGACAAGGGTAAGGGTAGAGTGGGGAATGAGGTTTTTGCCATTTTTTAAAAGTCCAGATACAACTTTCTAGTAACCCACTTCCTCTTCATTTATTTTTTTTAATGAGCTGAATGTTGGTAGGTACATAGATAATTAGATACCTTATTCACACCCTCCCGAATTAATTTTGAAGCGATTTCGAAGCGATTTCGAAACGTAATACAAAAGTAGAAGGTGTATTTTTCAATTCCAGTCAAAAAAATTTCTGCCAAGAATATGTGTTTGAACTGAAAAATAGCGCGTGAAATTTTCCTGCAGACTCTGAAGGACAAATGTGATAGAAATCTGATAATGTAGGTACCAATTATCCCTCTTATGCCATAAAAAAAATTTGTTCATGAAATGGCATAGGTATACCGATTACTTAAAAATGCAGAAGTTTGCCATAGAATCTGAGAATATAGAATTTTGATATTTTAATAGATTTTCTCTCAAAAAATGGTGAATTAGCTGTATTGGTGACTACTAAGTATAACATGCTTCCAAGTTCTAGCTTGTATGAAGTGTAGTAGATTTCGCTTTATGAAGGAGAATTTCAAATATGTGTACAGTCATCTAACTAGGTCCCACTTGTGCGGGATTGAGTTATGACCAGTGGGCAATACTAGACAAAATTTGTGATCGAATAAGACCAACCCGACCCTCCTAGTTGCAAAACTCACGGAGACATACGCATTTGAAGTTGAACTTTCAGAAAACATAGTTTCGAGAAAAACGGGTTTAAAGTTTTGGTTACAAAATTTTTTATTTAAAACGTGCATATCTCCGAGAGATTGATACTTTGGGGTCTGGGAGAGGTCTCATTCGATCAGAAATTTTGTGTACTACGTCCAGAGGTCATACCCGACACCGCAGAAGCAGAACCTTTCGAAACAGTATAATCATTTAATTCAGAGCAGTATTTCTGATTTTTTTTTGAAAAAAATCATGTTTTTTATTCGAATCAAAAATGCGCATAGCTTCGACATTTTGGCACTTCGGAGGCTCGGGGAGGTCTCATTCGATCAGAAATTTTGTGTACTGTCCAGAGGAAGGTTCAATCTACCAGAAACGATCATAATCCGAAAAACTATATTTTCAACCCTACTTCACAAAAATCGCTATTACTCGAAAACTAAGTCCGCATACCTGGGACCTTTTTAGATGACTGTACACATATTGAGATGGAAATAGTTGACGTCAAAATTGAAGAGGAGCGATGCGTTAACCCTTAGGATAATTTTGACTAAAAATTCGGGTTCTGTGATTTCATTGAAAAAGATAAACTCATACAGTTTCTACTATTTCATTTTATCTTGGCCAAATTCAAAGATTTTTAATTTTTTGGAAAATTAATTTTTTTTTGTTTTTTACCAAACTAAAAAAGCATTTGATCATTGCAGAATCCAAATTTCGGGCCAATTTTATCCTCTGAGTTACCTTTGTACCCCCTTTAAATTTTCGACATATTTTCCCCTTTTTAGCACGTAAAAATTTTTTCCTGAAAAAAAAATTCATACGTGCATTGATATCATGGAAATGTAATAGTTTGCCAAATTTGAACAAAATCTATCCAGTAGAACGTGAGAAAATGGAAAAAAATCGTATTTTGGAAGAAAAAATCGCTTGGAATGATAAAACGCAGCTGCGGAGTATAGTACGCAGCGCACTTTATCAAACGGAGCAAAATAACAGAAAATCGTGAGATGAAAATGACCAAAAATTAATTTTCTCAGTTTCTACTTGACAGAAAATTTTCAAATTTGGTATACTGCTGTATTTTTGCATAATGGATGCACGTGAGGAATGTTGGCAGAAAAAATTTATTTTTGTAAGCTAAAGAGAGGAAAAAGGGCCAAAAATCGATTAAGGACCCTGGGGTGAGCTCTAGGATAAAACTAGCCCAAAATTTGGATTCTGCGCCCTCGATTTAGGGAGGAAACACATTTGGTTTATGCTAACTGAATTTTTTTGACCAAAATTTGAAGATTTTCAAATTTTTGACAATTCTTTTTTCTTTAATATTAAGAAAACTATCGAGTAAATCGAAAAATTTGTAATAACCAAAAATACTCAGCGTACGGATTTCTACAAGAATAGTTGGTTGTAATGTCGTAATTACCTACCTGAATCTTTCATCCTATGATAGGCAAGTGTGGATGTAGAAGGTATGTAATTACGACATTACAACCAACTATTCTTGTAGAAATCCGTACGCTGAGTATTTTTGGTTATTACAAATTTTTCGGCTTACTCGATAGTTTTCTTAATATTGAGGAAAAAAGAATTGTCAAAAATTTGAAAATCTTCAAATTTTGGTCAAAAAAATTCAGTTAGCATAAACCAAAGGTGTTTCCTCCCTAAATTGAGGTCGCAGAATCCAAATTTTGTGCAAGTTTTATCCTGGAGCTCACCCCAGGGTCCCCAATCAAATTTTGGCCCTTTTTCCCCTCTTTAGCTTACAAAAATAAATTTTTTCTGCCAACATTCCTCACGTGCATCTATTATGCAAAAATACAGCAGTATACCAAATTTGAAAATTTTCTGTCAAGTAGAAACTGAGAAAATTAATTTTTGGTTATTTTCATCTCACGATTTTCTGTTATTTTGCTCCGTTAGATAAAGTGCGCTGCGTACTATACTCCGCAGCTGCGTTTTATCATTCCAAGCGATTTTTTCTTCCAAAATACGATGTTTTTCCATTTTCTCACGTTCTACTGGATAGATTTTGTTCAAATTTGGCAAACTATTACATTTCCATAATATCAATACATGTATGTATTTTTTTTTTTTTCAGGAAAAAAATGTTACGTGCTAAAAAGGGGAAAATACCTATGTCGAAAATTTATAGGGGGTACAAAGGTAACTTAGATGATAAATTTGGCCCGGAATTTGAATTTTTGCAATTCCAAAATAGGGGGAAACACATTCGGTGCCTGCTATTTGATTTTTTTTGCCAAAATTTGAAGATTAATATATATATTTTTTAATTTAATAGAGCAAAAAAAATTAAATGGCAGGAGCCGAAATTATTTTCTTTCTAAATTGAGGTCGCTGAATCTAAATTTTGGTTCAATTTTATTTCAGGGATTACCTTAGCTCTCCACTCGAATTTCAGCATTTACTTCCATCCACTAGCTAATGAAATGAATTTTTTTGGATGAAACAATTCAAAAAATGGATGAGCTCTTTTTTGCGGAGTCCTAAAGCTAACGGTGTGTCACAAAAATGTCTAAATTTTTATCACTGAAAAATACCTACTAATATTGTCTTGAACATGTTCAAATTTCAGCTCCTCAGCTTTTTCCCAGATCCCCAGTCTTTCTAACATAAACGCACCCAGAAATTATTCAAGAGAGGGGCTCAGAATTCTGTAAAAAATAGGGGGAGGGGTGAAATTTCAATGAAAAAATTCAGTAACTTGGTATTTCCGTGGCGCTGGCGTATAGTCAGGGTATTTTCATTAGATTGATAATTCATAAACGAATTTAAGCCAAGTAAAATTAAAAAATTACGGAATTTCAGTTATTTTTTGCTGATTTTTTAGTCAAAATTATTGATTTGTTTCTGACAAACTGGGAATTGATTGAGAAATCAGTGATTTTTGACCGAAAGATCAGTAAAAAATCATCAATTTTTAAAAGAGAAAAATTAAAATACTGTCCGAGCGAAACGAGGGCGAAATTTTTTTGAAAAATCCTGTTTCAAGAGCAAAAAAATTCACTTTTTTTTACATTTTTTCAATAAAAAAATCTCCTGTCCGAGCTTAAGGGAGGGGCTCGAGCCCCCTGAGCCCCCCCCCTTGGGTGCGCTTATGCTTTCTAATATCCCAAAACAAACTGAATTTTTTTTTTAATTCAGGTTCCATACTTCACGAAAATGATCTCATTCATTCTCTATTCTACATTGGCTTTAATCAAATCTCCAAAATGTAGCCTTCCAAATTTGAAAACCAAAATAGAAAATGCTGAATGCCTTCGTCCTTCTTCGCCTTTCCATTACTTTTTTCAAAACCAAAATTTTAAAAAATCCATGGTAATCATCATTACAGTTTAAACTTTTCTCATTAAAATTTTTTTTATTTCAAACGTAATTAAGGGTAAATTATCCTAATTTCGACCGCTTCCTAATTTTGACCACCGGCCGATTCGCTATGGATGCAAACTACCCGAAAAACAATTTTCAAGTTCCTTTTTCATAGACGAACAATTTGAGACCAAAATGACAACCTGTATGTGACACCGCATAAGAAAAGGGGGCATTGCCCAAAAAAACGAGTTTTGAGTTAGTGATTGATCGTTCTATAAAATTTCACGTAGAATCCGATAAAAATATCGCCAGTTCGATTACTCGACTTTAAAGTGTTGAAAAATGGATTTTAAAAAAGGAATACTTAAAAATCAAAATAATGCTCAAAAAATTTTTTTGTTTCTTTTCTTTATTTTCGCATACAATACGATGTAGAATCCAGTAAAACAATCGCCGAATTGAATTTTCCCTTCGCAAAACGAAAATAATGACTAAAAAAAAGAGAAAAAAATTTCCAAAATAATTTTTTTTTCTATTTTTTTTTTATTTTTGCATACAATACGATGTGGAATCCAGCAAAACCACCGCATGATCGAATTTCCCCTTCAAAATACGAAAATAATGATTTTTGAGTTTACTAAATAAAGGGGGGGATTGTACGTCGCCGACATGATTGTATCGGTTTAAAATTTTAGGGGCTGGTAGAGAAAGAATCAAGATATTTTTAAAGCTATTTCCGATGTTTCTATCTCAAAAAGTCTTTGAATGGTGGAAGTTTGAAAAAAAGTGGTCGAAATATGGCAACCATACTCTTATATTATTCTGAAAACTGGGTACCAGTGGCGTCGTCAGAATCGAAAATTGGGGAGGGGCACAAAAGGGGCTATGTGTAAGACAACTTTTTTTTTGCTTTTTCGAAGTGGAAAAGAGAGTCTGACTTTTTTCACCTGTTAAAAATGGGGAGGTGGTAAAAAGGGAGCCTTCTTCCGCACTTTCGTCTCAGATAGATCATTAAATTGCAATTTTGTTTATACCCGAGCGAAGCCAGGGCGAAGCTTTGAAAAAATCGGATGTTTAATGCCCTAAAAAGACATTTTTCTATGTTTTTAATGCTTTGAAATTGAAAATTCTTATCTGATGTAAGTGTAATGTAAATTTATAAATACAACATAAGTTTGAAGGGACCAAGCGGGGGCCAGAACTTTTTTCGTGGGGAGGGGGCTCCTGGGTGCCTATTTATTACAATTACGTATATTTCATGAGAAATAAGGATCAGTAATTCATATCATAATTGTAATTGCATGTATCATTCATTTTTAAAACAATTTCCTATTGCATCACGTTGCCAGTTCGTCTTGATTTTCGATCACATTCCATCTTTATTGTCTCATTTTCAAAATCAACGTTTAAAAAAAGAAATCTTTTTTACTGATTTCACTCGCTTAGGCCTACACATGGGCGAACACCACCGATCGTCCGTGGATGCGTCACATTCATAACAAAACAAATAATTATTTTCATCCCTGTCCAAAAAAAAGAAGAATTTTCAGACACTAACATAGGTTGGCAACATTACATTCGTTCTGTTATGATTCTGTAGTTCAATGATGGTTGCACATCATGCACATGCATCCTTCAGTACTGTTGATGCGTCTTGCTATTTTCTCAATAATACCTGTTTTCCATTCGAGCTTCGCACCCGGAGCCGTATGTTAGGATTTGATATGGTGAAGCGGGAGGTTGTATTTCAGGGCAGATTTCACCATCATATCATGACATTTTCTTATCAAAGTTTAAATAATTCTAATATTTTTTCTCTGAAATTATTCAGTTTTTTCCACCTATGAGTTATCTTTTGTTGAATTATGATTTTTTTTTTCATGTTCACGACAATAAATCAACTATTTAAAAAACAAAAATCAGCTTTTTACACATTTTTTTCTTTGTTTAGAGTAGTTAACCCGTTCTTTCCGTATACCATCCCACAAAGGAAAAAATTGGCAGGTTGGCACAACCGATATCTAACAAAAAAATTTTCACCTTAGTATCGGTGTATTTTTAATTGATAACTCGTTGGGTGAAAGGTGAATTTTCAAAATTTGGGTGCTTTTATCGTATAAATGGGGTATATGCAAGTAGTTTGAGCTGCTGAACACGGATCTGTTGCAAATTTTTTCGTATACCAATTTCGTATACAAAAGAAAGTGACATGTTCAATTTTGAGCCTTCTGCTGTACTTACTTATACTTAAAATTACAAAAATCGCCAAAAAGGAATGAAATGAAGTGAAAATCAGAAAAATGGCGTATAAATACGTATTTTTGGGTATAATTACACAAAAAAAATTTTTGACCAAAAATGACCACTTTATGAGTGAAGACGGTGTGGAAAAATGGTTTTTCGCATTTTTCCAGATGTTCTACCACGTGGAAAATTCTGAAAAAAATATCACGTTATACAGGGTCTATAAATGAACCGGGCATCCTCAGCGCAAAAATTCCCATTCTTTTCTTTTCTTTTTTCCCATTTCATTGCGTTGCATCACTGATATTATTGTTGTAATACGCAACGAAACGAAAACAAGATCAAAAAAGTGACGAAGTTTAATGTAAGGGATGAGTCATCTTATAAAATATGCAGGTAAAAGTGTGAAATACGCTTCACAGAGTTGAAATGCCCACGCGATAACATTACATGAATCTTTTTTTAACATCAGAATGCCGTAATCTCGAACGTAAAATTATCAATTCTTTGAAATTAAAATTTTTTATTAATTACAATTATTGACAAATAAGTGATGAATTTATCATTAAAAATTCAATTCATCAAAATTATGATTTTTGGTAATTTAAAAACTATACCCCAGACCCTTTTAACGGAAAAAAACATAAATTAGAAATATCGCTATTTTAGGTAGAGTATTTTGCGCTGAGGGTGCCCGGTTCATTTATAGACCCTGTACATAGAGACTAGGTACATGAAATATATTTTTTTTAGAATTCCACCTCTGAACCATCATGTGGAAAACTCGATTTGAAGTTTTCAAACACGAGTTTCAGCTAGAAGAAATCATCGAAAAAAAATTTCCAACCATCAACTAATACCCCTCAGTATAGTGTACCATCCATGCAAGTTTGAGAAAATTTGGTTGAAAACTCGCGAAAATTAAAATTCTTAATGAAAAGGCTGAAAAAAAGAACGTTTTGGCCCATAACTAAGGATAGGGGAGGGGTAGGGGGCCAAAAATTTTTCCACAAGGTTTTTAGACCATAAGAACCAACTTCCATCGGTTAGTTTCGAATTTCAGCTCGGGGGCAGATTCGCCTATCTTAACCGCCGGTACCCTTTGTGATCAAATGGTTTCATTAATTTTGTTCTAATATTCAATGAAAAAAAAAAATAATTTCAATTCCGATTTTGATTCAATGTTATCATTTTTATTTTGATATAAAATTTTTAGGACATGATATATATTTTTTTAAATTTCATTAGAGAGTCTTCAAGTTTTGGCACATGATCGTTTGTACTACTCATATTTCATCAATAATTTTAGGAAAATTTACCATTTGTGGTATTTTTATACATATTTTATTTTTCCAAAATGGGAAAGCAAAACATATGTCCGTGTAAAAAATACCTTAAAGTGACTGTCCAATGATGAGAGACGTTTTTGAAAGAAAAATTGGTCTTGGGACTACTCAAACAATGAAAAAACTGTGGAATTTTGGGTCTTAAACAGTGAAATGAATCTGCCAATTTTCCAATTGATCATAAAAAGAAATCAACAGTAATTTTTGACTAAAAAATTAGTAAAAAATCACTCCAATTTTCAGTGACAATTTATTTCACTGTTTCAAAATTTCACTGATCTAGACTTGGACAGAACTTTTTTTCGAAACAAAATTTTCAAAAAATAGTTTTTAGATAGGTGCCTTATTGGTCCTAGAATGTCATATAATTTTTCCAGAATTTTACCTAGGGTACCCCATGGTCAAAATTGACGAAAACCAGACCCAGCTTCGTTTTATTGGGAGAAACTGTAAAAATAATATTTTTTTGACAGATAATATAAGTTTTTATTTTCTTCGTACCGACTCTTGAATAAATGAAAAGAAACTAAAAACTTATCTATAAAAAAATTATTATTTTTACGATTTCTCCCAATATAAATGCAACTCCAACTTCAAAAGATAGAAGAAATTGTACATTAGATATCGACGAAAAAATAGTTCAATTTTTTTTAGTGGTCCAATTTTTGAAATGAGGGGGGAGGGAGGTTCACCCAGCCGGGGAAATTTTGGGGGAAATAGACGTGCTATAGCTTATTGGAAAGGAAATTCGATTCCAAACACTTTTGGTGGTTACAAATTTTAGTGTATAACCGAAAGTTTTCGTTTAAAATGCAAAAAACGTGATTTTGATGCTTTCTCAAAACATAATTTCCAAATTTAAGGGGCGGGGGTTGCTCCAAAATGAATTTTGATAAGAAATGAAATTGTTTATGAGGAGCTGAGGAATAACTTTTGTTTGAAGATTTTTTTGTATAGTCCATAGATGAAGCGATATAGACGTTTGAAATGTTGGGGGTGGACCCTGGGAAAAGGGGGAGGAGGAAAAATAGGTGTACAAGCGAAATTTATTCGTTTTTGGGCCTAGAACAAGAATCAATCATAAAATTATTTTTAACATGAAACCCGAGCGGATGTACAATTGAGACCTGACTATAAAGTTCATCTACAATGTTAAATTTGGTCTCTTTTCGAACAATTTGTGATATCAAAAAATAGGTGTAGGTTACCTAGTGAGTCGATTTCTCATTACATTTGAACATAGGTAGGAACCATAAAATATATTTTAGAAAAAAGAAATACTCACAAAATATCCACTTTAAGAGCAAGTATTTTATTCACAATTTGATGTAAAATCTCATCGCCACAAGTTTAGTTTTTACTACTAACGAAATATTATTTTGAGACGCAAACAACTCTGGCACTACAAACACATTTCACTGAATGTTGTCATGCTTAAGTCATCTTGAACTTAACATCAAACAAGGATCATGTCAGGTCATTGTTTACAATAAACTTGACCACCAATAAATTTACTTAGATGTTGTTTCATTTTAGTAAAATATTGTTCGAATAGTAGAAATGATTTGGCGTAGATACTTACAGATGCATAGGTTGTATATCAGAAAATTGCAATATGTAAAATGTCAATTGATATGAACCCGATTTCAATTGATTCCAGGCATCAATTAGTTAACTTATTCGACTCCAATGATTCGAAAATAAGATATCTTCATTGATAGGAGACATTCGTTTGGAAAAAGTGAGGATGATTCGAAATTGTTAAAAATTCAAGCGACCAAATCACGCAAAATTGCTAACCTCACATTGCTATAGTTAGGTGGAGTTTTATGTTCATGTATCCAGTTACGTTTACATGTTGTTGTTCAAGTTTACGTTCCTAAATAAAATGTAGAAAATGATCTGAAGTTAATTAAAACTGTCCATTGATTGAGCACCTGGAGCTGAACTCGATGGATCCTGCTGTCGGCGAAGCGATACCTGCGGTGTTGAAAAATTACCCTAATTTTAAATCGTTCATGTATTTCGTGGGACCACTCAAAGATTGCTAGCTTTATGCTAGTAAATAAAGTGCTAGCACAAAGCTAGAAATATTGCTAGCTAATGCTCGCAAAAATGCTAGCATAATTGCTAACAAAACTTGGTCAAAAGTGTCCAAAATCATGATAACAAATTCTAGCAAAGTGTGCTAGCATTTTCCCGAGAAATCACATCGTGATAAATCGGTACAAATAGACCTTGATAAGACGATTTTTTTTTACAAAATCGACAGAAATCGAGCTCGTAAAAATTCCGCCTTTCTCGACTCGATTCGAGTCGATTTTCAACGAAATTGTTTTTTATCAAAAATTTTCATACCACAACTTCGTCTAAAATCGTCTCGATACGAGTCGATTTCAATCGTTTTTTAAGAAACCGAAAAAAAACGATTGAAATCGACTCGTATCGAGATGATTTTAGACGAAATTTCGTTGAAAATCGAGTCGAGAAAGGCGGAATTTTTACGACACAAATCGAGACCCGATTTATCACGTAGTGGTTTCTCTCGGGTTGTTGGCATTTTTTTCTTTTTTTTGTCAATAGGGATCTCCCAACATTCTTGAATTTGGTTCTTTTTGGAGAAAATGGGAGTAAGGGGTGCTAATTATATTGTCACGAGCTGTTGTAGCTCAAAGACAGATTTAAATACACTTGAATATATGCGAAAAAAATTGAAAATGAGTAAGTTGTTAGTCCACTTTTTGGTGAAAAACGTGAGTCCTCTGAAGATCCTCTGAAATCCAACGGACCCTAACTAACTTTGAAATATTTCCAAAAATAATGAATTTCACCGTGTTCAAAAATCGTATGAAAATTGTCGAAAAATATCGAAAAAAATCGCGAAAAAAATTTCTTTGATTTCTTTTGAATCGAAAATTTGAACCTGTGAGACTCTATGGGTGAAAGTGTCTCAGATTTTTACCTCGTGCTTTTTAACGTCATCTCGTATTTTTTTCAATACCTTTATGATTTTACAAAAAGTCAAAATGTAACGATATAATTTTTCATTTTGAAAATGATTAATGATTAGGTCTTCTGCTTCTTTCGATCATTTCATGTCAGTTACGAAAAAATATGGGTTCAGATGTCACTTGATAAGAATTAAATTACACTTGAAAAAAAATGTACTAGCGAAAAAAATCAATCATTCTTCTTTTTTATTATAGACTATAGAGCATAGGTAAACATTTAATGAAAAATTGAAATTCGGCTGTTGAAAAAAATAGAAATAAATCGTTCACGTTTTTAGTTACCTATCACATTTCAATCAGTTCTAATAACCTACATATTTCTGATTAAGGCATAACGTTGATCTCAGTATCAAACCCGCATATTTTAGATGTGCTAGTGATGGGCACTCACGTAAAGTTTCTCACCTTAATGGAGCTCGGTAAAATGGATCATAGAGTTTTATTATATTTTTAATAATTCTTTAAAATTGGTGTAGTGGTAATAAGGTATTTAATATTTCTATCAACGCATCGTCAAAAATATCAGAACTAACCGCGATATAATATGGGATATTTTAGACAGTGATGCAAATTATCTTATTGGGACAGTTCAAGTGCGAATTTGATCAAATATTATCACAATGTTTCCTTAGACTTCTATGAAAAATCATCAAAAACGTTCTAAATAAAGGTAATGAAGAATTTATTTATATTTACTTTTTGAAGTTACGATGCTTCAAAAACACTGTACAGATTTTTATAACATACATACATTTCTGCTTTGACTGAGTCATGTTGAACTTTCGAAAATATCTCAAATAATGATGCTCCTTTTAAATTTCTTTTAAACCGAAAAATAACAAAGAATTCGTTTTTATTCAGATTAAATCCCAAACAAATGATATCAGGGATGAAAAGCTAGCTAAAAGTTGAAAATGAAACGCTGAAAGTCGATCAAATTTAGGTAACAAACCGAGAATCGAAAGTTCAAAAGTTTTAAAAATAGCAAGCTAAAAGCTAATCGAAAGATTTTTCTTACAGATTTATTTTTTAGCTTTCGACTTGAAAATTTAAGGCGAAATCAACAATTTTTCAACCAAAAAATTTTTTTCGATTCTCTGAATAGTTTCAACTCTTAATTTCCTTTTCTCCAGATATTTTTCAACTTTAAAAATTTTTCCTCAAAATATTTTTCAACTCTGAAATTTTTTTCAGGTCTACACTTTTTTCAACTCTGGCATTTTTTCCAAAAATACGTATTTTTAAACTCTGGAAATTTTTTCTCAAAATTAAATCTTTCTCAAATTTTTTTGCTTTCAAAATTTTTTCTCAAAAATTGGATTTTTGCAGTTTTTGAAATTTTTTTATCTAAATTTTTTTCCAGCTCTAAAATTTTTAGAATGAACAAATGTTGAAAAAATCTGGGTTGGAAAATTTTTTAAAGAAATTCAAGGTGAAAAAAATTTGAAAGAATGACAAGTTTTTAAAAATTTCAAAATCAAAGAATGGGATTTTACAGTTGATAATTGAGATATAGGTACCTAAATATTACATAGTAGGTAAATGAAAACGTTTTATTAAATGAAACCCGAAAAAATTGAAAACAATCTTAGATGCTTAAAAAAATTTTGAGGAAGAAAGTTAAGTGAGAAAAAATTTCGAAATCTGAAAAAATTAAAATTTTGAGAAAATAGTACAGACATGGTCGATAATTTTCATCATTGTGCTGTCTAAGGTGTTGTAAATCAGAAGTTCCAAGGTGAAAGTTGAACGTTTTAAGCCAAAAGTTTGATAAAATATAGCTAAAAGCTGAAACGTGAGAAAGCTAGCCAAAAGCTAGTTGTATGAATCAAAAAGCTAAAAGCTAAATCCAAAAGTTCTATTTTTGAAATTTTCAGCTAAAAGCCAAAAGCAGAAGTTTTATTATTTTACGACTTTTCATCCCTGAATGATATACATGATGATGTATTAATACTTTTTTGCAACTTCCCTCCCCCCCAAAAAAAAAAATTACTTCAATATTGGTGCATATTGCTTGAAGAAATCGAAAAAGCTATAAAACTACACCGAATTCGTGTTGATTGAGATTAAAACCCAAACAAACGATATGCCTGATGATACTTTATCATTTCTTGACCGCTTTATCCATCTTCACCCCCTCCCCCTCCCCATACCAGAAAACTCTCAGTGTATCGTTCTAATACCAATATAGAATGAAAATGCACTTCGATTGAACAAATGAACCATTTTACAAATTGTAATATTCATCGCGTCTTTTTCACTTCGGCGTCATCGTGAAACTTATTGATGGAGGGGGGAGGGGATGTCAATGGAAAAATGATAAATTATCGTGTCGTATATCGAATTCAAGGTTCTCAACGACTCTCAATTCGAATCTGAAGGCCATTTTGACGTATCTCAATCATAGCTTCGACTATTTTGACATTGACCTCATAAATTTCTGTTGCAGAATCCCTTATTGAAGCCAAACTGCCATGAGACTTGTTACCGCCTTATTTTTCCTAATACTTCACGTTTTGATCTCACGCGGTGATATTTTAACCCGACTGAATGGCCCTCAGGTCGTGATACCCCGTAATAAATCTTTCGAACATATGAAAATCACCAGTTTCAAACGACTGCTACTACACAGCGAAGCATTCATAGATAAAACTTTACTAATCAAGGAACTCATATCGTGTCCTCAAAAGCTGATAATGATAAACTGTCCTCAATCGTGGGGCAAATCGATAAACATGGACATGATGAAGAATTTTTTCGAAATCGAGGTCGATCGATACGGACGCGAGTTGATGCCGCGGACCAGCTCTTACAATTATATACTTTTCGCCCAAGGAATCGCGCGCATTAGGACTGAAAAAGTCGACCTTCGGTATCCTTTGCTGATTGCGTTCGAGACTGATTTGATGAACATGTATCAAGGTAGACATCCTGTGATCATGATTAATTTCCACGGTATCAACGCTGATTCGTTTATTAAAATTTTGGATCTGATTAGGGGTCGTATTAGCGCCGCTTTTCAGCGCCATCATTACATGGTGGATGCCAGATTTGACGACATTGATCATATGCTGCTCGAACAGAGAGATAAGGAGTTATTTCGCAAGTACATGGGGTACGAGACTTTGAGCGGTAAGGATGTGGTGGAAAGTTTGAAATTCTTGAGCCGAGTGCTTTACGAACATTTCGGCAGGACTGTTTTTATATTAATGGACGAGTACGATGTGCTTTTGGACTTGGCGTTGCATAAGAATTTCATCGTTCCGGGGGATAATCACAGGATAATTAAATTGCTGACTTTGCTGCTCGACTCGACGATTAGGGAAAACGAAAAAGCCATTGAGAAAATAGTTCTGACCGGTGTTCTGCCTATTTCCAGACGTCACTTGCCCATTGACGTGAACAAAACGATGCATAGTCAAGCTTTCATGAACCATTTCTATCGTTTCTACGGATTCACCGAGGAAGAGGTGAATATGTTATTCCAACATCACGAAATACCCGCCGAGCAGGCTCAACGAGCTCATCGATATTATAAAGGCTACAAAATGTTCAAGAACGCCACCGCCCTCATTTATAATCCCTGGTCCATAAATCAGTTCATCAAAAAACGCAACGTGGGCAATTATTGGCAAACTGATTCGCTATCGTTTTGTCTCAAACCATTATTCAAATTGCGCAGTATTCGAATTTTGTTCGAATCTTTGTACTTGGGCAATCACGAACATTTCAGATTCACGAGTAAAATTCATTCGAATAATTTGAACAATATTAGGCATTTGATGTACTGCGACGCCGAACCTCAAGTCGATGGTCATAAGTTGAGCTTGCTGTTGACTTATTTACGCGACCTTGGTTATTTGACGAATGTCAATTATGTTTATAATCGTCAAGGTTTGGCTGTCAATACCGAAATCCGAATTCCGAATCGAGAGGTAGCTGAGGATATTGCGACTGTGTTGAGACAACATTACCATCGTTCTGATAATATTTCCTTTAAATTGATCGAGGAAGTAGGAAGGCGATTGAATTCATTTATCGAAGCTGATCAAAATACCACTTCTGAATCATTCGTGTACCATTTCGAAGCTTGCATCAGAGATATGAACATTTACACATTCGTTAAAAACTCGTCGAGTAAACTTTCGCCAAATGGGCTGGTTCTGCAATCGATCAGAAGCTACCTAGCTATAAAAATGCATTCGGTGTACAACTTCGCGGCGAAAACGTTCACAAAAGCTGCCATAAATGCAGATATAGTCCTTCATAAAAACGATCTAGGGGTGGTTATTAAAATTCTGTATAATTCTCGTACTCCTACGTACGCTTTAAACGATGCTAAAAAGCAGTTGTATATTTTTAACGATATCCCTTTCATAAAACGAGTCAGATTGATTGGAATTGCTGTCTCGAGTACGAAAAATGTGTCAGCTGTGGCTGAGACGGTCGAGTTGCCTGATTGCCGGATCTATCCTACTGCCGGATATCCTACTTACAAGATCAAAACTACCGCGTCTTTAGATCCTTATACGACTCAAGTTACCACTGAATATGTACCTTTGACCGAAGCTGAGGAGTATATGGAATATCCGTCATTTTGATACAACCTCTCAAGGCTTGGAGTTTTTTGATTTTTTACTCTCTTCACAATGTTGTAATTGTAATAATGTAGCGCGTATCGCGTTTTGGTTCAATTTTTGTGTAGGGTCGTTTCCATCAAGGTGACTAGAAAGCCTGGTAAGCGAGAAAAAGTTCTGCAATTGACAAAAAGGTGCTGAAAATGAAAAAAGTTCTTGGCTCAAAAGTTCTGCATTTTCCATGGAAAATATATTTTTGCTGAGTAGTTCCCAAAGTGCCCATTTTTTTGGAAACCAAGAAAAGTGGAATTTTGGGATTTTCAGTCTAGTCAAGAAATTCAAATATTTTTGAATCGTGTTTTGTAATTTATTGGTTTTGTTGGTTTCTTCAAGTGCAATAAAATGTAATGATTTTTGAAAAAAATTAAAAAATTTTTAAAGAAGGAAATATGTGATTACCTACTGATGCTTTGAATTTTTTTTTCATCTCTCATTCTTCTTATTAAAAAATAATGAAAGTCGAGAAATTTTGGATTGAATTCAGGGAAAGGGTTGAGAAGGGTATTCAGAATAGCTGAAAAATTGGTACGAATGAATCAGAGAAATTGTGGCTCCAAAATTTATTCACTATCATTTCAAAAAATAGGTAATGGGGGTTTCAAAATTTTGTAAAATTTGTTCTTTTTTTGCGGAACCCCTTCCAGGCCTCATTGACTATCTGCCTGATTATGCATGCCATGGTTAAAATACGTCGAATTACAAACTTTTTCCTTTTTTTGGTAAAATTTGCCTCGAGACGAAATCCTTCTTTTCTTCTTTCTTCTCCTCCCTCTCCGTCCCCTTTTCATTTCGATAGAAAAAATCTGGAGAGAAATGGAATACTTCGAACTGAAATCGACTTTTTTACTCGGAAAATTTGTCCTTGGAGCAAATCCACTTTTACTCCCCTCCCCTCAATATAATATAAAAAATCTGGGGAAAATAGAATACGTGAAACCATAGGCGCACCCAGAAATTTTGTAGGGGGCTAAGAATTTGAGAAAAAAATGGGGGGGTCAAAATTCAATGAAAAAATGAAGTAACCTGTTATTTCAGTGGACCTGGGGGTATTTTCAGTAGGCAAATAGTATATACCTACAGATTTGAGCGAATAAAAATTGAAAAATGGGGACATTAAATGATTTTCTTGTGTCAAAATTACTGATTTTTTTCTGATAAATGGGACATTGACTGAGAAATTAGTCATTTTTAAGGTCATTTTTGACCGAAAAATCAGTGAAAAATCTCTAATGTTCAATGAAAACTATTTCATTGAATAAAAAGGACAGAAATTTTGCAAATTCAACTGCTTCAAATTTAAAGAGTGGTATGTTTATTTAAGAAATAGTTATTTACTAAAATACTGTCCGAGCGAAGAGAGGGCGATTTTTTTTTTAATCATACACTTCTTTGACATTTTTATGATGAAAAAACCTCCTTGCCGAGCTTAAGGGGAGCTCGAGTTGCCTGAGGCCCCACCCCCTCCCCCTTGGGTGCGCCTCTGCGTGAAACTGAAATTTTGAAACCAAATTTTTCGTAAATTTGCTCGTGCTCTCCTCCCTCATGTTATATTCGAACAGCTTCAGATCTTGGGATGAAAAGTTCAAATAAATGCGTGTAAAAATCTTGCTAAAACCGTGCTCTATGATTTTGTCACACTTTGGAAAAATGTCTGGATAATCTGGATAGAAAATCATCTCTGGAATAAAAGAACAACCTTTGCCATTTTCCAAACAAAAAAAAACTGGAAATATCAGGAAATTCTACGAATCTGGAAAAGTCGTGGAATTTTGAAATTTTCTCCTCCAAAGTCTTGGAATTTTTTCAAGGTGTCCATTCTATGGAAAACCGGGAAAAGTCAGGGAATTTTGGAATTTTCTCTGGAATTTTTCGAAACTCCAAAAAAAAAGGATAAATCATTTAGAAAAGTGTTTCTTTGCTTATTTTATTATAATTTTTTTTAAAATTTCACCCTTGCTTCGCTCGGGCCAAATTCTGATTTTTTTATGTATCATTTATTCAAAATGCACGTCTTTTGTCCATTAAATTATGAATTATTCAAAAAAAAAATTTCCCTCGCTACGCTCGAGGTAATTTACACTATCTTTTTACAGAATTTATCTCAAATTTCAAGGTTTTTGGAAAATTACTTTTTAATGAGCTGTGATGAGAAAGGAATGTCATGATGCCCTTGACCACGATGTTGAAAAGAAGGGGGAGGGAATGGAACAGAATTCAAAATTAGTGGCCATCTTTTGGAAGAAATGTATGAGAAAAAAGTAAGGAATTTTCATCTTTTGAAAATCTGTTTTCGCAAAAATTTTCTCCTTTGCTTTGCTCGGACTCAAACGCGTTTATATCTTTCCATAAAATGATTCATCTTTTATTTATTGGTACAAACAAAAACTAAAACATTGCAAGAGATTGCGTGAATTTATAAATTTGAGGCATTTGTTTTTCATTTCTTTTTTTTGGGGGGGGGGGAAATAAAAATGCTGAAATTTTTGAACTTTCAGCCTAGGACAGTTTGAATTTTCATTCGCTTGATTTGGTAGACACCCTGGCATAATTTGTTTCATTTTTCAAAACTCAATTTTGGGTTGGAATACTTGGTTTTTTCTTTTCATTTGAAATTTTTTCTGTGGGTAAGAAAATCAAATTTTCAAATTTCTGTGGTGAGGGGGAGTAAATCGTTAAACCTCCATGAATTTTATATCATTCTTACTTATCGATGCAAAATTTCTGGATGTGAGTACATCACATGAAAAATTACACCCCCCCCCCCCCCGGATTTACGAATATCATGTTTAAAAGGTCTGGAAATTTTGAAAAATTGGTCTGGAAAACCTGGAAAAATCTGGAAAATTATTTCTGAAATATAGTTACCCGGGAATAGTATATTATGCAACAAGGGAGATAAAGTGATTTTCGACGAATTTTGAGGTTTATTGCCCGAGCGAAGCGAGGGAAATAACTCAAAATCGTCGAAAATCATTTATCTCCCGAGTTGCATACGATATTTTTCATTGTAGAGGGAGTAAAAGTCGAGTTTGAGCACTCGAGCGATTCGCGAGAGGGAGTAAAAGTAGACTTTTACTCCCTCTACAATGAAAAATTATTTCTGAAATAGTTTGGACACCCTGTTTGTATTTTGTGATTTTACATCAAATTCTTACGTTATTCAAGCTTATAGTAATTGCGCGGTTGGAAATTTATCATTCACGAGAAAATGTCATTGAATGGAAAATTGTCGTAGACAGGTAATTGACCTTGGGAAATTGACCCTGAGACTGAGAAATCGTCATGTTACCGCATCTATGACGTTATTAGTTTACATGGAAAATTATTCTTCATAGGTATAAATTTTTTAGTGAATGATTTACTCTAAATGTGAATCATAAATCTATATATTTATATTTTCTATTGATCTATTTTTGAACAAGTATACTACGTACTTTATTATTTATCGATTCTTTTATTTTTACAGGCATCTGGGTTTATCAAACTTTAAAATGAATCACAGAGTATTCGACGAAAAACATCGTAAAGGTAGGAACAAGAATATTAACATAATTATTCCTAGGTTTACATATCTTTGGATTATCAAAGTTTGTTACTTTTCAACCAAATACCTCCTTTGATATCCATCAATCCCATGCCAGGAGTGTGCTCTATCGGTAAACGAACTTTTGGAGATAACTGATAGAAATAATCCTTGAGTAAATAAACAGCCCCTATTTTAACTTGCATTTTCCCAAAACGTTCACCTGTTGAACAAAGTACCAAAATTGAATGGAAAAAACAAAAAGATGAAATTGTTGAAAATATTTGGTGTTTGATTGCTGAAATCTTACCAATACAAGATCTCGGTCCTTCGCCAAATGGTAAAAATGTAAAATGAGATCGTTTGGCTTTAGCTTCTTCGGTGAAATGTTCGGGATAAAATTCGTTCGGTTTTTCGTAATATTTGGCATCGTAATGAAGACCTCGAAGTGATACGATGACAGTGGTCCCTTCTGGAATGATAAATGTAGAGTCTGGAATTTGATATGGTTTGTCGCAAACTCTGATTATTCTTCCGGTGGTTGGGTATTTTCTTAAAATTTCTATAAAAGAGAAGACAAAAAATATGATGAGGAACTTTTCCATTTCTGTAATTTTATAATAGGTAAAAGTACTGGGTGTGTTTACCATCGATGACCATATCCAGATATTTCATTTCTTTCAAGGCTTCATAGCTTAATTCGTTATTGTTGTTTTTTAACACTTCAATTATCTCGTCTCGTAGTTCATCTTGAATTTGTTGATTTTGAGCTAATTCTAATAACATGTAGCTCAACGTGCTAGCAGATGTCTCGTATCCGGCCCCGAAAAATAAAAAGCATTGCGCTGTCATCAACTCGATGCTCATTTCTGCCAAAAAAAAAATTAGATCAAGGGAGTGAATTGAAAATATCGAAATAGATATAATTTGTTCAAGACGTGAGGGGGGGGGGGGTGTCTGTGAACTGACCAACGTTACTCTTGCCGTGTTTTCCTCCCGTTTGGTTGGTGAATTTTTCCAAATCTTCGCGAGCTTGTTGATCGTACGAGGTTTGAGAATCTGTATCCTTTTTGAGGGAAATCAGCAAATCGAGGAAATCACCCCTGGAGATTTTATGTAGTTCTCGGTATTCGACGGCTTTTCGAACCAAATTCGTAAAAAATTCGGTGATTTCTTCACTATTACCAAATTTGTCGAAGAAATTATGATATTTTGGGAACAGTAATCCCAGTATTTGTGCAAATCTGTGGTGCATAGTAAGCAACAAAATTAGCTTGGGAAGTTTTCTGCATGATGAATTTTTAATACTGAGAAAATTTTGGGTTACCTGACTTCAAAAATTTTATTTCCCATTTTTCTGAACACGGAAGTTGGATCTTGGAGCGAATTTGTCTCTAGACCGAAAACACAGCTTCCAATTACATCGATCGTGAATCGAGAGCAAATGTCTTTGGCGTCGAAATCAGTCTGCTTTTTTGATATTCCATCCAAAACAGCGTGTAATTTTGTGGCACATTCTCGAACTTGAGGGAACATGAATTTCATTTTACCAGGGGTAAAAGTACTGTTTAGTTTAATTCTGAGGTTTTTCCATTCCTTTCCTTTGTAAAATGGATTTAAAGTCAATTTTTTACAAAAAATAGAAACATATTTTTAGTTAATCAAACTTACCTCTCAAAAAGATTAAGCTTTTCCCCAAAAGATCCGATCTGTTTGACTCACTGTGATGATCTTGAAAATAGGAAAAATCCTTCACCAATATACTCCTGATCAGTTCCGGATCCCTGATTAGGATATTTTTACTCAATCCTATGTACATTCCACCAAATCGATGTGGTTCCAGCTTCTTGTAAACTTGATAATAAACTATAGGTAATGGTTTCCGCATCAAAATCCAATCTTTGGCGTTTCCAAAAAATGGCACATGTTCGACGCACGGAACATTATTTCGATAAAAATACGAGTAGAGGGTTTGATAACGATGATACAAATAGATAAATGATAGAAAAATCACGCAAATTAATAGATCGTCGAAGTCCATCGCGAGGAACAAATTAAACCTTTGATGAGGTACGTTCGTCTAGTTCGAAATTACTTGCAGGAATGTTTCGTGGGTGGCATTCGTTTAATTTGATTTATTCTGCAACGTGATGACGTAATTGTTTATTTATCATTGCATTTTTATCTGTTTCACATTCGAGATGCTTTTATTTCGGCGAAAATCATAATAGTATGGGTTGAACGAGTTGAAAGTAAATGAAGATGCAGTTGCGGCGATAGAGCAGTGTGCAAATTCTACCCTATCAGTAAAACTTCTATTTCTAAACTGAATGATGAAAAGTATGCTTATGATATACGAATAGCTGAGGTAGGGATATTGGGTTGTTTGATTTTTTTAAAACAATTTTTCTCGCTGTATCTATCTCATGTTCACGAATTTAGAAAAATAATCACTGATAGTAGTTAACGGTACGATTACCTGTAATTTTTAACACAAATGAGAGAGGCAAAATCTGCAAAAATCTCAACTCAGATTTCCAATTTTCTCAATAATATGATACCTACTTCAATAAGGTTTTAGTAGCTGGAGCCGGTGACGTCGAGAGCTTCTTTTTTGGGAGATACGAAGTAGGTATGGAGACGTGCATTTTGCATTTGTGTGTGTGAGCTATGACGTCACACGCCTTGATACATTGTATGCACGTCTAAAATGTACCCTTTACTTTTATCGCATGACCTTTGCAGTCGAGTGTGATAATTATTTACGGATAACCGTACCTAGTGTCCTTATCACTAACGATTATTTGTTGTCTTTTTTGTCTTAGTTAATGGTGAATTAAATTAGAAATATTTTTTCCTCGTTTAGGTGATGAGTGTTCTATTTCTCTGTCTTGGCGTGTAGATGGTTAATAAGGTGTTGAAGTGATAGGTGAAAGCACGGTATTTAGGCACGTTTTTTTTGAAATTCGCAGTGTAATAGGTAAAAGTAAGATTAGTATGGACGATTTAGCTTAAAAAAAGCCAAAAGCCAAAAAAAAATTCCCGGAAACGGGAAAGTTCGTATATAAGCTTTGTAGAGGGTGTATTTCAACATACCCGACTTTCCCTAAAATCGGTGAATATTTTGACCCCCTTTTGGGGGGTGAGGGGGTTCAAATTTTCGTTTTTCGGCTATAACTTTCAAAATTACGTATTTACGAAAAAATAGTTGGAACAAAAATTGTAGAGAATAAAAAAACAAACAATTTTGTTATTTACAATTTTTTCCTAGGACGTCATGAGAGGGAGCTAGGGGCTTCAGAAAAAAATCAATTTTGAAAATTTCCCATTATCAGAAAAAATTAACAAAAATCGGGTTAATCGATTTTTAGGAGCGGCTCTTTTGCATAGTACATCCTATTACTACGTAGAATAAGAAAAATGAACAACCGACCCCTCAAATCAAAGTAGGGTGGTGGACCCCCTGTAGAAAAAGTTGCATTTTCTCCCAGGAATATCTCAGCTACAGTGGAAAATTCGAAAAATTGGTTCAAACAAACGTTGTAGAGCGTTAAAAGACGAACATTTTCCTTTTTTTTTACATTTTTTCTACGTGGTCTTTGGGCCGAGCTAATGCAAAAAGAAAAAAGATCGACGCAGCGTACGAAAATTTCTCACAAAATTTTAAACCCTCTCTTTTGGGGTCCAATTTGGGTCCAGGGGTTAGATGATTATAAAAATCGACTTGAGCGACCACGAAAACTCCAGAAAACCACTTGTTGGGCTATTCCTACACACGTGTAATTTATTGAGTTGATGAAAAATTTTCGAACTCCGCGTCGATCTTTTTTCTTTTTACATTAGCTCGGCCCCAAGACCACATAGAAAAAATGTAAAAAAAGGAAAATGTTCGTCTTTTAACGCTCTACAACGTTTGTTTGAACCAATTTTTCGAATTTTTCACTGTAGCTGAGATATTTCAGGGGGGAAATGCAACTTTTTCTACAGGGGGTCCGCCCCCCTATTTTGAGATGAGGGGTCGGTTGTTCATTTTTCTTATTCTACATAGTAATAGGATGTACTATGCAAAAGAGCCGCTCCCAAAAGTCGATTAACCCAATTTTTGGTGATTTTTTCTGATAATGGGAAATTTTTAAAATTGATTTTTTTCTGAATCTCCTAGCTCCCTCCCATGACGTCCTAGGAAAAAATTTTAAATAACAGAATTGTTTGTTTTTTTATTCTCTACAATTTTTGTTCCAACTATTTTTTCGTAAATACGTAATTTTGAAAGTTATAGCCGAAAAACGAAAATTTGAACCCCCTCACCCCCAAAAGGGGGTCAAAATATTCACCGATTTTAGGGAAAGTCGGGTATGTTGAAATAAACCCTCTACAGAGCTTATATACGAACTTTCCCGTTTCCGGGAATTTTTTTGGGTCAAAACCTAAAATGACCGTACTAGATACCGAGGCGTAGTTTTCTAAATTCAAAGTGAAATAGGTGGAAGTAAGATACCTAGGCGCAATTTTTTTGAAATTTTTGCTGGTTTGGGAATAAATAAAATATACGGGCAAGATAATTTTCAAATTTGAACTATACTTGGTAGAAAAATATACATTCGTGATTTTTTTCAAATTTAAACTATACAGGATGGAAATAAAATCAACGTGTTTTATTTTTTTTTGAAAAAAGCTATATTTCATGGTAATAAAATTTATAGGATAGATATTTTGAAAAATAAAGTATACAAGGTGTAAAAAATTATAAAGGTGCGAATTTTAAAAAATATAAATTGTAATGGATAGAAACAAGATAAGTGGGTGATAGAATATTCAAATTTGAGCTCTTACGGATAAAAATGAGATATGTAGGCTCAGGCTCAATTTTTTCAGTTACACAAGAGAAAAATGATACAAGTGCCAGCCAGCGAGTATAAAGAAACAAAATATCAAATATTTGAATTTGGATATAAATGAATATTTTTCTTACCTTTGGTGTTAGGTGGGAAATTTATTGAGATGATGATAATGACGATGACGAAAAGAAACAATAGGTAAGTAACTTGGACATAAGCGCACTTAAGGGGAGGGGGGCTCAGGGGGCTCGAGCCCCCCCACCCCTTAAGCTCGAGCAGGAGATTTTTTTATTGGAAAAATGTAAAAAAAGTGAATTTTTTTGCTCTTGAAACATGATTTTTCAAAAAAAATTCGCCCTCCCGACTGACAAATTTGCTGACGATTCGTTAGCGAGACTAGCGAAAATGTAGCTGACTCTCGATTTCTTGTCGAGTAAACGATTTTTAGTTGACGAATCGTTAACTACAGCTGGCGTTTATTTGGGAAAAATCGTTCACGAAACGCTAAGGTTTTCGTGACGAATTCGCCAGTGTTATAGTTGGAAATTCGTTAGTTTGAATTTGTTTCAATTGACAAGGAATTGTAAACAAAATTGTAAACTATTCTCGAGAAAGAATAAAAAAAATCCAAAATACCGTTGTCAAATGCAAATTGATAAATAGCACTGGTAGCTCAATGGTTAGAGAGGTCGCCTATTATGCCGAGGGTCTCTGGTTCGAATCTCTAACGAGACATAAATTTTTCAAATTTTTTTATGGGTAATAAGGTAACAACTAACGAATTTCTAACTAATATTATGACGAATTCGTCGCGAAAACGTTAGCGTTTCGTCAGCGATTTTTCCCAAAAAGACGCCAGCGTTAGTAAGCGATTCGTTAACGTTTTTTTCAATTTTTTTTTCAAATTTTGTCAGTCGGGCTCGCTTCGCTCGGGCAGTATTTTAATCCTTCTATTTTAAAAATTGATGATTTTTCACTGATATTTCGGTCAAAAATCACTGATTTCTCAATCAATTCCCATTTTGTCAGAAACAAATCAATAATTTTGACTAAAAAATCAGCAAAAAATAATGAAATTTCGTAATTTTTGGCTCAAATCCGTTTATGAATTACCCGGTATGCAAAAAAAGCAGACAAATGGGCAGAAAAGAGCAGAAATTCTTACTTGTCTGCTCTTTTGGATCCCCGTTGGGCGATGAACGACCTTTTTTGACTACCTGTTGCTCGTTAAACGACTCTTTTTCACCCCCCCCCCTGTTTCGCATCGGGAGCAGACAAGAGCAGAAAAAAGAGCAAAAAGGAGCAGACAAGAGCAGAAAAGAAAAGAAATTCTCAGCAGAAAGGAGCAGAATTTGTCTGCTTTTTTTGCGTACCGGGTATCAACCTAATAAAAATACCCTGACTACGCCAGCGCCACGGAAATAACAAGTTACTGAATTTTTTCATTGAAATTTCACCCCCCCCTATTTTTCTAGAATTCTAAGCCCCTCCCTTTAATAATTTCTGGGTGCGCTTATGAACTTGGAACAGTCAGGGTATCCATTTTCTAGAAAACTGGGAAAAGTCAGGGAATTTTGACCATCTGGACAAGTCAAGGAAAAGTCGAGGAATTTTGAAATTTCCGGTATTTCTACTGGAATTTTGTAAAAATCCAAAAGAAGAATAAATTATCTGAAGTTTCTGGACTCATTTTATTAGAAATTTTTCAAAAAAAATTCCCTCGCTCCGCTCGCGCCAAATTGTTTTAACTGATTTTTGTGTGTATCATTTTTTGTTGACCATAATGTATGTACTGGAAAATTGATATTTAAACACACGTTTTTGTCTATTGAATCATTGAATTTTCAAAAAAAAAAATCCTTGTAAAAAGTTTTTTTTTGAAGAAGTACTTTTTGATGAAATGTAATGAGAAAGGTGTACCATGATACCCCGGACCACACGATTTTGGAAAAGAAGGGAGGGGAATGGAAAAGAATTTGTATTTTTTTGGTCATATTTTGAGAAACTTTACTGGGGTGTGAAGTGATGAATTTTCAAGTTTTGAAGGTCTTTTTTTGCGAAAATTTTCGCCCTCGCTTCGCTCGGGCTCATCGCATTTATATATCTCATAAAAATAATTGATATTTTACTTCTCATCGATCTATTATTTACCGGGTCAAGCCAAAAAGATTCTATTAGGACTTTGGTAAAATTTATGAATTTCAGGTATGTGTTTTTTTGGAGGGAGTATTAAATTGTAAAGAAATTTTTGAATTTTCAGACTGAAAATATCCGGACTTTTAGTCTCACGATTTAGTTGACACCAAAGTTTTTCCTTTTTATTTAAATTTTTTTCTGTTATAAATTCAAGGTCTCAAGTTATTGTGCCGAGTTGGGAGGGAGGTGGCGTCAAAAATGTTCAGAATTGAATTTAAGTCGTTTTTGTGGCCAGAAAAGGAAGCATTTAAAAATCTCATGAAAAGTAATGATTTTTGAAAAAAAAAAAATGTTGGACATTATGCATTTTAATTCATTCTTCTACACAATTTCATCACGCGAAAAAACCACCACCTTCTCAATCCTTCAAGAATAAAATATTTGAAAGGTCTGGAAAATTTCGAAAAATTAGTCTGGAAAACCTGGAAAAGTCAGGGAAAATAATTTCTGAGATATAGTGGACACCCTGTTTTCAAAAACTACAATTCATTGAAAAAGGGATTATTTTGCCTCAGAAAAATTACTACAAAATGTGAAAATGAAAATTTTGATTCAAGATTACCTGCTCAGTTGTATGAATCTCCTCTTCATCACTCCTTCCTTCGTAAACATTTTGAATATGTTGGAGCAGAAAAAATGTTACGCTTCCTTGATTTTGTCGAAGCCTAATTCCGGTTCAAGTATTCTCTCATTTATAAACCTGTGAAAATTATCGAAAATCACTGAGAAACAGTCAGAATTGCAGCACAAGAGAAAATCAGTGAAAACATATTCAATAAAAACAAATCAGTGAGAAAAATCAGTGAAAATTCACTGAAAAGTTGATGAAATTTATGAAATTAGCAGAAAAATCTGTGAAAATCTTTGAAAAATCAGCGAAAATACTCTAAAAATGAGTAAATTTCGCTGATTTTTTCCTGTGCTGCAATTCTGACTAATTTTTCGTTCAGTGGACTGATGAACTTGAAAAATTTGATATGAAAAACATGGAATAGTCATAAAAAGCGAGATTCCTGTTTTGAATTTTTTTTAAAATTATTAATTAAACGTTATTTTTTTTACTTACCTTGTTAATTTTTTTGTAGTGATAAAATATTCGTATGGAATTTGAGCAGGACGGCAAAAAATCAAGATTTTTTCAATTTTCGAAAGGATCTTTTTTTGAAAGAGACAAGAGTCGAAATATCCCGCCGAAAATCCTCATTCTGATTCGGAAATTTTATTGAGACATTTAATCTGTTGTTTTCCGAAATTTATGTAGAGCACTAGAGCAGGAAGACGAATAATTCGTGCAGCTAATCTACATTCTTTCAACATAGATATATCTCCTAATCAAATCAGGAAAAAAAATTCATCTATTTTTTAACATGGCCTTGTATCAGTAAAATGCAAACCATGTCGATAAGATGATTGTGGATGTTCGCGTTGAACTTGATGTTGCTGCTCGATATTTGTTGATTGATCGAAAATCTGACATTGAAGGTTCGGATTTTAAAATTTTCGTGTCAGCCTTTGAAAAGTTCGAAAAAATGGTTTAAATTATGTTCTGAATTGTTGAAATAGTACACCAATTATTGAATAGTTTTGAATGGTGTGGAAATTGTTGAATCCCAGTCCCAGATAACCGCCAACCATCCTTCAAAATCATGCTTTTATCCATTCTCTTTCTCTCAATACCGTTGCTCGGTGCCTCCGAAGAATCGTTGGAATACCTGGAGAAAACCTCGGACTGCGTCAAAGATCTTCCACCATCTCAATCTTCAAATTTCCACCTCTACCCCGCGACTTACGAGAAACTGGTCAAATATAATGATTTCTTCATCGACAAGACACTCTTACTCGAAGAAATATTTCGAAAAAACACATCCTATTTGAGTATTTTCTATTTACCCCGTAAATTCGGTAAATCCACCAATTTACAAATGATTCGAACGTTCGCCGAGATAACCTTAGATTCGAATTTTTCAAAACTCCCTCGGGAAGACACCTTCGCCTATAATTTCTTCACTCGTGGGAGAATCTCGCACGAAAATGGTATCGTTGAATTGCTAAAGAAACCTCCACTCATCTCAAGCCGTTCCGATATCATCGATAAACACTTAGGCGAATACCCGGTAATCTACCTGAACTTTAGTAGTCTCCTAGATGCCGATTATCTGAGAACTTGGAACTGCATGAAAGACCGAATCGGTAGCGAATTCTTGAGATACTCGTTTATCGCCTCGCGAATTCAGTCCAATGATATGGAACGATTTATGAAACTGTTAGAGTACTTTAGGCGTACCGAAGGTGCTTATGATCGAGAATATGTGTACAGTCTGCCCAACAGCGTCGAATGCCTGGGCAAGATCGTGGGCAAGTTTTTCAAGAAGAAACCTATATTGATAATTGACGAATACGACAGCTGCGTCGATTCGTTTCTGCACGAACATTATGTCGCCAAGATGGAAGACGAGAAGGTTATTAGATTTTTCGCCCAATTTAGTCGTATTTTTAGCAGAGTTGGTATTTGGAGGAGGGTCATATTGACTGGCACGTACAGCATTTTTAAATCGAGTTTGGATTTTTTGCGGGAGTCGAAAACTATTTACGATTCTCTTCATAACGAGCTTGCCTACTATTTTGGATTCACCGAAACTGACCTGAAATTACTCTCTGAACACTTTCGATTATCCGAAGATGAATTGGAGCAGGCTCGAGGGTACTACAAAGGCTACAGAATGGGCTCTCATTACCCTATTTATAATCCTTGGTCCATTTTAAAGTATTTCCAGACCAGACGTCTGGAAAATCATTGGGAACAAACATTCAGGAATAAGAATTTCCTCAACAGTTTGTTCATGGTTGATAAAATGCGCAACGTTTGGATCGGTTTCCTCGGCGATCGAACCAGATGTGCTACTCATATCTTCGCGTGGTATTCCGAGAGCGATTTATGGATCGTGAAGAACATTCTGGCCACCAAATTACCAACTAATTCCATCAGTCGAAGGAAATTCACGCAGATATTGATGTATTTGGCAGACGTTGGTCACTTGACGTGGATGAGGTATCGAGAACCAGATCCCACCAAGACGTTCACCATTTGGTTACCGAATGAAGATATTAGAATGTCGACTTTCCTCCGATTGAGCGCCGTTTACACGAAGCTTCTGGATGTGAAGACTTCTCTGGCCGATGAAGCTGCCAGCAAATTACACTCGTATTTGTCTAGCGATCGTCCTGGCCAACTTTTCCTCGACGTTATGAGATCTTTTGAGCAATTGTATAATAAATCAAGTCCGTTGTTTGAAATAGATCAAAGATATTCGGCACCGAAACCTAAGCATATTGCTAGACATATTGTCGACTATATTGGATTACGAATACGATATCAGTATGATTACAGAATCGATCCTATGTTCATGTCTGGATTCCTTTTACGTAAATCTAACGTGTCTCATGTTATAATCTTCAATTATAATCAATCCGTCGAATCTGGCCAGGTTTTGGAGCGGCTTAAAAATTATTCGCATCCGTGGATGGTTCTCAGATGGGAGACGAAGATGATCAAATATGTTGTGATAAGCATTTCGAATGATTCGGATCCGCATATACTCAGTTATACTAATAAATTACCCGATGATTATACGCCACCGGTTCTGATTGAAGGAAATTTCACTACCAATTTTGTAGCAGATGATGCCCAAACGAAGAGTGTAGAAGAGCAGTCTCCTTCTACGGAAATATCGATTTCGATCTGTGCCGAAAATTATACCGAAACGAGTTCAGTAGTTTTGACTGATTTGGAATCTACTCAAGGTTTGATGGCTTCCGATAATGATACTACGATTTTGGAGACATCTACGAACTCTGTCGAGACAACTGGAATAAGTTGAAGTTGAGAAAAGTATTTCTTTGTGTTTTGTTCGATTTGTATTATTTCATCACGTAAGAATGTCAGTAGGTACTTCAATAAATGTAAGGAGGAAATGTCGGAGTATCGTGACTTTGGGCATGGACTTGGACTGATTAAATTTTTTTATCAGAAGCTTAAATTTTTCATTTGTATAATTATTCAATAAATTATTCGTTTGAAATTTTTGCCACGATTGAAGTTCAAATTCGTTGCGAAAATTGTCAGGATTTTTGAAATACATAATTATTTTAGGTTCCTAACGAAACACTGTAATAACCTGCCTCTTCATTATTGGATTTCTGAAACTTCTCCAAGCATTGGACCCTTGTGCTTTGTATGATTGACCCTCGTAAACTCCCTAAATATTTCCATAGTTTCCATAGAGCGATTCATTGATGGCAGAACTTGAATATTAAAACTTATGAATCTGTGGTTGAAGAAAAGTTCATCAGTCGAGCACTTTTTTGGAAAAATGTCGGTGGTTTTTGAAAAAACGACTAGAAGTTTGAAAGAAGTTTCATCGTTTGCGATCGATTTGTTCAAAATTTAATTCAATCTTTTTTTAATGATTTCATTAAATTTTTTGTAAATAATTTCAGTCGAGGGAAATATGAGATGAATTTCGCAGAAATTTTAAATTATCGAAATTCAGCTCTGGAATGAGGTACGACTGAACAAATTAAATTTCCAAGTTCTGCTTTGGAGAAACATAAGATAGAAATTTCAAATGATCAATAAGTATTTATCCCTGGAGAGAGGAACGGGATAAATTTCAATAAAATTCTACTCTGCAGTCTACCTAAATCAGAGGTTTTCACTGATTTCTCAGTTAAAATTACTGATTTCTCAGTCAGAATCTAATTTGACAGGAAAAAATCAGTGATTTTGACCCGAATGTGACTGATTAATTGAGAGAAGACGATTTTCTGAAAATTGAAGAATTTTCAAAAATTGGAAGCATTTTCTAACCAATTTTATAACTTTATAAAAATTACAGTTTTATGCAGTTTTCCAAAAAATTGTGATTTTCAAAAATGCAATTGTTATTTTATAAAAAATAAAGAATTTTCCTTAAATTGAACAATTTTTTAAAAACGTATGATTTTTCAAACCTCGAAAGATATTTTTCACAATTCAGACGATTTTTCCCATAATCTCAACATCAATTCCAAAGCTTTGAAGAAAACCTGAATAATTTTTCAAAAATTGAAAAAATTTCCAAAAATGATACAATTTTACCAAAACTTGTATTAATTTTGCAAAAAGTGAAATATTTTTCAAAAATTCCATTAAAATTTCACAATTCTATAAAAATTACACTTTTTTTTTTGAAAATATGAACAAAAATTTCGCAAAGATGCGACTTCTTTTCAAAGCATGAAAAATGTTTTCACAATTTTTTAAAAAGTGCGATTTTCCGAACCTCGAACGATATTTACCAGCAGCTAATTCGGTTTCTGTTTTCCATAACACAGGTCATCATAAAAATAATTCTTTTAAATTTAGTGGGTAATTGCTGTAGTGTTTTTCACTAACAATTTGAATTTTCTGTTGAACATTGTTTTTTTACATTATTAGATAACTTTTGAAATTTAAACATTAAGCGATTTTCCAAGGATTGAACAATTTTCTAAAAACTGAAAAATTATTTCAACACAGAGACAACATTTTCAAGTACAGAAAGTATAAATGATTTTCAAAAAATTTGCTAATTTTTTCATAACTTCTCACAATTATCAGAGGTTTTTACTGATTTTTTTTTTAGTCAAAACACAGATTTCTCAATTACTTTCTTAATTTGACAGATGAAAATGAGTACTGTATAACCTTTTTTTGATTGAAAAATCAGTGAAAAACTCGCTGACTGAAAGAATTTTTTAAAAATTTCATGGTTCTCCAAAAAATTGTGTAAAATTTCAAAAAATGCAATTCTTTTCTAAAAAAATAGGAATTTCTCAGTCATAGACAATTTTTTAAGAATTTTACAATTTCTCATTTGAACGATATTTTTCTCAATTCGGACGATTTTTCCAGAAATTAAAACATTAATTTACCGAACTTCGAGAAAAACTATTTTCCGAGAATTGGATGATTTTCCAATAATAAGACGATTTTCCAAGGATTGGACAATTTTCTAAAAATTTGAGAATATTTCATAAGTTGGAATTTTGTAAAAATTATACAATGTTTTAAAAATGGACAAATTTTTCAAAAAATGTGATTGCTTTTCAAAAAAAGAAACAATTTGCTGATTTAAACAATTTTTTAGGAAGTGTACAATTTTCCGAACTTCGAATTTGAATTTTCTGTGAGCGAATTTTTCCGTCCCACTTTAACAGACTTCGGACTGTCAGACCTAAGTCTGGTGTGGTTAAAAAATTCGCTCTGTTTATTTTCGGCAAAACACAGGCTCCTACCTAATATGTAATAATTAAATTAATAAACATATATCACTGAAATGAAAACCAAAAAATGGGATGTAGGAGGAGAAAGACCAGGAAAAGAGGCAAGGAATGGAGAAAGCAGTATTGATGAATTTTGATTTTATTAAAAATTCCAATCCCTGAAAAAATCACCTAAACTCCTATTTGGAGTAAAATTTAGAAAATCGACAAGACCCATTGTCGATTTAGAGCGAAGATGGCATCAATCCCACGTGCTGCACCGTTACATCCAATGGAAGGCAAACATTATATGATTCCACTTCCTTCACAAGTGTTAGTCGTGAAATCAATGTTACATTCAAGAGGCAAGGGATCCTACTGCTACACTGAGAGAAAAAATTGTGGCGATATTGACTACAAATTGTGGAAAAACTTATCCAGTCCGAGTTTATGATGCTTTTTACCACAGTTGTGGTACTTTTTTTGCCACAACTGTGGTAAAAAGGAAGTACCTACCACATTTGTGGTGAAAAGTACCACAGTTATGGCAAAAAAAGTACCACAACTGTGGTAAAAAGCATCACAAACTCGGACTGGATAAGTTTTTCCACAATTTGTAGTCAATATCACCACACTGTTCTCTCAGTGTACACAGACTGACCGCTTGATTGAAGCCAAAACACCAATTTAGTTTTTTAAATTCAAACCCCCAAAAATCATCCAGGAAAAAAATTTAGACGCCTACATCAATAAAGCTAAAATTGAAAAAGAGAATGGATTAAAATAGGTAATGTAGAAAACATGCGTTACTACTTTCTATTTATCAATAATAAAAAATGCAATATTTAAGCATTATCGATATGCCGGTGTCAAAATATTATAGCTGAAATGGAAAACAAAAAAGATTAGTAAGAGGAATGAGACAGTAACGGTTTTCCACATATTGAACTTAAATTTTTCTGAAATGGAAAATAAAAATTGGTATAGGAGTGGACATGCGCCAATATTCATCAAAAATATTATAAAATGTAATGCAAAGTGTTGAATTATTACCCCTGAAATGGAAAATAAAAAAGATTAGGTAAGAGGAATTGTACTACTGCTGAAATGGAAAATAAAAAATGATGGGTAAGAGGAAGGAGACAGGCGCTAAATTAAATAAAACATTATCAATGCACATATTAGACTTAAATTTCACTGAAATGGAAAATAAAAATTGGTATAGGAGAAGACGGGCGCCAATATTCATTAAACATATTGTAAAATACAATCTGAAATGGAGAAAAAAAATGATAGAGCAAGAGGAATAGACAAAAATGCAACCTGAAATGGAGAAAAAAAAGGATTGGGTAAAAGGAATAAGACAATGGCGCAATAAATATAAATCTTGATCTGGAACAGCTCCACAAAATATGAGTAAATAACCTACAGTAATGAATAAATATAAACCTGGCTTCCTTGATATTTCTGATTGATGAATGATGGATATCGCCGTCGCAGCTCGATGGATGATGGATATCGCCGTCACAGCTCGATGGATGATGGATATCACCGTCGCAGCTCGATGGATGATGGATACCACCGTCGCAGCTCGATGGATGATGGATACCGCCGTCGCAGCTCGATGGGTGATGGATACCGCCGTCACAGCTCAATGCATTGCAGCTTGATGGATAATGGATATCGTTGTCGCAGCTCTATGATGGATATCATTGCCACAGCTCAACGGTTGATAAGATATCCCCATCACAGTTATGTCTAAAAAAAAAATGTTAAGTTATAATTAAATTTAAAAAAATTCAATACAAGGACTCACCACTGAAATCTGTTATGATATATGGATATCACCGTCGTAACTTGATGGATGCTGGATATCGCCGTCGCAGCTCGATGGTTGATGAATATTCCAGTCGAAGCTGTCTAAAAAAATGATTTGAAAAAAATTAATAATGCAAGTACTTACCATGAAAATCCGTTTACTGTGCAGTTTCGTTTCGAATCTCAATCGCAGAGCCTGAAAATTAAAATTAATTAAAATTAAGTTTTCTTTTGAAACTATGGAATCTCGATCACTGGACCTAAAAATAAAAACAAATGAAATAATTAAAATTAAAATTAAAAAAATTAAAAAAAAATAAATAAAAATAAAAAGTAATTTACTATTTAAAAAATCAACCAAAGAATGCATACCTGAAATCCTCACAACTGAACAATTTCGAAACCCCAATAGCTGAAACAAAGGCAGAATGAAAGTCCCAGAAACTTCATCCTTGCAATAGCGAAAATCACAAACCTGAAAAAAGCCCCAACAACACAGCAAAAACCCTACCCCTGGAAAATAACGACA
Source organism: Pseudococcus viburni (assembly GCA_033439095.1). Taxonomy (NCBI): domain Eukaryota; kingdom Metazoa; phylum Arthropoda; class Insecta; order Hemiptera; family Pseudococcidae; genus Pseudococcus; species Pseudococcus viburni. The sequence goes on from JAVBJF010000181.1 coordinate 698,396, forward strand.
GCCCCAAATCTGAAAAATGAAAAGTCCAAAAATTTGAAAACCAATACCAGACACTGCGAAAACCCCAAATCTGAAAGGGAAATCTCCGAAATTGAAAAACCACACATTCAAGAAACAAAAGCCCCAAAGCCCCAAATCTGAAAAATGAAAAGTCCAAAAATTTGAAAACCAATACCAGACACTGCGAAAACCCCAAATCTGAAAGGGAAATCTCCGAAATTGAAAAACCACACATTCAAGAAACAAAAGCCCCAAAGCCCCAAATCAGAAAAACGAAAAACCCAAATTTGAAAACCAACACCCAACACTGCGAAAACCCCAAATCTGAAAGCGAAAAACTCCGAAATTGAAAAACCGCACATTCAAAAAACAAAAGCCCCAAATCGGAAAAACGAAAAGCCCAAATATGAAAACCAACACCCAACACTGCGAAAACCCCAAATCTAGAAGCGAAAAACTCTGAAATTGAAAAACCGCACATTCAAAAAACAAAAGCCCCAAATTGAAAAAACGAAAAGCCCAAATATGAAAACAAACACCCAACACTGCGAAACCCCCAAATCTGCAAACGACGAACTCCGAAATTGAAAAACCACAAAGCCCCAGAATGCAAAAAGTCAAAATGCAAAAGCCCCGAATTAAAAACCGCACCAAAAATATTTGTAAAAAAAACTAGACCAAACGAGCAACACTGAACACTAAATTCAAAAACAAAAAAAATCTAAAATAAAAAGCACGAACACCAAAAAAAAATTGTACAAAAACATCTGTAATCACACTAACACCTGAGACCTTACGACCTCCCTATTGACAAAATTAGAACCGCGTATACGCGGGCATAAAAATGAGACCGCGTATACGCGGGCGTAGAAATAGGCGGAGTAGCGTATACGCAGTATGAGTGCAATGGCAAAATAGCGGATTTCCTATTCAGCAATTCGGCGTAAAACAGGTTGCCCAGTCGCACTTGAAAGGGGCTGTTTGGAGTTCACAATATCTAGTGTACTACTAATAAAAAGAAAAAAGTAGTCAAACCAGTTTTACGTCAACAGCTGCGAAAGGAAGATGGTTTATAGGAGCACGCCACCACATCAGGTTGAAGTTATGGTATCAAAAGCAGTACTTCAGTAAGAAGTCAGAAATTTTTTTTTCTCAATTTTGATTAAATTTGGAAATTTTTTTCATTTTTTTGTATGTCATAATATGTATAAAATTTTAAAGTACATTTGGCAAATTTTTATCCCTCCCCTTGGGAGCTGGAACCTCAGAATTCACAATTAAAGAAATGAGGGTAATAAAACCTAGAAAAATCGAAATTTTACCTGAAATTTTGTATACGAGGTCCTGTTATGATGTACTTTCAATTTTGTTTTGTCTGAGCTCAAAATTTTACTTTGAATTGAGATACCTCCCTTGTTGGATAAAGAAGATACTTCCAAAATATTTCAAAAAAAAAATTAAGGGGTGATTTTATAATCAAAAATCTTGTTTGATTGTTATCTCACTCAAAAATGTGCAACTTTATTGTGAAGTGATGGCTCAGCTTTCTGACGTCGAGAGGGCTGAAATTTTAGTTTGTGGTTCCTGTACGTGTACCCCTAAATAACCCTCCACGTGAATTTGTGCAAAATTGGAGCAATTCAATTTTCTCTTTCATAAAGGGCGGAATTTTATGGCGACATGTCGACTTTTCTTGCGACACGTTAAATTGTTTGCAACGTGCCCAAAATTGGTCAAAAAAATATTTCTTTTCAAACTTTTTCATTCGCATATCAATTTATAGTTGATTTAATGTAAATTGTTCATTGAATGTGTCACAACAAAAAGGATAGGTATTTATTGAAAAATGACGTTTTTGGGAAATCGCGATTGAAGTTTGAGTGTAATTTTTTTCATGCCAAATTAAGAAATTCAGCTGGGAAAAAATTTTTACCTTAAAATTGCATCATTTTTCTACAAGAAAACAGCTCGCCAATCACTTGATATCTTTTCAGAATTTTGCATATTGAAAACAAAAAGTTGAGTGATATGTATGTCCTTTTTAATGTGACAAAATTTACATTTAGACCCTTCTACCTTTGATGACGTATAATTTTGCCGGAAGTGAAAATTAAAAAAAAAATCATTCAAAAGTTAGAGAGGATGAGAAAAGGAACATTTATTATCTCTTCGTGGAGCAGATACGCACCGTGTCATGTTTAATTTTGTAATGTTTAATTTTTTCATTGTGCAGATGATTGTAAAATTTTAAAATTTTAATAAAACGTTTCCTTAGTTAACCTTTTGTCATAAATTTGAAAAAAAAAGATAAAATTCGTCCAAAATGTATGTTGAGCATTTTTTTTTGAAACCAAAAAAATGAAAATCATGATGACAAAAAAGTTGTAATTTTTCAAAGTGCGATATATCCGCTCCATGAAGAGATAATTTGAAAATTTTTTCACAAAAATGTTCTTTTTTTCATTCTCTCCAACTTCTATATGAAGATTTTTTTTAAATTTTCATTTTCAGCAAAATTACATGTCATCAAAGGTAGAAGGGTCTATATGTAAATTTTGTCACATTAAAAAGGACATACATATATAACTCAACTTTTTGTTTTCAATATATAAAATTTTGAAAAGATATGAAGTGATGGGCGAGCTGTTTTCTTGTAGAAAAATGATGCAATTTTAAGGTAAAAATTTTTTCCCAGCTGACTTCCTTAATTTGGCATGAAAAAAATTACACTCAAACTTCAATCGCGATTTCTCAAAAACGTCATTTTTCAATATATCCTTTTTGCACATCAAATGTGCTTTAAAAAAATGATTTCATTTTTTTCTGATTAAAATTTTGCGACATATGGAAAAAATCCAAGTCTCCGCGTCTGGGTCGAAAATAGGGTCTCTACCAAGTTTCAACTTTTTACCTCTATGTATGCGAATTAGGCGAATTTTTAAATTTTTTCTAGGAAAATTTCTATCCCCAAAAATGTCAATTTGAAGTGAAAATTTCAAATATGAAAAGTACTCATTCGCGATCTACACTCCTATACTCTTTTAATTTGAATCAGTCAAATTGACTGATGAAATAGAGAAAATCAAGTCACGGATGAATCAGTCAAATTCCACTGATTCCCCTGTTAATCAACGACATTTTACTGCCAATCAGTGAAAAATGACCGATTCAAATAGTGAATTTTGATTATTGAATCAGTAAAAATTAATTGACTGATTTCAATCAGTCAAAATTTACTGATTGAATCAGTGAATTTTTTCACTGATTCCTACAGTGACTCAATTTTGTCGATTTAAATCAGTCAATTTTGACTGATTCAAATTAAGAGAGTACAGTAAATCAAAACCCAAAGCTGAACGCAGCCTAGGTACCTACAGGCTAATCAGTAGGCAACATATTCAGCAGTTAAATGCTACTTCCTACTGAGTTCGAATAGCGGAATTACGGATTTCAATTTCCGCCCATTAATACGCCCACGTAACATAAATCAGCAGTTGTCCGTACAGCGGAATCGCGTATTTTACCGCGTATATGTATTACGGAGCCGCGTATACGCATTTACGCGGTTAACTACGCACATCCAATTCTTAAAACATGTTCTATCAGTGCGTATACGCGGGCGTATTGCCTATACGCGGTAATGCGTGTAGTAGCGTACTTCGAAAAACGCTGTTAAATCCGCGTGACGTGTAGCGTAAAAATGAGACTTTCCGCTACTACGCGGGCGTATACGCCCGCGTAGTAGCTGGTTTCCTTGTCAATAGGGCTAGGACCTCAGGAGCAACCTTACGCCAGCAAGTATATTGACTGACTGACCCGAGACCCAAGCAACTCCTCTAGACGTCATCTCCCATTTTACCCCTACCCCAAAACCATCTTTAATCTGATTGGCTCACTTCTAGGAGTGGGGGTTGAAATTTGGAAAGGGTAGAAAAGTAGTTTGGTAAACAAACTTTATTGACGGCAGATGCAAAGGTTTCGGCTCACAATATGTGATGAATAAAAATTCCCCATTCGTAATACACAATAGTCGCCTAATTTTATAACAGCTGGAGCACAATAAAGGGTAATAAAATTTACGACATCACGTCTGGCGGCCTTCCTTTTATATTCATAGAATTTATTTCGGAATCTTAAAGGTACCTAATAAAATTTGGAAGGCGGAATATCTGAAAAATTTTACTAATCTATTTTTTCGGAATGATTTTTTACACAAAAGAAATGAATTCTAGTCACGTAATATACATTTTTTTTCTATTCCTTTTTCAATATATTGAAGGTAATAAAAGTTTGAGCGGTCGAATATTTGAACAATTTCACCAGTTTATTTTTCGGAATGGTTTTTTTGTTTTTTACCCAATAGAAATAAATTCTAGTCACGTATTTTTTTCTCCTTTTTTTCTCAAATTTAGAGGGTTATAAAATTTGAGCGGCCGGGTGCTTAAAAAACTTCGAGAGTCTATTTTTCAACACTTTTTTTTTATACAAAAGAAACGAATTCCAATTTCGGTGTTCCTTTTCGAAATATGGTGGGTTATAAAATCAGGGCGGCCGAATGTTTGAAAAATTGTATTCCTCAGTGAGTAATAAATCTAGTTTTAGGCCTGAGTTGCCCTTTATAAAAACAGAATGTTTTCCAGTCACGTATTTTGCTTTGTATTTGAATTTCCATTTTCCTTTTTGGAATTAATAAGTAATAAATCTAGATTTCGTTCAACTTGTCTAGTCTTATTTATTATGTTGGGGTTATAAATCAAGAATCGATTTTAAATTGAATTTTGAAAAATGAAATTCCAACTCGAGACTGAAAAGGGGTCAAAAAACCTAATGAGTAATGTTCGATTGAAAAATCAGTGAAAAAATCACCGATTTTGACCCAAATTCGACTGATTAAAATTTAGAGAAGAAACGATTTTCTAAAAATTCAAGAATTCTTAAAATCTGGACGAATTTTCCAACTACTTCCATAATTTTGTAAAAATTGCACAGCTTTCCAAAATATAGTGAAACATTTTTAAAAATGCATTAGTTTTATAAAAAATTAGAAATTTTTTCTGACTTGAAAAATTTTCAAAAACTGCACGTTTTTTCAAACCTTAAACGATATCTTTCACAATTCGGATGACTTTTTCTGTATCTGATAAAAACATTAATTTTCCAAACTTTGAAGAAAACCTGACAATTTTCTAAATATAGAGGAATTTTTCAAAACTGATGAAAAATTGGACAATTTTACCAACACTAGTGACAATTTTGCAAAAACTGAACGGGTTTCCAAAAATTGGAAATTCTGCCAAGACTTGCACAATTTTCCGAAAATTAGGGAATCATCGATTTTTGACAGATGGTTAAAATTTCAAATTTAATTTGGAAAGTAGAATTCCAACTCGAGACTAAAAGTGGGTAAAAAAAAACAAATGCCTTTTTCACGATTGTTTCCCTTGAAGTTTCAAGGTTTATTTTTTCACTGATTTTTCATAACAAAAAAGTGAATTCGAAGATTTTAAATTAGACGATCACGAAAGAATCTTTTAAGCAAAACATCGTGAAAAATTTTCATGTGAAATTTTTTAAATTTATTGTTATGAATCAAGTTTCAACTTTGGATAAGAGTGAACATTCTTTCCAAATTGTAAGTATCTATGTACTTGACAATTTTCCAAAACTTTTGGCGATTTTCTTAAGGTTGGAAAATTTTCTGAAGTTGGGAATTTTTTTCAACTTTGATATTTTGTTTTTTACAACTTTGAAATTTTGAAGAACTCGGGATGAAAAAAAATTTTAGCAAATGAACAAATTTTCAAAAGATTTTAAAGCTGGAAAAAAAGTTTGAGGAACAAATTTTAGAGTTGAGAAAAAATTTATCTACCGTTGAAGAAATGGGTACTTTGAGAAAAAGATTCTAGAATTGGAAAAGTTTAGGGAAAAAATAAAAAAATTTATTGGATTGACAAAATTTTGAAAATAATATGGACTTGGAAAAAAATTGAGTAAATCAATTGCATGGAAATTAAATTTAAAGGTTGACCAATATACCCATTAAAAGCCAAAATTAAATAAGGGCATAGCAAAAAATAATTGACTCAAATGAGTCGCAGTGTATACTTAGTGTTAGGATTTTTTTTCTTCGAACATAAAAAGAAAAAACTTTTTTCTTTGCAAAAATTGATGTGTTTTTCCCAAATCAAATAAAATATCGATTCGTCAAACTTTCTTCGTGTTTTTGTCATGTACAACAGAATGTCGCTCATCATGATTTGTTTAATCATCAATTTTTTAAATGCAAATTGAAGTCGAACAAATGAAATGCGTTAAATTAAGTTATCGAGAATAGTTCAAAAAAAAGAAAACTGAACCAGTTTTCCAGTCATCGAAGTATAAGAATAAAAAATAAAAACGCGATTCTTATTAAAATTCCGGTTTTAAGATTGATCTACAAGTTGAAGTCGTATATCCGTTTTATTTTTTAGTTATGTTATTCTTCTAATTTTTTAATTTAGTGATTCCAGTCATTCGTGATATGTAGACTTTTTGTTTAACGATTGCTAATTTTTTTTTTTCAGATATTATTCACCTGCTAGAATGAAGTGGATCTGTGTAGTGCTTCTTGATGAGTTACTGCTGGTGAGTGATTGTTCAGTTTCATTTTTTCAAATTTTCATTACCCATTATGTTTATTTCTTAAGTTGGCTCGACTATAGTTGCATCAAGTTAGACTTGAAAAAAAAAGAAAATATTTTTAAAAATCAGAAAAAAATATTTTTAAAATGATTTTAAAAAACCTACTTATAACTGATTTGCTTGAATTGTTTGGGCTAATTTTAACCACTTCACGACTGCTGCAGTAAATTTTCGATGATTCTTATCTATTTTTTCTATATCAAAAAACCAACGCTAAATTTGTTTCATTTTGAAAAGTTGGTACAAAATTTCAGTACTTGACCTTAATTTTTTTTTGATAATTTTTGTGATTTGTACGAAAGTAACGTACTGTGTGAAAAAATACGTTTTCTGATACTTAATAGAAAATTCTACCAGTTTCTTTTTTTTTCGTTTTCCTCTTGGGGTTTAAATTACGAGCCTTCGGATGTTTTTGGCAGTTGATTAAAAATATATCAAAAAACCAAACAAATCACGAAAATCAATAAAAAAAAAAGTTGAAAAAATCATATTAAAATTTCAAACTTACAATAAAAACATTTATTCGCATCAAAATCTTAAAATATTATCACATGCTTTGAACAAAGTTTAATGTACACGCCCGAATACATCAGGGCCAAGATTGATAATCGATATTTACATAATTAAATCGAATAATATATTACATTTTTAAAATCTAAATCTTGATAGACGAAAGTTCACCTCTTGGGTTCGTTTGATCCATCAAGCCCCGTCCAGAGATCTCACTTCAATAATACTGTAGGCAATTTTGCAAAAAAAAAAAAAACTCAGCAACCAATTCATCAGGTAGCTAATTAGGTACGATCCAATTGTATAGATTCATCAGAAATGGCGCCCTTGAAATTCCAACTCGTATTTATTCACTCGTTACATTCCGATGTAATAGTTATCGTCCTATTTGTCGATAAATCAATGGCCATAAATTTGTATAATTTTTGAACTCCAATTTCAGTCAGTCTGGATCGTTTGAGAGTAGCCGAATGTAAAAGATCAGCAATATCTGTCGTATTGTATTTCATTGCTACGCATCCGCCAAAACCTTTTTTCCAAGTCAGCAAATACGACGTACGACCCTCCCTGGTAACTTCTGTGTCGAATTTGTACATCAAACGTATTTTGATCGAGATGAAATTCAACGTGGCATAAACCAGGTCGTCGTTTTGCATCGTCATCAGTTGAGGAGTCATCCAAGGCATTTGAGGGATCTTATTCATGGTATGCTGGATTACCCTGAAAATACGTTTTGATGGCTCGATTTCGGGCGTCATAAAGAACATGGCTAAATTACCAGCTACCCTGTCGATGAGGGTGTGAGATAGGCCGAATCTGAGGTAATAATGAGATAATAATTTTCTCGAGATTCCTATCTGCAGTTCTTTGTTGTTCAGCTTGAATTGAACTTGTTCGGTGGTATTTGGAAGTTGTCTCAAGTCAAAGAAACCGTTTACGTAGAGATAGGTTAATACCAATGGGATTGTGTTATTTTGTACCTTGAAATTGGCTCCTTCGGTGATGATGGTTTTCAAATGCATGATATCAACTTTAGTGAAGGCCAGTTGGTTAAAAGGTACTACGATCGATTTGCCGTTGATGAAGGATTCCATGAGTTCTCTGATTGGTTTCACAGATAAGACGCTTTCCAAAAAGAGGGTATCGGTGTTATTGACGAAGTAGGGCAAAGTCTCGTTACGTTTCAAGAATTGGGCTATAGATCCCGGATTATGGATCCATTGCTTGTACTTGGTTCCGTATTTGTATCCGTTGAACCATAGCATCGCCCTGGTGTACAGTTCCCCGGTTACTCGGTTGTATTTGAAGATATCCTGGAGCTCTTTCTCAGTAACGCCGTAGAAATCGGTCCAAGGATTGGTGAGAGTGGTGTAAACGGCGATTTTTTCGGAGGTGGACGAGTCGAGAAGGTCGGATATGTTCATAGCTCCGGTGAGGATGACTTTTTCGATGTATTTATCCTCTTTGTGGACGAAGGCCATGAATTTTTCGTAGAATTTAAACATGTATTTTACGTCGGCTTTGGGGAACATGTAAGTTTGGATGATTTTCTTGATCGGTTCGTCGAAATTATCGATTAAAACGTATACTTTTTTGTGGAAGTGTCGATACAGAAGTTTGAGTAGAAGTGGCATTCCTTTGATTATGACGCTTCGATCGGTCACGTGCTCGGTGATGATGTCTCGGAATTCTTTGAAGAGTGATCTAGCCTTGAGTTTCTTCTCTTTGGCTTCGTCGGTACATTCGACGTAGGTTTTCAGCACTCGTAACATATATTTGTGGTAATTGAATACTCTGGATATCGCTATACCGAATTGATCCACCATATCGGCATCGTTGTTCGGATTTATGTCGCCGAAATTTATGTATACGACGGGGTATTCGCCCAGATGCTCGGATATGAGATCTGGACAGTGTTTGGATATCAGCAAAGGTTTGATTAATTTATCCGAATCGTATTCGGTGGTCAATCGGTTGTGCATGAAGAGAAGGTAATTTGGTGTCAGCTCTTTGGGTATTGCTTCGCCGGTCGTTTGGTTCACTGTGATCGAGATGAATGTTTTGATCATGTCGAGATTAATGCTCCGGCCGAATTTCGGAGGGGAGTTGATTTGGATTAATTTGCGGTCGCTTTGGAGGATCTCGCGGATGAGCATGGTTTTATCGAAGAACATATTGCCGTATCTGATCAGAGGTTTGAATTCTTCTACTTCGGTGTCGATAATGGTTTTGCAGAAAATCGATTCTTCTTTGAGGCAGACGCAGGTTCGACGACAGAGGACCGGTGTGTAGGAGGCGAGGAGGGTGAGGAAAATTAACCAGGGGGGCATTTTGACCAGTGTGCAGTGTTTTGTGGTATCTGGAATGATAAAGATATGAATAAGCTGACGAAGTGGCGACGAAAATGAAGAAAATTCATGTTGGAGGATGTTTTGTTTGATTTGTTGATTTAATTGGCCATCCTCGTCTCAAGATTGATTATAAATGAGTTTAAGAGTTATGTAACAAGACGTCCATTAAAATTGGGTTAATGAAGTGTGTCTTTCTGAATGATAAATAAGGATCATTAGATCGTTAAGTGGTATATCAGATGAAAAGGGTTTATGATTCGTAGACAAATCAAGTCTAATTGATTGATATCACGTTGGCGATAAGATTAGTCTAATCCAGGTTTTTGAAAAAGTCCCTAGAAATAATTTTGAGTGAGGTGTATTTTGAGACCCAAGTCGTGGGAAAAATTGAAAATTGATGGAGGTGTTTTGGTGCGAAAAAGAATGCCTGCGTTTGACTTGGGATTTTTCCATGATTAATGATTCATGGTCAAATTAAATAAAACTGATATTCGAAATGTATGAATCCGTATCGAAAATCATTAAGTCTATTTTAATTGATTGATATTTACTAATTTATGTGTAAAAATAAATTAACTTAAAGTGGCGTGATTCTTGAACAGATCGTACTATTTTTTACCAGACGATTTTATCTATTTTAGGCAAAAGGGCGTTCAATTAATTTTTTTTTAATTTTTTTTTTGAGATATCACGTAATGAATGTTCAAGTGGCTTGTGATTTTACAAAATTTTCATTTTTTCAGTATAGTATTAACTTTAGTTTTCTTTAAAAATTCTTGAATACATTGAAATGATCTTGGATCTGATCATATTATTGAAAATCGAGCCAATTTTGAACTGAGTCTCCTGCTTTTTTGAAGGTCAAGGCAGTCCAATGTGAGGCAAATGTTGAAGGAGAGGAAGTCAGTAAAATCGGAAAAAGCAGTTTTTCATTTTCACTTTCAAATCGAAGAATGAGAAAAATAAACCTGATCTTTTACTTGACGAATAACAATTTTGTGTTTTCAATTGAGAGGGGTTGATTTATTTTTTATTATTAATATTTTTTGGTTTTAGTATTCTCTGTAAATTTTTTTTATTAAAATGATCAATTAATAATGGCGCAACCAATGAGGACCACTTGCTCTCACATGGTAGAAAATTTCCAAAAATGGTGACTTTTTGAAATTGTTTTTGAATCAGAAAAAAAATTCTGGTCAGAATTTTTGATTTTTTATCCTTGAAATTTTTTTTGCCGTGTTGAAAAATTATTTTTTACAAGTTCAAGGTTATGATGAATGAGGGAGGTGGGGTAGCAGAGGGAATAACTTGCCCATAATGACGATAGCGACATCGCATTTTTTGCCGGAAAATGTTCCGAAATGGGGATGGGGGAGGGGGAAGCTAGGGTTCATTAGGAATTGAAAAAATAGAAAAACGACACTTTTGAGTAAAATAAAAAAATTCCATTTCATTTGGAAAATTTTTGATTTTTGGCCCCTCGCCCCTCCCAATAAGCCCAGTTCAGTTTAACCCAAGTTGTAAAAATGAAAATTCATACTTTTGAGTCAAAAAATTCGAAATAAATAACATTAATTTGAATTTTTTGATTTTCCGTCTCCCCCTCTGCAGAAAGCCAACTTTGTTTGTCCACATAAACGTCTTTCTACTTTTTGTTACCTATTTTTATTCATGAACTCTCATGAATTTTGATAAAATATTTTTTAACGAGACAAGATTTTAATGTTTTACAATAATTTACCTCGAAAGTGGCTGATTTTCACCACCCCCCCCCTCCATGTTCAAATCAAACAAGGGTTGGAAAAACTGTAATTTTTATCTCTGCTCTGCTGGTGTTTTTTTTTTCAACATTTTGAAATCATCTGTCAAAATTTAATTTTTAATATGTTTTTGCCTTCTTTAATTTTTTTTTACTTTCTTGAGATGTACTCTGCATGCAATAAAAAATTATTGAAATCGTACTTTTCATAAGCATTGATAATTTTTGAGACTTTGGGTTTCGATTTGAATGGGGTATTTTTTCATTTTCGCTCTCGTTTTTTTACGAAGAAAAAATTTGACTTTATATGTATCAAGTGCCAGGTGAGCTAAAATTTTAAATGTTTTCCTTCTGTATTGTATAATTTGTATACCATAATAATGACAACGTTTTCCTATCAATTTTTGGCTATAAATGATGAAAAATAAACTTCAAGCATCATAGAGACGAAACAGATGAACAATGAACTTGAAAAAAAAATTAAAAGAAATATTACCTGAATGCAGTATTACGACTATGTAGTTCGGGACAAGGTATAAACACGACAATCAAGATAGCTAAAAACTTTCGTAATGATAATACTGCGATATTGAAGTTTGCCGAAAGGCATTTCGATAATTTTCGAACAGCTTATCCCATCACACGATAGAGATTAAGCCGGTACTTAATGAATTCCTTGATAAATAAGCACGAAATGAATACAAGATATGTGTTTTCAAATAAACAAATCGCACTCAGATTTGGGCAAAAGAAAATCTCGTCAATTTGAGTGTCAAATTGTCAAGCTTGCCTGTGTCTTGGAAAGGTATGAAGGATATGTCCGGATTGAGCGCTTTTCGAACCGTATGACAGTGATGGATTTTTTTGTGGATTTTCGTTAATAAATGAGATATCAGGGGGAGATGAGAATGGGCTGTATTGATGGTTCCGAGTGCACGTGTATTCGAATTTAATTACATAATTTATGAAATTTTTATTCTTAATTTTTTATCGCAGATATATCGATGTATGTGCATTAATTTTTTTCTCGAGTTTGTTCGTTCGTTCATTCAAGTTTTTTTGTGAACGAATGAATTGGAGGTATGGTTTTTGGTCAAAAATTGATAAATTAAGGTTATTAGGTTGCGAATGATTGATTTTGATAAATGCATATTGCATTTGCATAATTTTTTATGCAGGCCTTCTGGAATGAACTTTTTCCTCCAAGAATCGTTCGCGAACGAGTCAGAAGAGTTGGTATGTTCATAGTAGCAAACAGAGTTGTATGTACTTCCGAATAACAATAATTCGCTTCTTACGAGATGATTTGTTATTTTTACTTGAAATTTTCGTCGTTCGCGAACGATTCGTTTAAAAAGATGTCGTTCGCGAATGATTCACTTGAAGAATGGAAAACATAGCTAGCAAATATTTGACTCGAATTAAATTTTTTCGAATTTATTTCTTCAGCAACTCATTTTGAGTCGTTCGTGAACGGTTCATTGAGAACAATGGAATCATTTATAATTGAATCGTTTATGTGATCAAATAGCCAACACTCGTGGTGAAAATGTTTTGAAAAATCAGTTTGGAAAACGGAAAATGTCAGTTTTTAATATAATCTGAGATGTCCTCATCCTTTCTTTCTGCAGATCCAGGCTTGGTGAAATTCGTTCGCAAACGATTTGTTAATATGAACGAGTAGAATGTCTTGAGCGAATGTGTTCGACTGGAGAAGTGAATTTTTTCAAATTTTCTTTTTCAGCGAATAATTTATTGTGAGTCGTTCATGAACGATTCATTCCAAAACATTGAATCATTTTCAAAAAATTAGATTGTAATTTGAATCATCTTGGAATTTGTTTCACGACATCCACGGACTAGAAAAAATCTTGTTTCCCTATTGCGATTCATTGTTAAAAATGAATGTCATTCGCGAATGATTCACGAAGTAAATGATTTCGTTCACAACTTTTTTTCGAATCATTTTATATTGTTCGCGAATGAACAAATCTCTGCATGAACTTACCTCAAGGTGTCTGATAGATTCTCCAATTGCTGACAAAGCAGTATTGAAAATGAAAAAAGTGCAGGAAAAGTCTTGAATTTTACCCTAAAAAATGTTTTCTCATCATTTTTTAAATCTTAATTTTGAATTTTTTCGTCTCGCTCGTTTTTTGTTCATTTTTTACTGGGGCTATTCCAAACTAAAACAGACCAAAAATGAAGTCGGGTCTTCCGATTTCGCTCAATTTTTTTTACGAGTTCCGCTTGGTGGTCTATTCACAAAAACACGATCATTTCTTTTCTAAACCTTAAGGAGGCTGGGGGTTGGACGGGTGGACCTCGTAATTTTTATGCAGTTGCGATTTTTAGCCAAATTACCCAACTTTGAAGGCTCATATTTCGAGATAGGTTGTACTTGGGCAAAAACTGTTTGCAGAGTTTGAAAGGGAATTAATTAAAGATTCAATAACGCTAATCATATTTTTAAAAGCTCAAATTTGAACTTTGGTTGTGAAAGCCCAACTTTCATGAAAAGAACAAAAGATGAAAGCTACCATGTAAACCGGAGGAAATTACAGTGAGTAGACCTTTTCATCCTTTCTTCAATTTTTAATATGGTATTTCCAGACCGGGGGAGGGGGATACAGGGGTCCACAATTTTGATCGAAATTCAAAAAAATCGAAAAAGTAAAGTGATACATCGATTATTACTAATTCGAAGGCGCTGATTTCGAATATGTTCTCGATTTTTTCATCCGACCCCGCTGAACCCCCCTAGTAGTCTCCTTGATAGGGCCAAAATTCAAAAAAATGAAAAATAACGTGTGACCTGTCGATTGTGAGGTTTTTGAGGGCACTGAATTCGAAAATTTGCATATTCTTTGTATTTGACGCTTTAGTGCTCCTTTAGCCCCCCAATTCTGGGGAAAAATATGCTGAGAAATGAAAATATCGTGTGGCATATCGATTCTAACCAATTTGAGGGCGTAGAATTCTAATATTAACTTACTTTTTGATCCAATCCCCCTCTCCGTGCTCTAATCGACCCTCTCCTCCGGTCTTAAGTGATCAACATGGAATTGAGTTTTTCAAAAAAATACGGTGAGGGTATTGGATCAAAAAGTAAGTCGATATTCGGATTCTACGCCCTCAAATTAGTTCGAGATTTTCATTTCTCAACATGCTTTTCCCCAGAATTGGGGAGCTAGAGGGACACTGATGGGCCAAATTCAAAAAATAAGCAAATATTCGAACTCAGTGCCCTCAAAAACCTAACAAACGACAGGTCACTCGTTATTTTTCATTTTTTTGAATTTTTGGCCCTGAGGCTTCTATAAGAGGTTCAGTTTGTCTGTTTTAGTCAGGAATAGCCCACTGGATTGATAAAAAATTTTCAAAGATCAATAGATCTTTTTTTTTTGAGAATTCTAGCTTTAAGCTGCTGATGAATTTTTTTCAGTACAAGCAGGTCTTTCAATTTTTGTGAGTATAATTGGGGGAGGGGGTGGGGGGGTAAAAATCTCACCAAAAGTCCTGCCTATGTCCTAATTTTTCAATTCCAATATCTCATTAAACATTTGTATGTGTATATCAAACAGTTTTAAAAATTTCCTGAAGGGGGCAGATAAATATTACCTAACCTGAGTTGTGTTTACTTATTGTAAATGTCTATGACTCCCGAACGATTCTATGTTATAGGAGTAATCTTTTACTCAGGGAGGGGGTGCAGAAGAGAACTTCTGAAAATTATTTTAAATTAATTATAATAATTTTCCTTTTCTGTCGTCTTGGATAAATTATAACTAGTTAGTTCAGTTTTATCATTTTCAAAAATCTCATGATTACTGCAATTTTAATTATTTTTCAATAAATCAGAACAGGTGAATTTTTTCAAATTAATAATTTTATTTTGAATCTGTACAAATATTTTGCTGTTCTTCACTTTTTCTCTTCTTTTTTACTATTTTTCTTGAAATCTTCGTCGATAATATCTGATTTCAAACGAGCTCTCGATTAATCTTCATTATTGCAAAATGAAAAATTACAAAATTCAGAGATAACTTTCGAATCCACTGAATACTGACGTGATAAATTATTCAATTTTGCATTTTCTCCAAGCATTTTGAACCCTGACTCCTATCTCCAACCTGGGATATATTTTCCTACTGCCACAATCGCGTTGAAATATAGGCAATTAGGTTCTCTGCAATATTCCTCTGTTTAATATTTCCTTAGACACCTCGATATGTACTTTTTTATCCAAATGGAAATCCCAAACCATATAGGTTATCATGGAAACATTAACCGTACTGATGAGATGGCGGAATTTCCTCGCCAACATGGCGTTTCTACTCCGTCCATGCACGTGTTCAGTTCTGGTATGTACGATAATGGTATGCCTATCACCATACAAAACTATATTAGGCCTGCTGTACTCCTCACTGACGACGGTTTTGTACTGGTACCGTTGTCTCATATTTATCGATATCATATTTAGCATCGAATATTGCACACTTCGATTGACAAAGGTCAAGTTGACGTCATTTTGATAGTGGAACAAGTCAACTCGATCGTATAGTTCTTGCAAACTATTCCTAAATAGTTGTGGTCGATCGCCTTGAATACAATTGTGAAATTTATCGGTAACCAGGCTGATACAGTCTTCGGGGATGGCGTATTCTTGATGATACTGCATCAGTAGTCTTTTGGAGAACTCGTTCAACAGCTGCAGATTCGGTATCTGGATCGAGACCATTCTGCGATATTGCTCCAATCGACGTTGAATACAGCCCAGACTCAGGTAGCCGGCTGAGGCTAAATAAGCCAGGCCTATTTCGACGGTCGTACGTCTATATTCGAGATCTGTCAAGGTAGAGTGCTGTATTAGTAATTGCAGACTTTCGATGTCTAGCTTGGTGGCGTATAAGCTTTTAGCATTTATGGTTATGGATCGTTCGTTAATGAGGAGTTCGAAACTGCCGCGTAATTTGGGTATGCTGAAGATCATGTTGATCATCTCGGAATCGTTTCTGAGATCTACGTAATTGTCGAATTTTCTAGTTGTGAGAAATTCGACAATGGAAGGAGGCGAGTAAATAAGGCAAGTGTGGTTTTCGAAGCTCGTGTAGAAACCGCTGTACCATTTTTTGGCGTCGGCCAGTTCGTGAGATATGCCCAGATGACCGAATAAGGCCACTACTTCGGAATGCAGGAAACCGTAGAAACGCAGCAGGGGGTTTTCATAAACGTAGTTGAATTCGCCTACTGTGTTGGGAGTGTGATGAGCTCCGCTGCCGAATTGCATGGTCCCAGTAAGGACTCCTTTTTCCAGATAAGCGTTGTCTTTAAAGGCGAACCTCATTATGCTTTTGAAAAAATAATACATGTCGGCTTCCTCCTCCTTGGGTAAGGGGTGAGTGTTATTGAGGAAGATATTCAGATGGTAGTCGTAGTCGTCGACCAGAATCACGACCCGTCTTCGGAAATGATTGAAGAGCAGTCCGCACAAGAATTTAATGCTGTGTTGAAGATTGGTTACGTTTTCTTGATTCATATTGACGATGGAGGCGTATCTGCAGAGCATGTTGTACGATCTGTGTCTGGATGACCGAGCAGCTCCTTCGTTTTGCATTACTGCGTACAATGGTTTCACGACGAACCGGAATTGGTTAAAGAGATCCTTTAAGTAGACTCGAACGTTATCGAGGACTTCCTGATACGTATTGCCGAATGCAATTTTTTTCATTTCTACCTTGATTACCGGGTATTTGCCGAGATGGTCTTGGATAAACTCGTCGTAAGGGGAGATCAGCAAAGGGTTTTGTAATTTACCGTATTTTTCATCGTGCCACATTAGTTCGCCGTCGTTGAAGAATTTGAAGCTGTTGGAGGCACCCACCGGATGCTGTTCTTGGCCTTCGCTGTCGTAAGGCAGTTCTACGAAGGTCTTGATCATGTCTAGATTTGTGCTCTTGCCCCATCCTTTCGGAGCTGTCACCAGGATGGCAGCGTGCGAGCATTCGAATATGGTCTTGAGCAGTAAGCTTTTGTCCACGAATACGTCGCTGTTTTCTATCAGCTCTACGTAACTACTGGCGTTTCTGGCTATTGGACTGGAGAGATTTCGCGGTTCTTTTTTGTAGCATATTGAGGTCTGTAACTCGGCTGGCTTCCATAAGTCGTCGTATGATAAACATGGGCCAAATCGGATGATTATATAGGTTGCCAAGATTATTCGAATCGAATCTGTGAAATGAATTTTGATTAAAATTTATTCGAGTTGGCGAATAAAAGAATAGTGGCGGAATAATTACTTGAGCGAGTGTTTTCAGCCATAGGGGGTGAACTTTAACGACATTTGAAACCGAGAAAGGTTCGTAGATCATTGATTATTATCGAAACGAATGGCAGGGCTTTCATCATTCGCCCGAGATTACTTGATTATTATCAATTTTTTTACGTTAGTGATAATTAGTGTTGTGAATGTTACCTAATTTGGGGGGTTGGTGATATTCTTCATCGTAATAGGGAAGTAATGTAACTGAATTGAGACGTCGACGGTTTGCGTAATTGTAAGAATATTTCACGGGAGGTGGCAAAATTCGAACAGATGAGAAATTATACAGAAATTACATTTTTATAGTGTTGAAGAGTCTTATTTGAACGTACCATTCGAGATAAAAAATTTACGTCGAGATTTCTGGTTGGTCGAGTGTGATGATCAAATTGAAATGTTGCCCGAGTGTCGACCGATTTCTACTCGTAATTTGGTTGGTAACATTGAATTTTGTATTTAGGATTATTTATATACTTGGGATGAAGATTAATAAGAACTTCAATTGGACTAACATTCAGGCGTAGCAACTTGGAGTTTTTTCATGTATTTCTCGAAATATTTTAGTATGATATGAAAAATTATGACACCCCCCCCCCAACCCCTCCCAAGTAAGGTTTTCGTAGAGCAACTTTGAAACAGAAATGTGAATTGATAATTTTGATATATTCAACATGGACCTATTATCAAGTCAAATCAATTCACGGGGACAAAATTTTGAAAAAAAATTAGTGAATTGTTACCCAAGTAATTTGAAAAAAGGAGAAGCCCTAAAAAATTGAATAAATACCTATCAACTTGAAAAATAGCGGGAAATTTGTCAAGAAGAGAACAAAACATAGTGGTGCTCATTTAAAAAATTGAAGAAATCCATATTTCAAAGGGAAAATTTTTTTCTAAAAAAAAATATTTTTTTACATTATTTCGAATCGGTCGCTTCTGCAAAAATAACGAAAAACGATATTTAGTCGTTTCTGGTCATCTTTTGAAAAACGTCAATTTTCTAAAATAGCTAATTGATTGTTTTTGGTCTTTTCCTAAAAAAAAAACAACAACAACAAAATGACAGTTTTCTGAAATAGGAATTTGGTCGTTTCATGAAAAACGACCGATTTTATAAAATAGCTTATGCTAATTGGTAGTTTCCTGAAAAAACGACAAAAATCATAATTTTCAAAAATATCAAATCGATTGTTAAGTACTGGTCGTTTCTTGAAAAACGACGAAAAACGATAGTTTTTCTAATATAAAATTGGTCGTTTCTGGTCGTTCTCTGAAAACGACAAAAGACGACGATTTTCTAAAATGGCTAATTGGTCGTTTCTAGTCGTTTCTTGAAAAACGACCACTTTCTATAATAGCCAATTTGTCGTTTCAGAAGAAACGACAAAAAACGATCTTTTTCTTATGAGATGGTGTTTAAAGTTTGTCGTTTCTGGTCGTTTCCTGAAAAACGATAATTTTCTAAAATTGCAAATAGGTCATTTTCAATTATGGAAAAAAAAAGAAATGTTTGGAAAATATTGTACAAACAACAACAACATTTTTTGTCCAAAGTATATTTGGTGATTTTTGAAAATTCTTTTTTTTTTTAATTGAAGAAAAATTATGAAAATATCTCAAAAGTCCTCCAAAGATAATGTTGTTCCGAAGCACATATTAAATTTTCAGACCATTTTATTCAATAATGCTCTCAAGATATCCCGATTCTAAAATTTTCAATTTTTACTGATAACAAGGTAGAGCATACCCTTAAAATAGCTAATTATTATAGTCGTTTCTTAGAAACCGACGAAAAACGACAATTTTCCAAAATTTCAAATTAGTTGTTTCTGGTTGTTTCGTAGAAAAAAATCATAAAATGATTAAAATGTCAGTTTTTCAAAATAAAAAGTTTATCGTTTCTAGTCGTTTTTTCTGAAACGACGAAGAACGATATTTTTCCTATCACTGTGTTTAAAATTGGTCGTTTCTGATCATTTCCTGAAAAACGACGAAAAACTAGCCTTTTTCCTATGTTCAAAATTGGTTGTTTCTGGTCGTTTCCTAAAAAACGACCATGTTCTAGATTGGCAAATTGTAATTGTTCGTCCCCTGAAAAACGACAAAAACGAGAATCTTCCAAAATAGCGAATCGGTCGTTTCTGGTTATTTTCTAAAAAACACGAACGTTTTCTATAATACATAGCTAATTTGTCACTTTCTGGACGTTTTTTGAAAAACGATGAAAAAACGATAAATTTTATAAAATAGCTATAATTGGTCGTTTCCTGAAGAACGACGAAAAACGAGCATTTTCTAAAATAGCAAATCAGTCGTTTCTGGTCGTGTTTTTTTTTCAAAAACTCTTCAATCGTTTGGGTAACTTTTTTCACTTCTGCTAAATTTTGTATAATTTTTAATAATTTTTTATTAGTACCTGGGTATCATTTCAAACTACTCTTTAATTTTTAAATCATTAAAATTTATCAAAAAACACCGAAAAACAGTAAAAATTGCAGTACAGTAATAAATCAGTGAAAAAATTTCACTGAAATTGAGTCAGTGAAAAAATCACTGAAAACTCAGTGGTATTTATGAAGTTTATTGAAAAATCTGTGAAATTTTTTAAATAATCAGTGAAAAATCAGTATTTTTCCTATGCTGCAATTTCGACTGTTTCTCAGTGACTTTTGACTGATTCGGAATGAGGGAGTAGTTAATAATATTATGTTTAATTTAAATTTCTCTGGCCCATTATATTTTATCGTCCACCCTCCCCTCTCCCTTACTTGAGAGATGATTGAAATAAAATGTAATTTATGTTGAATCAGCTAAGCTAACTTTAAATGGTAAGTGGTTTACATATCACGTATGCCTACTCTCTCATTCCGAATCAGTGAAGTGTCACTGATAAATAGTCAGAATTGCAGCATAGGAAAAATCAGCAAAATTCACTGATTTTCAACGAAATTCCGCTGATTTTTCACCAAATTTCATAAATTTCACTGACCTTTTAGTGAATATTCACTGATTTTTCAGTTATTTTTTTCACTAAAAAAAATTTCACCGATTTTCTCCTGTGTTGCAATTCTGACTGTTTCTCAGTGATTTTCGATAATTTTCACTGATTTGTAATTGAGAAAGTACTCTCTAATTCCGAATCAGTGAAAAATCACTGATAAACAGTCAGAATTGCAGCACAGGAAAAATCAGTGAAATTCACTGATTTTCAGCGATTTTTCACTGATTATTCCAAGAATTTCACAGATTTTTCAGTGAATTTTCACTGATTTTCAGTAATTTTCTTTCACTGACTCGCTTTCAGTGAAAAAATTTTCACTGATTTATTACTGTGCTCCAATTCTGTCTGTTTTTCAGTAATTTTTGATAAATTTCACTGATTCAGAAATGAGAGAGTTAGTAAGGAATATTTGTACAAAAACACTTTTATTTAATTGAAATATTACAATTTTTCAATCTCATTGTTTAGGTGCTGAAAATGCTGGCACATATTCGAATATTTTATTGATTTTCAATTTACATTTTACTTCGGGTTCATTTCAACCAATGAATTGCTACCATGATATGAGATGTAGGTAGCTCATACGATATCCAGTTGCTTTAAAAAAAAATCCAAAGTGATCAGTGATCTTTATTCAATCCAAAAAGGCTGGGCAAAGAGAAGGAAGAACTCGATA
Organism: Pseudococcus viburni; assembly: GCA_033439095.1. Taxonomy (NCBI): domain Eukaryota; kingdom Metazoa; phylum Arthropoda; class Insecta; order Hemiptera; family Pseudococcidae; genus Pseudococcus; species Pseudococcus viburni. Next base: position 719,696 of record JAVBJF010000181.1, read on the forward strand.
ATACTGATTAGAGTGTACATTGAGTGACAATCATCGCATCGTTCAAGCTTATGAACAGTGATCGTTCGTTACAAATCCAAAATGAGCGAGCTTCGCGATTAATCATATACTTCATCCGAAGGTAGATAGGGCGAATAACGAGCCCAGGATTTCGTAAACAGCGATTCGTTTACTCGATGAACTTTGGCATAAATATTGACCTTTCTTTTGACGCTAATACCGACACCAATGACTTTAATGGTTCGTATATGAGGCATCGTATTGAACACCTCTCTGAAATGTTTATACTCCTGCCAGATGGCTTTACCGGATGGAAAATTCAGTTGAAATTTAATAACGAGACCTCTATCTCCTCTATGCATAATGTAATTCGGCTCAGAAGGGCTGAATGAAATATTACCTCGGAAGCCTTCTGAGAACAAAAGCTCTAATCCGTAATAAGTGAAGAATGCGTTGACGAAATCATGATTAACTTTAGCCACTTTTTTAGGATCCGGTTTAGTAAGCTGGTTTGTATAGAATTTATACATGAGTAAAACCGAGGTAAACTCGTATGCGAAACCTTTGGCATATGTATCATCATTTTGAAAGAATAAGTTGAGGTGATGGACCATGGATCGCATTCCGAGGGGCGATATTCGCTCAACCATTTGGTATATCCATTTCAATCTCATCACCAGCTCGTCCGTCGCTTCCCAGTTGGGTGTTTGGATCACAGTATGGTTGGTACCAGTTGCCGAGTCGTATCTGGAACCAACGTAGGTGAAGTACCCGGCAGCGCAGAGTCTTACGATGACACCATCGACGGTGTCATTGGTGACGGTAGGAGGCTGGCTTTTGACAATTTGATATAACGCGTCTCTGGGCTCGACTACGTGGATTTTTTCTAATCTCAGATTCGGCATACGAAGGACGGTATCGTACCCTAAGACTGCTTTTTGGACGATCAATCGAGGAGGTATGATTCGTAACGAATTCAAAGCGAATCTGGCGTCTTGGAAAGAACTCCAGAAATTAGTCAATTTTTGGTTTTCGTACAGGAAGCAGAACACGGACCAAGGATTGTAAAGCGGGGTCGGATTCGAGCTCGTGATGTAGCCTCCGTATCGTATCCCGAACGTGGGCAGAATATCGCCGGAAACGTTGGCCAGAGTGAATAATCGTTCGAGTTCGACATTCGATACGCCGAAGAACTCGGACCAAGGGTTGTTGAAGAAATCATACCGGAGGAATTCGATCGAGGGGAGGAGACGTTCGACGCACAGATCCAGAGATCCGAAAAGGATTCCTTTTTCCAATGCCTCGTTATCTTCAAACGCTGCGATCAGGATTTCCGAAAATAATTTTATGACGCTGTCTTCGTTCATTCGCAAGAATTCCTCGTCCAGGAGCATTTTCATAATGGCGCCTTCGTAGTTGTCAATCAGGATGTAAACTTTGCGGTCGTAGTAACGATACAAGAGCTCGCTCAAGAATCTCAGACTGTCTCGGATCGGTTCCATGTCGTCTTCTAATCCAAACACGATTCGGTGAAATTGGTCTAAATCTTCTTCGATGATTTTTTTATCGTCGGTCGAAATCTGCGGATCTGCGAGGAGGCGACGAAGGTAGAAGGCTAAATACGAGTGTTCTTTGTATAAGTCTATCATCATGTGATTGAAAGATCGAAACATGTCGACGTATCCGGTACCTGTGATTACCTCGAGATTCAAATGGATCACCGGATAGTTTCCTTGGTGTTTTTCAAATACGCTCGAGTAGGAGATCAACATTGGCTCTTGGAGGTGCCCCAGAGTAATTCCCTGCCAAGTTATGTGGCCGTATTTAAATATACGATAGTTTCTGGTATCGTTTTTGGGCTCGATGATGGCTCCTTTGTGGTCGACTGGAAGTTGGAAAAAGGTCTTGAGCATATCTAGAGTGGTACTCTTACCCCAGTTGGTTGGTTGGCTCAGTACGATTATTTTATTCTGGCATTTGATTATTTCTCTGATGAATAAACTCCTGTCGATGAACATATCGTTGTTTTCGAGCAGCTGCTTGAACGTGTTCGATCTAGTGATGAGTTTGTATGCTCCGGTGACCCCCTCTTTGACGCTGATGGCTTTTCTTACCGCCGAAGTCGGAGTTGGAGGCCATAGTAGACACAGAATGAGAATTGGTAGCATGGCGAGCTACAAGAGTGAAATAATTTTGAGTTTTTGGTTACGAAATGAGCTAGGATGTGAGTTTCATCCTTGCTCTAGATTTACAAACTGTATGAATGAAATAGGAAACGTTTACATTATTTTTATATGAAATCGAAATGATGGAAAATCGACTCGTCGAGCTCTTATCTCGAATATGCCGAACTTGCTGCGATAAAAACTGGCAGATTAATGGTAAATTCTTGCATTGGTATCAAATTTATTTAGTAGGTGGCAGTGTTGTGAAAAATGAGGGGAGGAAATTGAGAGTTTTAGATGTAGTATGTAGTTGTGTAATCGAGGAAATGTCAGAAAGCAGGGGCGCACCCAAGGAGGCTCAGGGGGCTCGAGCTCTCCCTTGAGCTCGGCAAGGAAATTTTTTTCTATAAAAATGTCAAAGGAAAGTATGATTTTTGAAAAAATTCACCCTCGCGTCGCTCGGGCAGTATTTTAATAACTATTTCTTAAATAAACATACCTACCATTCTTTAAATTTGAATCAGCCAAATTTGCAAAAATTCTGTATTTTTAATCAGTAAAATAATTAATTAGTGATTTTTCACTAATTTTTCAGTGAATATCCCATTTATCAGAAAAAATTAGTAATTTTGACTAAAAAACAAATCATTAAATCTCGCCATTTTTCAATTTTTATTCGCTCAAATCTGTAGGTATATATTATGTGCCTACTGAAAATACCCCAACTACTTCAGTCCTATTGAAATAACAAGTTATTTAATTTTTTCATTGAATTTTTGACCCTCCCCCATTTTTTCTCAAAATCTTAGCCCCCCCCCCCCCCAATACACAATTTATTTCTGGGTGTGCCTATGTCAGAAAGGTAGGTTTATGCATTCAAAATGAATTGTCTTAGAGTCAAAAATTGAATTCAGTTTTGTGGAAAATTTTAATTCTACTTTTTTTTAAAATTTTGAGGAAGATGAATGAAAGTTTGGTCAAAACTGAAAGTATTTAATTTCATTGATCTGTGTGGTTTTATGGGAAATGATAAATTCGTCATTTATTCAATTTTATGGTATCTATTTTTGACTAGTTCATAAAATTATTGATCTCATCGATTTATGGAATTTTCATCAGGATTATAAGTTTGAATTTTGGTAGGTAACTTTATAAGGTTTTGAGAATGATCATAAATTTATTTATGATCTCATTAATTTATGAAAATTCAATAAAATATTTAGGTATTACTTACAATTTATTATAATTATTTTGATCAGAATAAAAAATTGGCCATTTCAAATTTTATGGTATGTATTTTCAAAAAGTTCGTGCAGTTATAATCTCATCAGTTTATGAAATTTTCAACAAAATTATAAGTTTGATATTTCGACGATTTAAAAGTGGTTTTATCAAAGCTGAAATTTATTATTTTTCATGTTCTATATTCATCCGATTGCATTAATTTTGTGAAAGTTTGAGAAGGGTGACGAATTTGTAATATCATCAATTTATGGAAGTTTAATTAATCTTATAAATTTGCAATTTCATCAATTTATGGCGTTTATTCAAGTCTATGGAATGTTCATCAAAGTCATAAAATTTGTTATCTCATAAATTTATGGAATTGTCATCGGAATCAATTATATACAATATATTTTAAAATTTTATGGTATTTTGTGAATTAACACAATTTTATGGTCTCATCAATTTATGGAAATGTAATTAAAATCATTAATATTTCATAATTTCCTCATTTTATGACATTTTTATCAGTCACAAAACTTGCGATTTTTATGGAATTTTAAAGAAATTCTTAAGAATTTTATGGAATTTCTTCACGTTTATAAAATTTTTGATGTTTTTAATTTATGGAATTTTTGTCAAGAACAATGTTTAAAATTTCGATTAAGTTTATAAAATTTTAAGAAAGATCATAAATTTATAATCTGATCAATGTGCGGAAGTTATCAATTTATGTTTTTTTTTTTCAGTGTAGGTACCTAATTAGTTCACATTTTTACTTGAATTTTTACCACTATAAAAAATTAACGATTTCGTCAATTTTATGAATTTTTAAAAATCTGAAAAAGTGAGATCTTATCAATTCATGACTGATGAGTTGATGACATTTTCCATCCGAACCTTGAATTAAAAACTAGTTTTATAGAACTTCAGAAGGGATACTTACTCTCTCATTTTGAATTAGTGAAATGTCACTGATAAATAGTCAGAATTGCAGCACAGGGAAAATCAGTGAAATTTTTTGATTTTCAGCGAATTTTCACTGATTTTTCAGTAAATTTCACTGATCTTTCAAGGAATCTCACTGATCTTTCAAAAATTTCACTGATTTTTCAGCGAAGTTCGCAAATTATACTGACTTTTTGATGAATTTTCACTGATTTTCCAACAATTTTTTTCATTGTTTGCTTTTAGTGAAATTGTTTTCACTGAATTATTATTGTGCTGCAAATTTGACTGTTTTCCAGTGATTTTCGATAATTTTCACCGATTCATAAATGAAAGAGTACTAAATTCATAATCTTATCAATTATGGAGTTTTCATTGGAATATTAAATTGACCATTTATTCAATTTTATAAGATTTTAAACAAACTTATAAAATTCTTGATTTGTTCATTTTTTTTTTCAACTTTATGACTTTGCAAATTCCTTGATGATTGAAAAATGAAATTTGTATTTTTCAAAAGGTTTAATGCTCAAGTGTTCAAAGAATTTCTTTTTGTAAAAAAATTTCAAACTTTTATAAATTCAGAATGAAGCTAGCGACTTCGTCGAAATCTTTTTTGATTTTGAAAATATAAAAAAATGAAAAATCAATTATGAGTAAGCAAATTTTTTCAATTCCAAACCTTAAGTAAGTAAAATCTCAACTTCTGGCTTATTGAAGAAATTTTTCTTTTTGATAACATTTAGGATCGTTGTAGTAAGCGGATGCAGGGAAAAATTTCAAATTCAGAAGGTAAAAAAAAATTGAATTGTTCATTTCGTTCAGTTTAAAGTTTAAACCCATTCTCTTGAGACTGTTTTATCAAAGTTCATTTTTAAAAAAAGCATTGAGGGGCGTTGAAGAAATCGATTCATTAGGTACAAATACAAATACATAAATACTCTCTCATTCTGAATCAGTGAAAAGTCGCTGATAAACAGTCAGAATTGCTGCACAGGAAAAAATCAGATTTTTCTGCTAATTTCATAAATTTCACTGATTTTCTCCTGTGCTGCAATTCTGACTGTTTCTCAGTGTTTTTCAATAACTTCCACTGATTTATAAATGAGAGAGTACTCATTCTTCGAATAGGTTGTTTGATTCCTACCTTCTGAGTGAATCATTTGTGAACGACTAGTTAGGGAATTGAAAGGTTGAAATTTCAATAGAATTTCGAACGAAGTTTTGAGTCGATTTTCAAAATAATAATTATGTTGTTTTAACGAGCTCTCGGTATCCGGAAAATTTCAAAAAATCATGCCAACAACAACGTGAAATTTTTTTAAAATATAAAATAAAGTCATTATTTACAGTTATAAAATAAGTAATTAGTTCCTAACATCCTGGAACGATTCAGTCTTGAACAACTCATTGTTTCAACAAAATCACCATTTTAATGTGATTTTGACCATTACGTTTCATTATTCGAAGTAGGTATCGTGGTTGAGTGGTAATTCCGTTTTGAGCTGATTTCTCCAGACCCTCCACCTCCTCCTCGAATTCAAACTCTTAATTCCTAATTCTGATATTTTCCTGGCAAATTCTCTAATTAATGTCCTCTAAATGTATGTATGATTTTTACGGTTTAATGAATGTGGAGCATTAATTTCCAAAACTGCATTGCCGAAATAGTCGTAGTTTTTGGAAGCATTTTCGATCCAGTTCTCGATCTTCGTACATAACGCAGTCTAGTCGATCGTGCTGATGGAAAGAATGGCATTTCCGTCGTCGTAGATTCCGTGGTAGTCGAAGGTGTAGTAGTGATCGTGGTCTTTTTCACGAATGATTGCTGACCTTTTGAAAATTTAGTGAACTTGGTGAAGTTACCTCTGACGAAAGCAGTTGCATTGAAATTTTTTCCTTTTTTACGTTTTGTGAAAGTTGAACCATCATTAGCTCTCGTGACCTTGAGCTTGGTGTTGGATTTCGAACCGGATTTTGACTGTTTGGTTTTTACACTGGTGAGATCTGAAGGATTGGTTTGTGTTTCGGAGGTAGCCGCGTCTTTGATGGAAGTTGTGGATGATTTTTTAGGAAATTTAGTAATTTGGGAGGTCAGTGCTGAGGCAGGTGGTACGTTTGATGACGATGGCTGAACCGCAGTAGTTGACTCGATTGCTGCTGTGTCTGCAATAGTGATCTCTGTTCCATCTTGGATTGATTTTTTCGACGACTTGGAAACTTTTTGGCTGGATTTTGAGGCAGTTAATGTATTCGATGGTGATTTTTGATTTGCTGTGGCTGATGGTTTCTCATGGACAGGTGTTTTAGGATTTGTGACCTTGATCTCGGCTGTGGAAGATTTGGTCGCTGCAGAATCAGTGACCTTGATCTTGGCTGTGGAAGATTTGGTCGCTGCAGAATCAGTGACCTTGATCTCGGCTGTGGAAGATTTGGTCGCTGCAGAATCAGTGACCTTGATCTTGGCTGTGGAAGATTTGGTCGCTGCAGAATCAGTGACCTTGATCTTGGCTGTGGAAGATTTGGTCGCTGCAGAATCAGTGACCTTGATCTTGGCTGTGGAAGATTTGGTCGCTGCAGAATCAGTGACCTTGATCTCGGCTGTGGAAGATTTGGTCGCTGCAGAATCAGTGACCTTGATCTTGGCTGTGGAAGATTTGGTCGCTGCAGAATCAGTGACCTTGATTTCATTTGTAAGCGATTTGCTCGAGATTTTGGTAATTTCTTGGTTGATTTCCGAGCCGGATTTGGAATTTTTATTTGTTGACGAGATATATGATGTGATCTTTGTGAGGTCACTTGAAATTGAAGTTGTGCCGGAGTCAGTGACCTTGTCATTTTTAAAGGATTTTTTCAATGATTTGGTAATCTTAGAATTCGATTTTGAGCCTGACGCCGATTTTCCAGAAGTAATCTGAGTAGATGAAAATTGATCAACTGTGACTGAACGTGTAACTCTGGTAATCTCGTTCAGACTACTTTCAGCAAAAGCAAGTGTACTGAAGCTGGTGTTTTCTGCATAGCCTTGTGTGGATTTCGCACTGTAAGGGGAAGTATGAACATCTGTACTTTTTTTGGCAATAATTTCAGTTTGTGTGATCGATATTTCATTTATGAATGAGTGATTTAGAGATTTGGTCACTGCAGAGGTGAGTTCTGAAGTCAATATTGACCCTTGAGAAGTTGATGTTGCGAATGTCTCATCTACAATTGAGTTATTGAAAGATTTGATCACTGCCAGCGTAAATTCTGGACTTGATTTTGACCCATTGGAGGGCTCAATCAATCCAGCGGTGGTGGTATTTGTCAATTTGCTTCCAGTTGAGTCAGTTCTGTCGATATGATCTTTCATGGGTTCAGATATTCCAGATTCATTGTTGAATTGTGTCAGCGTTGCCTGATTTGTGAGCAAATCTTCCAAGGATTTGGTTACCAAAGGACTGAATTTTGACCCACTGGAAATACCTTCTGTCTTCAAAGATGGCTGAGATGGATTGGAACTACTCGCATATGTTGGATTACTCTCTGTAGAGCCAGCTGTGAAATTATTTTCAGAATGATTTTTTGCAAGGTCGTGGGTCTGAATTTCCATATTTTTTGCAGTTCTATCACCTTTTGTGAGAGTTTTCTCAACTGTACTCGATTCATTAAGAAAATTGGAAACATCGAGTTCGAATTGTGAAGTTGATTTTGACCCATGAGGTGTCCTAAATCCTGCTGTATCATCCATACGAATGCCCTCGTCTTTTGTCGTGACCATGGCCTCGTTTGTGAGCGAAGAATTCAAGGCTTTGGTGACTTGAGGCTTGAATTGCGACCCTGATTTTGACTTTTTGGTCTTTGGAGACTGTCTGACGCGTGTAGTCTGGGGTATTTTTTTACCTTTGGATTTAGATCCGCCACCTTCCTTATTTTCATTTTTTTTGGTCGTCCAAGGTCCTTTACTCCCTTTTTTCTTCTTCTGTGTCGTTGGCGCGGTGGTGGTGGTTGGTGGTATTGGAGGCTCTGCCCCATATCGTCTGATACTAATTTCTGCGCCGTTTTTCATCCCTATTACGACATATGTGACCGAACTATTGGTCATTTCGGGACCAAGCTCGGTCCAAGGATGAGTAAAGTTGTCGATTTGATTCAAAATATGGTCATTTTCGACGGATCGATTGTAGTTGAAGATGACCACAGAAGATACGTTCAATTTACTGGCAATGAAACCATCGGCGATGTTTCGATCTAGTTTGTGATCATGCTGGTACCTTAAACTTAATCCGATGTATTCGATGATGCGTCTGCCAGTGGGGTCAGTTTGCAGATCGATCACGCTCGCGTCTATTTCCGGTATCTCCTTTATTTGGTTAAATAATTTATCAAACGATTGAGTCAGAATATCGATAGATTTCTCGCGTTGATGGCTGAATAAATACGAATCCAACGCAGCAGTAGCCTTATCAGCCTGAGGAACGTTCAAGTACTTTTTGTAACCTAAACTCATATCTTTGAAAACAGCCTTTTTGATGTCTAAATTCGCCACTCGAATGTTAAAAGTGGTATCGCGATCTGATATATCGTAATTTGCCCACGTCAAATAGCCAATATCAACTTGATACATCACTACCTGAGTGAATTCTTTGGAACTCAGGCTAAAGCTGTGATAAGATGGGTAGTTGATGGATATAGCCAAAGTATTCCTCAATGTCCATAGATCATCGTGTGAGAATTTCTCAAAAGGACGAGCCAGGTAGTCGGCTCGATCGCTCAATAGATCCAGCCAAAGATGACGCATTTGGGTGATACCCCATAAATTATACAAAAACCACCTATACTGGGTCTGGCATCCCCAATCGTGGATCAATTCTCGAGTCGTGAAGAAGTTCATAATGCTCCCAGGACTGTAAATTGGATAAGCTCGACCCATCTGGTATCCATTGTAGTATTCTCGCATTTGCTGTACTTTTTCGGCGGTCACAGAAGTGTAATGTTTTGCCATTGTCGTCACGTCAGATTCCGTGAAGCCAAAGAAATGAGACAGATGGTTGTCAAAAGCGGTATAAATGGATTTGGATCCCTCCATTGAGCTTATGATATTGCTATGGATGCCGTGAGTCCCGGTCAGGATGATCCTGTGCCAGATATCATCTCGAGTGAGAACCGCGTCGATAAATTGGCTGAAAAATGTCAAAGCTTTCTCGCTTTCTTGGTCGTTGTAGTAGCGTCCGTGCAGAAACATACCGAGCATTGAGTCGTACTCGTCTATGTAGAGGATTGGCTTCTTCTGGAAGAAATTCGAGACCAATTTGGCTAAAAATATCGCTGCGTGGGGTAAATCTACGGCGAAATCGGGTTTAAATGTCCATTCGGTACGATTAAAGTATTCAACCAGTTGCATGTATTGCGAAGATTCATTGGGCGAGATTCGCGATGTCAGGAAACCATATCTTTTGAATTCACGTCCTATGTAATCTCGAATTCCGCCCCAGCTGCAGGCGAAGTCGATACATCGTAGCATTGTGAAGTTGAAATATATGGCTGGATGTTGAGCAATGTGCTGATCGATTAGTTCTACGTGGCGAGATATTAAAGGAGGGTGCAGTAGCTGGCCTTTGACTGTACCATTTTCTTCGAGGAGTTTACCGGAAGTGAAGAAATTATAGGCGGTGGTGTGTTTGTAAGGGATGATCGAATGGTTGGAGTATAGTTGAAATTCTGCGAAGAAGCGAATCATCTCGAGATTGGTGGTTTTGGAGAATTTAGGCGGCAGGTAGAAAATGGTGAGGTAGGAGTGGTCTTTGAAGATGTCTCGGAGAAGAAGGCTCTTGTCGATGAATACATGGTTTCGTGTGATTAACTCTTTGAAAGAATCGCAACCTGTGTAGAAGTTTTGGCCATGGATTTCTATGTGCGATGAGTTTCTGACGCAATCTGCGGTTTCCTCGAGGTAAGAGGTGGATTGACAGTTTGTTGAGGATAGGAGAATGAGCCCGAGAAGTAGCATGGTTTGAGGCGACGATCTGTAATTTTAGTGGTGGTTGAAATTTGATTATAAAAAGTGCAGGGGGAGGCGACTTGATTCATTTCAAGTGAATTGAAAATTAAAACGCAGACGTCATAGCGGGTTACTTTTCACGTCTAAAAGGTCACTTTGGTTACTTTTTCCCCTCAAAAGTCGCTTTCTCTTCGCAATTCCAGGCAAAAATTCAAATTTTCACGTAGAAATTGCTATTTTTCAAAATTCTTCAAGAAAAAAATGAAAAAGATATATTTTTGCTAGTTTGTTAGTTGTTTTGACGAAGGAATTTAATAAATGAAATTAATTATTCGTGTCCTTTCAGTTGATTTATTTTTGAAATCAGGGTGTCTACCGGTCGCGAAAGTCACGAATTTTGATTCAGATCAATGAAGTCGCGAAAAAGTCGCGAAATTGACCCAAAATTCATCAAAAGTCTCGAATTTTTCCGAAATTACTTCAATTTTTTTCGCCTTTTACAAAACAGAAAACGTAAAGAAATTTCACCTTTTTGAACATTTTTTCTAAAAATTTTCGCCCTCGCTTCGCTCGGGCTCATAAATTAAGGAAATATGTCTTTTTTTTGCTGTTTTTTAAATAAATTCTTCGAAAAAATTTCGCCGTAGATTCGCTCTAGCCAAATAATCACATCATTATATTGATAATCTGCTAATATTTCAGACTTCCCATGCATTTAGAGTCAAAATCTGTGAAATCTATATCAGCCCATGTCATGCCAGCTTTCCATTATGTTAAAAATGCCTTATTAGGTAAATGCTCAGTAATTATTCAACAATTTTATTCGTTCTAACATGATTTTTCGTAAACATTTTCACCCTCGCTTCGCTCGGGCAGTAACAAGTATTTCTCTTCTTAACCATAAAATAACTCGCTTCTTTTTTTCAAATTAAAGACGTATTTTTTCCTGTAATAAATTTGATCTCGTCGATTTTTTTTTTTTTGGGGGGGGGGTCAAATTGGGAGGTAGATACTAGATACCTTAGAAAAAGGTCGCGAAAAAGTCGCGAAATTTGATTTTGAAAAATCGGTAGACACGCTGGAAATGTTTGCAGAAAACTATAAATTAATATTGCCCCCCCCCCCCAGAAAACTGTATAAAAATTTGCCCCGTCCCCGAAAAAATTGAATTTTTGGTTACTTTTGGTTAATTTTTGGTCATTTTTTGATCACTTTTTGGTCACTTTTTGGTCACTTTTTGCTCGAAAAAAGTTACTTAAAGTTACTTTTTTCTTCAAAAATTTCGCTATGATGCCTGAAACGTCATTGGAATCGGATTCGTATAATTATTTTCAATAACTTACCTCTGCGTTTGATTTCCTCTTCAAATGTGAGAGGAATATGGGGTGTTGGAAAATTTTCTCGTTAAAGTCTCACATTTTGTCATGAAATTTGTTTTTCAGGCATCTTTTCGAAAATGATTTTTATTCACTATCAATTTTTTTTAGTGCAGTGATTTTGAATGGTGAAATTAATCTCTCATCAACTCCCCTCCTCTTTCCTATAACCCTTAATATCAGATATTTTGAAATTTCTTACACCAGCGTTGGATTTCCGCATTCATTACTTTTCAACTCGTACGATGTAGGATAGATCGCGATAATTATCGATTTCATCGCAATAATTGATAAGACATCTTGTCTGCGCAGCTTCTATTTCAAATTTATATAAAAATTTGCTTTGAAAGTTCTAAAAATTGATAGCACGAGATGTAATAAACGAGTCTACAGTTTTTAAGCTGCCTAATTATCTAAATACATATTTTTAGACTTCTTGAATCTACTCTCTGATTCCGAATCAGTGAATAGTCACTGATAATTAGTCAGAATTGCAGCACAGGAAAAATCAGCAAAATTCACTGATTTTCAGCTAATTTTTGCTAATTTTTTAAAGATTTTCACTGATTTTTCAGCAAATTTCATAAATTTTACTGATTTTTCAGTGAATTTTCACTGATTTTCCAGTGAGTTTTCTCGCTGATTTGTTTTCAGCATAAAAATTTTCACTGATTTCTCCTGTGCTGCAATTCTGATCGTTTCTCAGTGATTTTCGATAATTTTCACTGATTTATAATTGAGAGAGTACTCCAACTCTTACCATGATGTGTTGAAAATGTTCCAGAAATATTTTTAGTTCCATGCGACTTCAGGGGGCTGAATTATTTTTTTTACCGCCCTAGTTTGGGAATTCATGAATCAGCCACCTGGAGTGATAAGATGTTAAAAACTTTGTTTGTGCATTTTTTGTGTTCAAAAAGTTCGAATCAGGCGAAAAATTAATTTTATATCACAACTGGCAGGACTTATTGGGTTTGGGAAATAAAAAATTGCAATTTCATGGCAGTTTTGACAAAAATTAGGCATTTTTACGCTCCGCCAATATCACGAGAGAATTCTCCACTTCCAATCGGGAAACTAACCAAAAATTCGTGTTCAGAAGGTTCAAATTGTTTAAAAATGGTTTCATACCAAGACCGGGATTGGTTCGAGGTATTGGGTTGAGAAAATGGGAAATTGCAAATTTGAGTCGATTTTGGCGAAAATCGACTGTTTTTCGCTATCAAAAAACGACGATCAAGAAGGTATTCGATTTCCAGGGTGTCTACTGGTACGAAAATCGTACGAAAATATGAAAAATGCACGAAATTTGAAAATGACCATAAAACGTACGAAACCCCCATGAAAAACCGTAAAAAATTTACGAAAAATCACGAAATTTTAAGAAAGAAAATTATTAACGAAAAATGAAGTTTTTTCGGTCAAAATTGCCATTTTTCAAAAAAAATCCGCACTCGCTTCATTCGTGCTTAATAAACTCTTTTTGAATAAATTAGAAGGATTTTGTGTCAAAAGGTGATATTTAAAAAAATTCTTAGCTTCACACTCAAAATAATGTATTTCTTAGAAGAAAAATAATAATTTTCTAAAATCTATAATGAGCAACTTTTGTCCCTAAATACATTACCCTGAAAGAATTTTTTTAAAGTTCAAAGATGAAAAAAATGAACATTTTGATGGCAAGAATTCTCTATTTAAAAAAAAAAAACGTACACTTTCACTACAAAAGATGAATTGAAAGCGATCGAAGGTAGAAAAGTTGTAGTATTTTGTTTTCTAATGAATAGGCAGAGAAGTATTTACAGGAAAGAGATTGCGAAGTTTTAACTTTCTCTTAACGATTGAAATTTATTTAAAAAATAATGAAATTTTAGGTTTCAAAATTCGTTAAGTGCAAAAATTTAATTTTTTCAAGAAAATAATTGGTATTTTTAAAAATTAAATTGCATCAGTTTGAAATTGACTGGGCATCATTGAGTGGTGGACCGGATAGTTTCTGTGATTTTATAATCGCGGTTCAAATTTACGTAGCACGAAATTTTGCTAAAAGTTACGAAACCGGTACCTACGAAAATAGTACGGTTTCTGGTTTTTGGATTCCAGTAGACACACTGTAGTTTCAGAATTCAGCTTTGGACGGGTACAGAAAAAATGTTTAAAATCCAAAATTTACCTTCGAAAGAAGGATGCAGTAAAATTTTTAATAACAAATTCGGAATCAAAAGGTTTGAATTTTATTCAAAACTGGTTTCAAACCGTACTTGTTCAACATTACTCGTCTCAAGATGGAAAAAATCGCAATTATACCTATTTTTCCTCAAAATTGGACACTTTTCGCGGCACAAATTGTACGATTGTGCGAATTTTACACTTTTCATCGGAAAACTAATCACAGATTCTAGTTCAGGAGGGTCAAATTATATGAAAACGACGCCAAATTTACCCCGACCCCTTAATGTGGAAAAATCGGGGTAAAAACACCCCTAAAACTCTTCCTCACTCCCCTCCTAAGAGAAATTTTTGATGGCTCCACTTTCGAAAATTTTATTTTGGACCGTACTAAAAATACTAAAATAAAAATCACATTTCAACTCGTTTTTAAAAAGTGCTGTATCTCCTGTTTTCTTATGCTAGTTAGTCCAAAATTTATAAAAATGTTGTCGGAGGAAAAATGAAAAAAAGTTTCCTTCGAATTTTCAATTATTGATTTTTTAATTTTTTTTAAATAAAAATCCTTAAAAATCTCGTTCGTGTCAAAAATTCGAATTGTTAAATTAGGAGTTTTATTTCTACGAAAATAGCAGCACTGAAATGTAAACAACCAATCAGAAATCGTTACGTAATTTGCGCTGTGAAAAAAAAATGTTGAACAATGAACATTCTTTTGTGTTTGTTGTCTGAGTCATGACTAAGTTTGTCTTTCTCTTTATAATGCTAGTGGCATGACGCCTACGCGGCGTGGTGACTTCATGACTTGTATTGAAAATGAAAACTACCGATTATTAATTAGGTATTACGCAATTTTTTATTTTACAATGGAGTAAGTTCGTGAATTACGCGTGGTTCTGTTTCGTCGGTTAGGTATTTCGAATCGAAGTGCAATCATTTCTCGCCATAACTTTATGTGAGTACCTAGGTATTTCATTGTTTTCTCGATTCGTTTCTGTGTAACGCATGGTCACTAAAAATCTATGTTTTATTTTTCACCGTCTTTAAAAACCTGAAATTTGTCATCTGTTTTTATGGGCAGGTGTTTTGTACTGTTTCAATAATTCGCGAGTTGACATTTCAAACCATGAACAAACGTTGTATTATCGATATTTGATCTTGGTAAAATTTATTAATTTAGGCCTTACTCTGTTAAACTCATAAAATCGGAATAATCGTACGTAGACGTACGAGTTCGGAGTGGTTAATTCGAATACCAACGTCGCGCATGCGCAAATGTACGGAATCAAGTCGTAACTCGCCGCTCGTGAAAGAAAGGGATGAAACTGTTCATTTCATTTTCATCACTTCATCAGTCGATCGAGTTTTTGAAGTACGTTGGGGAATTCAATCACTCGAGTAGTGTTTCATTTTTTTTTTGTTCGTTTCGTATTCGTTTGTTTGCAATTTGCATTTTGTAAGTTGTGTTATGGCCGTGTTGTTCAACGACACAAATTTCAAGTTTCCAGTATGACGCGACGACGACGCTGACGCCATTTTGTAATGTTTGTTTTCTTAGTCATTGTAGTTGCAAGCTTCGACGACAGAATGATTCTTCCGAATGGAATGTTGTCAAGTTATTGTGTGATTCAATTTTAAATTTTCGTCTGTCTCATCGGTTCTTTTTCTTTTTCGGGTTTTTGTAATTGTGCTCTAGTAAAGTACTTGTGTTTCGTTTCGTGTCGACTTCAATTCAATGGCAACGACGCGACGCGACGTTACATTTTCTCTGTAAGTACGAATTACAATAATACATACATTTTTTTTTTCGAAATCTGCGTATAAATTACGTAATAATGTAGTGCATTTGGTGTTTTCATTGTTTCATGTGGTGTTAGCGCGTTCGTGCGCGTGTGTGTATGTTTATATGAAGGAAAAGGTTCGAAGCGTCAGTTTCGCGCAATTTCTTTTCTCTTTCTCATTCTTTTGTTGTCTGCTCGGGTGGTTAGTTACGTTCAATAAGTTTCATTTTATTACATATTTTAATGAATTTCCTAGCAGTGTTTTCAACAATTTATTATCGCGAATGTATAAATAATTATGAGGAGTGGATTGTTTGGCGCCATTTTATCTAAATTTCTGGTTGTCTTTTCATCGTTTATCGACTGCTTTTTCGCCGCTTTGTTGTTTGTGGTACCTATATCGAGTATGCGTAAGTAATTGGTAATTTTCGGATTAAAATTGTATGAAATTTACATGTACGTATTTGGATAGTGATCATTGTCGATAATTGGTCTGTTTTGAGTGGTATTTTCATTATATAAATAAAGGTGGCTACAATAAGCAGGGAAAATTCGAAACGTAAGGGTAATTCTACCAGATTGAAATTTATCCATTGAAAGGATGCGAATGAATTTACATGAAATATTCCCCGAAATGATTCGATAAACGAAACACGAGCTACCCCATCGTAATTTTTAAGATTAGGACATGTATCTAATTCGAAATTGAGTACAGGTAGATATTAATTACTCGCGTATTAATCAATATTTAACTTGATTACAGGTGCAAACGACATGAAGAAAGAACAGCTACGTGGTAACGAAACGATCAAGAAAACTTCGGACAGAAGAACATTCACACACCAGCTATGGAAATACAGATACCTACGACGGTTGCGAAATCGAAGCTTTGTCTCTTGTGAAAAACGAACAGTAAGTAATCGTATAATCGTAATCTAGATGTGAATTTTATTGTATAGGCGAAACACGAACTACCCATCGTCATATTTAAAATTAAAATATGTGATTCGAAATTGAATCCATGTAGAAATTAATTACTCGCATATTTATCGATATTCAACTTGATTACAGGTGGAAACGACATGAAGAAAGAACACACTAGTAATGTGGTAACGAAACGATCGAGAAAAATTCGGACAGAAAAACAGCAACGAAAATGCAGACACCTACAACGGTAACGGTGCAAAATGGCAGCTTTGTACCTCGTGAAAAGCGAACAGTACTCGTAATCTTGATATGTGAGTTTTTTCATTCATTTACCTACCTTACGATGTGTTTGACAATCGCGACTGCTTGGAAATATTCTCTCAAGGCGTCCAAGTTATTAAACTTCGATCAACTTTTTTCGTTGCTTCGACTTTCTGGTTTTATTTTGTTATTTTATTTCTGCGGTCGTAATCTGTTCGTTGGGTGATGGGGTTTGAAGTCTGTTCGATTTAGGTTCAATTCGGTCAAAGTGGAAATTGCTAAGTTTTTTTGTACATTTCAAAAAAAAATAGACTGCAGCTCCATCGACGTGTTGAAATTCGATTCTACCGAAGTTACCGATGTGATTTTCCACTTTCAGCATTTATACTCTTTTCCGGCGATCGAACAAGATCGTGTGTTTGGTTGATGTGATGTTTTGTAAACAAAAAAAAGAACTTTTCTCTGTTGGTTTGGTGATGTCTTTTGTACACACAGAAAGATATTTGTTCAGTTGGATTAACTTTTCACTCAGGCTATTTTTTTTTGGGGGGGGCGTATAATGAATTTTCCAACTTCTCAGTTTGTGGAAAATCACCTAATTTGTTTGTGAAAACGCTGATACTCTGCCAGAGATCGAAAATTGGCTGTCAGATTATAATAAAAAAGCGATGATTTAAATATCTTGCTTTAAAAATATTATAGGTGATAACTTACTGAGTTTTGTTTTATTTTCAGATTTGCTGATGCTTTGAATTTGAAGAATAATGGGAGATGGTTCGTCAGCGTCGTGATAACGAATATTTTTGCTCGAAGAGCTGGATCAGCTGAACTGTGTGTACAATATACGACCACAATAGGTAATTATTTCACGTATACAAGTAGTAATCACGATAAAATGGTCAGGGATGAGGTTAATGTTTGAATTTATTCTGGTATGCTGGCATTGCTGGCAGAAGAAAAAAGACTTCAAAATTCTTCTCCCGCAAAAAATTTCATTGACCTTATTGACTGCCTGCCTAACGATGTCAGTCCTGAAAACTGAAAATACCTACACCTACGTTAAGTTACGATCCTTTTTTGGTTTCAGTTGTTTTTTTTTTTGATAGAATACGTAGCATTGAACTTGATTTTTTTGAAATGAAATTCGTTTTCTTGAACTAGAGCAACCGTGGCAAACATGCAATGAAAGTAATTCGAGTTTTGTATTTAGGGCAAATTCCATCCCCCTCAGTAATGTTTGAAAACTCGAGAAAAATGAATTATTATTTGGAAAACTCGAAATGAAAAAAACTAGAGATCGTTTTGGTTGTTTTTTAACGTTTTGGTTTCGGATGTGGTTAGGAAAGTCTAGATTCGCGTCCTTTTCACCCAAGTTATCCGTCAGACAATTATTTCCCAAAAAATAAATGATTACAGACAGATCCTATTTCCTGGTGAGTTATTCGTTAGAATTGAATTATTTATTTCTTTTTTTTATTCAAAAGTTCCACATTAGTTGAAAAAATATTGGTGAGTCGATAATTTCTTTCAAAAATAACGTGAAAACAAGTCCGACTACACTAGCCATTAGTGAGATTAAAAATACGTTTGTATTTTCATTTTTTCATTCTTGTCGTTTCAACTTTCAATTCGGTCGCCATTACGTTAGAAATTTGTTCTTTTCTTATTAAGTATTTTATGCAAAAATTCCGTATTAGTTGATGAAAAAGTATAAAAATGTAATATATTAGTCCATGGTCATATTGGTCTCGATTCTGATTTACGAAAACAAAATCAGCTACACTAGCACTCCATGCGGTTAAAAAAAATACAACAAAGTCAACGACCAATCAGAAACGACTACGTAGAGTTGGCAACATTGGCACATTGCACGTTTGTGTTTGAAAAAAATGAGTTTGCGTTTTCACTTTTTATTTCGTTTGGCCGCCATTGCGCATTTACGCGTCTGTTTGGCGTCGGTTACGTTTTGTATTGCATTTTTGTAAATTGTTGAATGATTTTTGTACTGAATTTCGGTATAATTTTTATGGTAAGTAATTTGTTTTGTTTGCTGTGTGAAATAACTTACAAGTTACAATTATTTTCGTTTGGTTCGTGCTAAATTGAATCTGAAGCCAAAATATCCAATTCCGGTTCTAATTTTAGTCGTCTGTATATTTAAAATACCTAGTTTGATCATTCGGTTACTATTTCTGCTGTTTTTGTATTCTAAATTTGTACGCATGAAACGTACTGCATCTGCATAGTGAATTAGTGAATTGAAATCCATGGCTTGTAATTCTGTTGAATCGAACTAACTCACACGGGAATTCGGGACAAAATTTTAATAAATCGATGGTTTCCCAAAAGTATATACCTAGTATGTCGATCATGTGTACCATACTCGTACCTATGTTCCGCGTTCATTTAGTAGTTCTGTTTTAGTATAGTAAAAACGTGCACGATTTCGAATTTTTCAAATTCTCTCACACGTGTAATTGTAATTTCTTTGCAGAATTTCATTTTGTACAAACGAATTAGGTTATTTTCGATACCATAGCTAATTGAATTACCTGTTCGCAAACAACTTATTGATTCTTCGTTTCTTGCAGCTTGAACAGCCTGAAGCCAGCGACATCGACATTGGTAATTAATGACGAATTGACGATTTCGGTATCTGATTTTCGCTGTGCCGCTGTAGGTAAGCTGAGAAGTTTTGAAAATGTAATTTCTGTGACATTTAGTTCATTATAGGTAAATGTGTTTCGTAGGTAGAGAAAATAGTTTCGAAAAATAATTCTATTTTTGACGGTGGAGTAAATCTTCGGTAAAATTCGGAAATATCGTCATGTTTTATTTTGTGCTGTACATTTATATGATCTCGATTCCAGAGCAAAGATCATCCCTTGAGAAGGTAAGAAAATTGTTTCTTTAATTCGTGTTATTCAATGAATTAAAATCAATGTATTTAGTTGATGGTGATTTTTCCACATTTAATTGTCTGAATATCATTTTTGTAAAATTTATTTCATTATAAATATGGTTCGTAGGTACCTAGCGAAAAGAGCGTCGAAAAATTATTCTGCTTCGAACGTATGGTGTAAATTTTAGTCAAGATTCGGAAATATCGTAACGTTTTATTTGGTACTGTGTAATAATTCGATTTCCAGACTGAAGATCAGCTCTTTATTATCGAAAAGGTAAGAAAAGTGTTTCTTTAATTCGTGTTGAATATCATCTCTGTGAAATTAACTCCATTATAAAAATATATTTCATAGGTACCTAGAGAAAAGTGCGTCAAAAAATTATTCTGCTTTGAACGGATGGTGTAAATTTTCGTCAAGATTTGGAAATATCACATCGTTTTGTTTCGTACTTAGCAAGATTTGATTTTCAGAGCGAAGATCAGAGGTAAGAAAATGTTTCTCTGATTTATGTTATTCGATGAATTTAAATCGCAAGCATTCATTTAACGGTCCTCCTCGATACATTTCGATTGGTTTTTCGAACAAGCTGATTTTCTTGTAAGTTCGGAGGAATCGTCGCGTCGTTGGGAGTATTTTTGGTGATCTAAATTCGTTCGATTTAGACGATGAAGGACGAGATAAACGTTTTGTAATCGAGGCAATGTTTCGGGGGTATTTTTGATTTTTTCATTGGAATTGGTCTTCGTTGAGCTTGAATCTGTTCGGAAATGAGACGATCGTTCTTCACCCGTTTACATCTTTAGCAGACGTATCTTGACCCATTGTTAATTATTCAAATACTTCAACACTGCCTTTTTCTTCCGGTTTAGGATCAAACTTATCGGGAGCTTTTCAAGATTTCTTAGGAGTAGATTTTTCTAGTTTATTGGGCTCGAGATCGGACTCAATTTTAAATTCTTTGACAGACCTTACGTTCTCGTTAGCTCTTGTTCTTACTTCATTCCCAAGAACGGTTAAACCAAAATACTCATTTTGACTGGATTGATCTTCTTTGACCTTCGGTTCATCCAAAGGTTCGGTTTTAGCTACGTTATTAACTGAGCTTGAAAATTTATTTGGTTTTACAAATTTATCCGAGATATTGCTATCAGATTTTATTTTTGACGTGGCGATTGGTTTTTTCATCAAAGACTCATCGGATTTCTTTTTACGTTTCGGAGCGGATTCGTCGCAAGAATCGAACTTGTCCGAGGTCAACTTCAGTTGAGATTTACTTTCGAGAATTTTCGTAATGAATTTTGGCTTCAGGAAAAATTACGTTGGAGCTGCTTTAGTTCTCAAATTCTATCATTTATTTTGGGTTGATTTTCTTGAGATAGTAATTCAAGCACGTCTTGACCGGAGATGAATCAGATTTCAATCCATTGACTGATGCTTCGGAAAAATCTAGATCGAAGTAACTCGACTTCGTCGATTCATTAAAACGCCCAGTAGAACTGTTTCGTTTTGGTTTCGAATTTGAATCATTATTTTGAAAAAAAAAAGAAGGTCTGGGAATTTTTTTCACTATTTTGAATGGAAATAATTTGGTTTATTTTCTCATTGTGTTATAAGCTGTTGATTAAATATGTATTCTGTCATTAATTTTGATTTTTTTTACAGTAAATGCTGCGAACACGAAGAATCGAGTATAAAGTATAGTTATGCGAGTACCACCTTCCACGGAATGATAAATCAGACCGTAAGTGTTTATAGTGTATATTTCTAGTATAATTTTAGATTATTTCCTTTCATTGAAATGATTTGCTACTTTGGTTTTGTCTGAAAAATACCTACTTTTGTGGAAATATTAGGTACGACCTTATTTTTTAAAGTATTCACAGATTATCAAGTTATATTATGGATTTAGTGGTTGGATGTTGCTATTCCTGAGTCGGTTTACATACTGCACTTTTTAGTTGTTCAATTAATTCGTGAGTTTCGGCTTAATCATTTTAGAAAATTGAGAATTGAAATTTGTTTGGTAATTTCATCCATAATCTTCCTATTGGTTTTTTATTTTTGTTGCTCAGTAATGAGTTATCATTTCTTAAAAATAGCTAGGGTTAGCGAAATTGTGATTGAATTTTGGTCATTGTGAATATGTTTTTTTGTACTCATTGTGTGTACTTACTTACTAGTTTGAAATTTTTTCTCATTCGTATTTTCGAAATTTTAAAACTGTATTTCATTCGGTATTGTTTAATTGAAATATTTCCCTTTGAAATTATGGATGGAAATAGGAGACAATTTTTGGTGAATTTCATCGCAGAAAGGGGAAATAATCAAATTTCAATAATGATATTGGAAATTCTTGAATTTTATTGTGATTCAGTGTTCAAAAGTAAACCCCTAAAGAATTTTCAACTTCCATATCAGGACACAGTAAATGAAAATTTTAGCTTGAATTTTTTTTTAAATCGTGTGTAAACTGTGGAAATACGACGAGAATTATTCTAAGTACCATTTTCAACAAGAATTGCTCTTGATGCAAATACTCGAAATATATACAGATTGAAGATATTATACGCTTGTATGTGTATCAGGATGAGTTGACGAAGATAATACTGAAGTCAAAAATTACCAATAGGGGAAACCCGGGCAAGAGGAATAGTTTTTTTTCAAACAGCTGTAAATGTATTTTAAAATTGTCAAATTTGCAAAACAAAGGCACCAAAATGTAGCTTGAACCTTCTACTTTCCGAAAATGTAGTTGGATTTTGCATAAAAATATTTTAAATCGCCCTTATATTACTTTTGCCAAGACACCTTTTTTCAGCCACTTCACGAAATGCCCGGGCAAAAGGAATCGGCACCTAGGGCAAAAGGAATAGCCTAACATAATTGCTAAAAAATCATTTAAAAATTGACTTGAAAAGGTAAAAAACATTATTGAGCTTACAATCAAGTTCAATAGTAACAAAATATAAAAACTTTGGCAAAAAATCGCAGAAATTTACGTTTTTTTGGACCATTTACATCTATACCTGTCATTTTTTCCAATTTCGTACTTTTTAAAATGATGTTTCAATTGACCTTTTTTTTGAAAAAGCTGTTTTCATTGCTTTTGCCATTTATTTTGTTGACCATCCCACACAATTGGTTTTCTTTTACAATTAAACTATTTAAAAATTAAAACAGGCCCATTATTAATGAAAAATGAGGCAATATTAGCTATTCCTTTTGCCCAGAAAGCGCGGTCACCTTAATCTTACAATAATGCTATCATCAATCAATTTTTGGAAAACAACGTTGGCATTTTCAAAAAATAGACGAAATTTCCTTTAATTTAAGACCTTATTCACCTTCGTAGCAGTTATATTATTGAAATCATTCAAAAATTAAAAAACACAATTCGTGAAAATTGAAAGCTCAAAATCGAATTTTTGATCTAAAAACGAGAAAGGACAAGATCAGTTACTCGTCGTTGAATTGACCGTTGAATCATGAATCATCCCTATTGTGTGAAATTGTGGCGATGTGACGCTCGACGCTGTTTTTTCATGAAAACTGTTCGCTGCGAAATTGCAATTATGATTATTGGTTGAGTTTCCTGTTATTTGTATAAAGGTACGTACTTCCATATTTTTCGCGATTTTTGATATAGGTATTCAATATTTTTCCACGTACGTGTTTCATTTGGAAAATTTCAGTGAAGAAAAATTGATTAATTTTTAACTTTTGGTGGTCTATTTTCTCCATCGTCTCGTTCGGGCTCAACATTTTGAAATAATTTGTTCCATTTTTCGAAACTTGAAGATTTTGCTTTAAAATAGGGGTTCCTTTAGATGCTTCGTGATTCATGTAATGTTAAATTCAATTCAATTTCGTTCATGAAAATTTTTTCCATTTTATTGCTCACCTCTGGGCTAGCTGGGTAAATTATACCTGTACCCACAATTAATTTGCTTATTTGTTTTTACAGTAGATAATATGCGGTGATTCGAAGAATCAAATGGAATCGAAAATGATGAATGCGTCGGTGAGTGTCTAGTATTTATTTTATAATAGTTTGCATAGTCTCTTCCATCTTCAGCGGAATAAGTTTGGCGAGATTCTGGTCAGGATATTTCAATTGTGTACCAATTCGTGGATGAAAACTTATTCGTGGTGTCACTTTCCAGTAAAATCAGGAAATTTAGAGACTTTTTGAAAATCCAAAAGAAGAAGAATTATATGTATTTACGAAACCGTAACATCGCATTTCACTTATGTGACTAGAAAAGAACTTGAAATTTGGCAACTCGTGTCGTTATTGCAGTTTTTAAATTTTCTTTTGCCAATATCAAAAACAAGGCGTTCGGCTCAAAATCTGACGACGGATTCGTGTACGGCGTTCGAAAATCTACTCGCGGTCGGAATTCAAGCACGATCGGATAATAAAATTTAATTTTTGTAAAGTGATCCTATTCAAATCCTTGAATTTTCGGGTAGTCGTTCAATACATCGGCTAATCTTTCTAGTTTATCTTGTAAATTGTTGCATTTCTCAGAATTGAGCAAAGTACCTATTTATTCGCTAGAAAAATTTCTGTAACTGATGAACTATTGTGTAAAATGTAGTTTTTAATGAGGTACATTTATTTATTTCTGTTTTAATCGAAATTTTGTTGTGTTTTCGATGATTCATTAGGTATTTCTGCATGGTTTTACGAAAGATTTGGACGATATGCGCTGGTTATTCCGATTTGGACGTCGAGTTACTTGAAAATAACATCATCGCTAATACGTTATGTTACTTGTTGACTGATTTGCTGGATGTTGCCGATGAAAATAGAGCAGCTCGAAATGGAAGGTAATAAAACTTTGAAGTAGTAGATATGACAAATTGAACCGTGGCCGTGTAACATTTGCGGTGTTTTTTTTTTGTTGTTTTTTTTTTTTCAGATTGAACAGATTTCGTGAAGTTCGCAATCGTTGTATGAAGTCGGCAGCTTGATCGGTGACAGAAAATTTGGTGAAGTTCCCAGTCGTTGTATGAAGGCGACAGCTTGATCGGAAGACAATCAAGGTACTTATTCTATTTGAAGTAGTAGATATGATGAATTGAACAGTGGCCGTGTAACATTTGCGGTGGTTTTTTTCAGATTGAACATATTTCGTGAAGTTCGCAGTCGATGTATGAAGGCGAAAGCTTGATCGGCGACAGAAAAGTCATTAGTGCTTCCGGAAGATAATCAAGGTACTTATTGTAATTGAATAAGAATTGGTATGACGATTTGACGATATAGTGGCGTTAGTACCTAGACCTAGACGTGCTCCTCAATATGGATCATTCAATGAATGCATTATATTTAACCGTTTTCAACTCGACGAACAATCTGGTTGACAGTGTTAGTGGCGAATTGACCATTATTATGAATTTTGTATTTTTAAGCGTCCAAAGTTAGGAGCCACATTTGGACGCCGAATTTTTAATAATCGACTCTTATTCGGCGTATTTCGCTTCAACAAATGATTTTTTTTAGTTGGAAATTATTTAGGAAGGTACCTATTTATTAGAAAATTCACTTTTTTCATTTTATTTTTACGCTACTTTAGAAGCAGTTAAAACTGGAAATTAAAGTCGAATACGACTAATTCGAGGTCGCTGATTTCGAATTCGGTGACCGATTGCAGCCACGAGCTTTTGTTCCGAAGATACGGCTACTTTTTTCTACAAGAATGCGAGTTTTGTGCTATCGAGAAGGAAAATATTCGAAAAAATTATGATTTTTGACTAATTCGAGGTCGCTGACCACTAAAATGCCATTTATTTTTATCCAGCTACCGTCGATTTACAAAAATCAGCGTTTTCGAGGAGAAAATTGACGATATTTCAGAAACAAAGGCTCGATGACGCAAACGGACACCGAATTTGGAATCAGCGGCCTCAAATTCATCATATTCGACTCCTATTTCGTGTATTTCGCTTCAAAAACGACTTCAAAATTTGCTTTTTCGAAAAAAAATTTTTTTGAGTTGAAAATTATTTAGGAAGGTAACTATTTACTTATTTGAAAATTCACTTTTTTCAAATTTTTTTGAGTTGAAAATTATTTAGGAAGGTAACTATTTACTTATTTGAAAATTCACTTTTTTCATTTTATTTCTACGCCACTTTTGAAGCTGTTGAAAATTGAAATTGAAATCAAATACGACTAATTTTAGGTCGCAGATTTCGAATCCGGTGTCCGTTTTCAGCCCCGATCCTTTGTTTCGAAGATTTGGCTTCGTTTTTCGTCGAAAATATATATTCGACTCCCATTTTGAGTATTTCGTTTCGAAAAAAATTTCGAAATTGATGGGAATTTATTTTGTTTCAATTTATAAGTAATTAGGAATCGAAAAATTCTGTCTAGATATTTGAAAATACCGAATTTTGCTCCTTGAAAATTCAAATGTGTTTGACTTCTAATTGACAATATACTTTCGAACGTGGAATTTTCGTAATGCAAAAGGATCGCGATCTTGAGATGTGAGCATTTTCATTCTTATGTCTAAGGAAATTATGTTCGAAATTAGGATCCCAAGTTTTCGAATTCGGATTTATTATTATTTTTTCATAGCTTCGTATTTTTGACCTGGTTCTGATTCGAAGTTTGTGATTTTGTTTTACTAGTGTAATCTTTCCATTTTTTGATTGTAATGCAGCTCCTCATTTCACAGATTTTCTTTGAGGTGGGAAATCTCCTATTTTCTCCCCAAAAAACATATGTTTAGTGTGTAACATGATACTTTACCTGGGATCAAAAATTTGCTGTCTAATTAAAATACATAAAAATACGATTATGAATTATCGAGTTGAATTTTTTTAATTTAAAAATTATGATGGATAATGATAATAATTTATTACGTTTTTTTTTAATTTTCAGATTTCCTGATGCCTTAATTTCCAACCTTCAAAGTGATACCAGGCTGCTGTACCAGATCAATTGTACCACCGGAGCCGAAATGCCACGATCCCGATTGGAAAGTGTACAAGAAACGATTGCTGCATAACGAAGATGATTGATATTGCGAATGATGGCCTGTGATTGCTCAGCAGTTACCAATCGTGAGTAGATATAATTATAATTTAATTAAACACGATTATGTAATGTGTGTTGGTGATCTCTACAATGAGCTAGAAAATGGTTATAAAATGAAGCACAAATTTCCTAAAAAAAAAATTGGCTTGCTTTCAGCTGAAATTCAAATTTTTTGTTTTTTTTTCGCACGAATACTTGAGTTTTTGAAGTTAATGTTAGTAGACTTTTTTTGAAAATGACGCGTTGAGGATTTTTTTTTGCATGAGAATTTAAATGTGTTTGAAGTGGAAAATCCTACAGGTTCATGAATAAAACCGTTTGAATTTTGAAAAATTTGCCAGGGTTTGTGAAATTGTCGTGCCTTTGAAAAAATGTCCATGTTTTTTTTTCAATTTTTTGAAAAATTGTGCAATTATGGAAAAAACTCTTCCAAGTTTTGGAAAGTATCGTCTAATGTTCAAAAGATTTTCTTGTTTTTCTAAACTGTTCATTTTTTTTGGAAAAACGAGCATTTTTTACGAAATTATGAAACTTGTAAAATTATTCTAGTTTTGGAAGACTCATTTTTAAAATGACTATCCCAATTTTGGGAGATTCGTCAGTTTTTGGAAAAGCATCCGGGCTATATCAACTCGGACCAAAAATGAGGTCGGATCTTCCGATTTTGCTCAAATTTTTTTACGAGTTTTATTCACATTACCGCGATCATTTTTCTTCTAATCGGGAGGGGGGGGGTGTCGTAATTTTTATGCAATTGCGATTTTTTGCCAAATTTCCCAATTTTGAAGGCTCATATCTCGAGATCGGTTATACTTGGAGGAAAACTATTTGCGGGATTTGAAAAATAATTGATAGGAAATTCAAAAATTATAATTACATTTTGAAGAGCTCAAAGTTGAACGTTGGAGGTGAAAGCTCAACTTTCACAATCAGTACAAAAGATGAAAGCTACCTTTTAAAAATCTGAAAAAATTACAGTGAGTAGTCCTTTTTATCCCTTTTTCAATCAACAAATTTTCAAGGTGGGATCTTTACACCCCTTGAGGGTACAGGGGCCCAAAATTTTGACCAAAATTCAAAAAAATCGAAAAAGTGAAGTAACACATCGATTTCTACTAATTGGAAGGTCCCGAGTTCGAATATATACTCGGGTTTTTCATCCGACCCCTCTGAACCCCCTCGATAGGGTCAAAACTAAAAAAAATGAAAAATAACGTGTGACCTGTCGTTTGTTAGGTTTTTGGGGTCACTGAGTTCAAATATTTGCTCATTTTTCGGTTTCGAACCTTGCGTTCCCCCCAGCCCCCAATTTTTGGGAAAAGTATGTTAAGAAATGAAAATAAGCGTGTGGCATATCGATTCTCACTAATTTGATGGCGTAGAATTCGAATATTGACTTACTTTTTGATCCGACCCCCTCTCTCGTGCTCTAACCGACCCCCTTCCACAAATTTATGGAGAAAAGTAAAAGTTATTCTACGCAAAATTTCCCCTGTGGGTGTTTGTGCTATGCCTACCTGCAATATGTGCCCGTATTCATTGGATTTTAAATTTGAATAATCAGTGTAATGGGGTATCATTTATTACAAGTCCATTGAGTAATACCGCATTTTTTTTTATCATTTTTTCAGCTCCGGATTCCCTGCAATACCGCCTCGAAATTATCGAAGCTATTTTTAAGTTTTTTAATCTAAGTTGATAAATTAGTTGTATGTGTTTTATATGTTAGGTAATTAGATATTTATTGTTAATTTTTAGTCGAGCTCTCCCTCCCTCCTCTAGGCGTTTTATAAAATTGGGATCTTTTTTTCTGGGTACAAAATTTGATTTAAGGGAAATAGGTTGTCCATCGAAGGTTATGATTCGAGGTTACGTGTTCTAATTGCCTTCGAAATGCAGAGGCTGATTGGTGCAAGCGATTGCAAAATTTTTTGGTGTTTTTTTCGGCATTTTTTATGGTCGGGAGTAATTTCGAAGGTGGCGTGAAGTAGGGAGCGGGGGAATAATTTAGGCGCAGCGCCGATGTCGGTATCTGGTGAACCTGGACACCTCACGACAACGGAAGAGACCCCAAGTTTTCTTCGATGCCTAGTGCGATCACTCCGAGATACTGGGAGGTTATCCCGGCGAGGGCTAAAGTGGCATGCTAGCGGTCGTTTTTAACGACGGGTATTTTTCGTACCATTTTAATTTCAATCAAACGTGGTGATTAAATCGCAGGTCAAAGTGCGTGTGAAATTGGTAGATGAAGTGATTTTTTTTTTGATTAGGGCCTGCCTAATAAGTGTCCCGGTGCCGTTGTCGAATTTGTTTTTTTTTTTAGGGATTTTCAGCTTAGGGCGTGTCATTTTCGGGCTGAATTCAGAATTCAGCCCGGCAGGGTTGGAGCTTGGTTTTACGAGGCTCTGGCCGGTGAAAGGTAACTTTAGTTCCCTACCAGGTGCTGTGCTTCTTCGGAACTCAGTACACCGGCAGAGGGGAGCGTTCGTATGGTGAACGGTTACCCGTAGCCTTTGGCACGTGGCCTTTTCCCCGCCTTCGGGGAGTCTGTTAGACATCACGATCACTCTGGCGCTTAGCTGACAGCTGGCTTTGTCCCTGGGGTGGCTGGTGGGTTAGGGCACGGCCCCTGGCCTCGTGGATTTGGGCTGGCAGCTCTGTGGACGAGTGCGCTATATACCTTGCCACGAGGTGAAGACCGCTTGGTATGAGATCCACGTCGCTGTCTGATAGGTAAGGAAATTAGGCGCTGCCTTGGCGACATTATAGTGCGGGTGTTGACCTGGATTTTAAAAGCTACTTTTGATTGCCAATTAATTGGTGCGAAATGAGATATCATTGAGGGTTCAAATTTTACTCGAATTTTAAAAATTGGTCATTTTTGGCGTTTACGAAGATACGCGGGCTCAAATTTTGGATTTTTTGGTAGAAATTTGGTGTTTTTTTTAATTTGCGACGAGAAGTGATCTGTGTTTTCAATGGGTTATTTCACCTTTTTTTTCTTTTTTTTTTGGAAAAGAAATATACTCAACTTCTGCATTTCGGTGGGAATTAGTTCAGGTAATTTCTAAATCAAACTTTGATGTAAAGGGGGCTGTTGTTTTGGGGTTTTGTCGGAGTAGGCGTGTTAGTGGGGACCCTTGGGTATACTTATATTTATTATTTATATATGTACTTGTGTTGAAATGTATTGT
This sequence comes from Pseudococcus viburni, assembly GCA_033439095.1. NCBI lineage: Eukaryota > Metazoa > Arthropoda > Insecta > Hemiptera > Pseudococcidae > Pseudococcus > Pseudococcus viburni. Next base: position 749,675 of record JAVBJF010000181.1, read on the forward strand.
AAATTGTGATAACCGATCACGGTTTTTTCACTGTCGAGCGGCCGACAGTGTTTTTTTAACCCAGATCGGTTGAAATTTAGAGAATAGTTTGTGTGCTCTTTTTTTTCTGCCGCCGTGTCAACGAATTAGAAGTTTGGTTTTGGTTTGTGTTACTTTATTATCGTCATCGAATGGTTTTGGACCTGCAATTGAAAGGATAGGGTTTATTTATCTGCTACTCATTTTTGAAGGCAAGGAAAACAAAATGAATCGTATGTTTGGAAAATTGACTCAGATTTTGTGATTAGTGATTTTGAAATTTCGAATTGGGCAAAAATGGTTTTTTTTTGAATACCTTGGGACAAAATTGCTTTAAAATTGGGGTTTCAGTCAATTTTAAAGGTTAAACTAAACATGATAATTCGAAGTAGTTGGTTAGTTGGTTTTTCTAACTTTGTATATCACCTAAAATTTCAATTCTGACACGTTGCTGATAGATAGGTAAAATGAATGTCAAATTTGAGATTATTTTATAACTCCGATTTGGTCATATTTGACAAAAATTTTAAGTAGGTACTTTCAGCTATGATATAGTTCAAAAGGTAAGTTCAACACGAATACATCTCACCCATAGTGGTGAATCAAAGAAAACAAAAAAATGATCAAGGTAATTGATTAAAAAAATAGATGTGTCATTTCATCGCACGTTCATAATGCCTGTAATTATTTGCGGTAGGCAACCTAAATAACAAATCTGATTAAACTCGATGATACATATAATTATTGCAGCCGAAATGCCTTTTCTGCTTGCGATAGGCAACATACATTACATTCATTCTGCTTCGAAAATGCCTTTTATTACATTCGATAGGCAACTTGATTAACGAATTAAATCACATCGAATGCATCTGCAATTTTAAACAATTATGTTATGTAATGAATCAAATTCAAAACATCAGCCAATTTTTTAAAAACAGAACATAGTTTCTCAATTCGTTTTTTTAGAAATTCAAATTATTTTATTCTCGCTACTTTTCGTCAATTGGTCAATTATTTCGTTTTTATCATGACAGACAGCCTTCTAATTTAGTAGAGATATTTAGAGCTTACGATTGATGCTTAATGAACGTTCGTTACGTTCCATCTCTCAAATTAAGAGCTTTTTTCGAATTTCGATGATTTTAAAAAAAATCGAGATAAAGTGTCGTTTTCGACTAATTCGAATGCCTGCAATTATGCGCGATAGGCAACTTAAATAACAAAATGAAAGAACATCGAATCTGGTTTAAATGTATTAGTAACGCTATCTTCAATGTTGAAAAACAATTACGTAGTGAAACGAAGTATAAATATCGACGAACGAGAGCTAGATATACACGTGGCGCTATCTATCGGAACATTACAAAACTAACGTCGAAAATTGCCACTTCTTGTACGAAACCATCTACCTATCTTTGTAGTTCCTTCAATATACCGATAGATAGCGCCACGTGTATATCTAGTCTTCGAAATCTGATTTTTCGAACTCGAATTTTTAAAAACAGAACGAAGTATTTTCATTCGGTCCATAGAGGGCGTTGCTTGAATTGTTTTTGGTATTATTTGATGAACTCGTTATTTTTCCACAATCGTGCGGTTCTCAATATGATAGATGGCTCTAGATGTCATTTTTCATTTCTCAAAATGTGTTTTGAGTTGCCTATTGTTATATTTGCAGGCAAAATTTCAATTACTCTATTTACAAATCGCTGTAAAAATGAAATTGTTGTCGGGTTTCTTGTCCCAAAGAATTCAATGGTAATGTTTTGAATGAATGATTGATATTTAACGTAGACACAGTCATTTTGACGGAAACTTTCATTACCTGATGAGTGAAGATCGATTCGATGTTATTGTTCCAAATTTTTTCGACTTCGAAGTTTTATTTAATAAGCACATGAAATCACTCGTATATTTCAATAGTTTACATTTTATATTTGTAATAAGCATTGAAATGAATTTCTCAAAATCATGTAACCAACGATGATTCCTTTCAAGGTAGAAAAAATCCCGTGACAATTGTATTTCAATTATAAATTCAAATTTCACATTCTTGAATAAATTACATGGACATACAAAATTGGACATTCGGACATGATCTTCTACTTCTAAGATCAAATTAAATTTCAAATAATTTTGAAGCCTAAGCACAATGCTTACATTGACAATAAATTCCCAATTTCCATTTTGAAGATCTCTCCACACAACTACAACCATCAAAGTTTTCTGTAACGATATAAATATTCAAAATTTCAAAGCATGAAGCATTTACATTTAATATGGCTATGGAAATTTCGTTGGAAGGAATAGAATATAGATCAATGAGAATATTCAGTTAAATAATACACATTCTATAAACATTTGAGATTTGACAGCTGAAAAATAAATTTGCCTGATATCAGGGTGTCTATCAATTTTTAAAAATCAAATTTCGTGACCTTTTTTTAAAGTATCTAGTATCTACCTCTCAATTTGACCCCCCCCCCCCCCCCCCCACCAAAAAATCAACCAGATCAAATTAATTGTGGAACAAGTTTATACACGAAAGAAAAAACGTCTTTAATTTTGAAAGAAAAAAAACAATTTTTCACAAAAATTTTCCAAAAGTGAGTTATTTTATGGTAAAGAAGAGAAGTAGTTACTGCCCCAGCGAAGCGAGGGTGAAATTTTTACGAAAAATCATGTTAGTACGGATAAAATTGTTAAATGATTATTGAGAAATAAATTCATGGAAAGTCTGAAATATTAGCAGATTTGGCCCGAGCAAAATTTTTTTCGAAGAATTTATTTAAAAAACAGCAAAAAAAGACATATTTTCAAATGGGTTTCTCCTTTAAAACATACCTTTGAAAATTCCAAAATTCTTTAATTATTTTAGATTTTCCTGACAATAGACACAATATTACTTTTGAAATTTCCAAACGTGATCGCTACTTAGTCTCCCACAAGAACATATTTTTCCGCTTTAAACTATTCAATTGACTGAAAAAAATGTTCAAAAAGGTGAAATTTCTTTACTTTTTCTGTTTTGTAAAAGGCGAAAAAATCAAAGTAATTTCGGAAAAATTCGCGACTTCAGCGACCTAAATCTAAATTCGCGACTTTCGCGACCGGTAGACACTCTGAATATCGGATTCTCTTTCTTCCCTTCGAGTAGAATGAAACACCATCACACACCTTTCTTTAATTGAACACAGTTGCGCTTAAAAGTTAAACCTCTAACATTAAAAATTACACGAGCAGTTGTAAATAAAAAAAATACAATCGATAAACTTACACTGAATAGTCGACTACATTAAATTAATAAATTTATGTAAGTAACTGAAAAAAAAGAAGAAAAACGTAAACAAAGTTGATAACACGATTTCCATTTTACTACGGAATTCCGGCACTCAATAAATTTAAAGTTAGGTAACTATTCAAAACAATTACTTATTAATTAGGTATTATCAATTATTTCAATTTGTATAATTTTTTCAAAAAAATTGCAAGGTAATTTTGAAAATTCAACAAGAAGGGTCCATCTAAAGTAAATTAACAAGTTGGCGAGGAAGGGAGGGAGGGATTCGATGAAACTGATTATCAATCAAAATTACGTGATTTTAATGATACTAAAAATACAAACTTTTTAAAAATTAAAATGCCACGAAATCAGTTATAATATAATATTTCAAGAATACGTGAAAAATGTTCAAACCCCACTTTAAGCAAAAACGACACCAATTAGCATTTTCTGAATGGGCAAAAAATTGAAAAATTTCGAGTAAGTAAGTAGGTACAAATAAAAAATGCACAGTTTATAAAAATACACAGACGAATGAATGGTAAGTAAAAATCTGAATTAATTAAATATAACGAAATGTGAAAATGCAAAAATACTTGAAATTATAATATAAAATCCGAAGATGAATACAAGAAGAGAACATTCATAAAAATTTTAAATTGATTAATTATTACAATGCCTAACTATATAAAAAATGACACACACATTTCTGATACCTATCCGGATACCCACAAGTATTTTAAAATTTACAAAGATAAATTTAAACAATTTCCAAAAATTGGGCGTTTTTTTCAAAATTTTACCACCCGAAAAACAAAGGTACTGGTAAGGTCAAGCTGTAAAAATTCAGCAAGCTAAAAAAAGGCTGAATTACGTGATACGAGTAAGTAGGTATTTTTTTCTCACGATTTTCAAACAAAATATGAGAGTAGCTAGAAAACAAATCTGTACTAGAAATTCAAGGAAGCAGAAAAAAATGCTAAAATTCAACGCGACGCATCCTACTCTTTCCAGTCGCTCTAACAGACGCCATTTTTGTTGAAATTGGACTCAGATCAAGATCATGATTCTAATTGCAATCAAACGCAGCTTATAAAATCCAGGTCATCATGCACACTCAACTTTACAACTGGTAATGTCGCAGAGGCAGCACCTAATTCCTTACCTACGAGACAGCGACATTAGGGACCCTCATACCAGGCTGGTCTTCTCCAAGTGGCAAGGTATTTAGCATTACCCGTCCACAGAGATGCCGGCCTACATCCACAAGGATAGGGCCGACACCCTCACACCAGCAGTCTGTCGTTGGTGCGCTAACAGGCTCCCGACTAGGCGGGAAGGGTCACGTGTCAAAGGATCCAGGTAACCGTCAAGCACTCCCCATGATGGGTGCCCCGAAGGGTCAATACTCCCACACGCAAGGAGCTAGAGTTACCGTTCACCGACCGGAGCCAAGCATACACCCAGCACCAGCCCTGCCGTTCCGAATTCTGAATTCTTTCCGAAAATGACACGCCCTAAGCTGAAAATCCCTATAATCCACCAAATTCGACCAAGGCACCGGGACACTATAAGGCAGACCCTAATTTGACCTGATTCACCCCATTTGCCCAATTAACTCGTACTAAATCGCTAATCCGCCAATTTTGACCTGCGACTTACCACTGTGTCTGATTACAATTAGAATGGCACGAAATTGACGTCATCCTTGCTACCTTACTTTGATTTTTAGAAATATTTCCCTACATTTAAACCACATTAGATTTTCAATTATCAGCCCTACAGGCGAAAGTATGGCTTTTTGAAGCGAAAGAGCTCAGTACAACAATATCTACTTAAATAAAGTCGAAAATCAACACCAAAGATATTTAAAAATATTCTCCAAAAAATAAAATTTAGACATCTGGATCGGTACCGATTGAAATGTGAAAAAAAATAACAGGCAGGGGCTCTTAAAAATAAATAATTCATTTAAAAATAAGGTGCATGTGCGCGAGCCAAACAATAGGTAGGTAGCTAGGTACTTAGTTCTATCCAAGGAAATAACTGAATAGTCCATCAATTTTTAAAACAACGATATCAATACGATTCCAAACGGTTTGAAAGAAAATTCTTGTGAAAAATTCGATTCGCTAATGCAAAAACTAATCAAAAGACGTCTCTGAGAAATAAATAGCTGCATGAGGGCCAAATAATGCAAGTTCAATAGATATACAATCGTAAAACCCCATCCCATCATAATCAACACGATGCGAATTTGTAATATAAGTAACTAACAATAAAAATTCTTGAAAACCTGAACAAATAATTGACATCGTTTCAATTTTGAAATCTGGAAAAGTTGACAGGATGCCCAATATACAAATACGATTTCAACAAAACAAGAAGCTGTTCGGGGCCATATCGGGAGCGATTTTATAAAATATAGACGATGACTTGACGCAAAATTCTACGAGAACACTTCCAATAATTAAAAATATAAAATACCGTAGACGAGTAATATTTTTGGAGGCTTGCTGACGTTGACAGGTATTCAAGTGCATCAGTTCGATGTCGAATTATGCGGAAAATATAATTATCTCGCAGGGAAGCAACAGCATCTACAAAAAAAAACACAATCAATTTAAAAAGTAACGAGAATATTCACAAAAAAAAATTCGAGAGAAAGAAATCAAATTACTGAAATTCTAATCCTCTCGTAAGTATGTAGACCTAAGACTAACAAGAATATCGTTGGATATTCAAGTATAAAATATACCATATTATAGTGTCCACAATATTTCAGAAATGATTTTCCCTGGCTTTTCCAAGTTTTCCACATCAATTTTTTGAAGTTTTCAGACCTTTTACACATGAAATTCACGAAACATGGAGGGGTAATTTTTTCGCTTATCTAATGAATTTTTTTTCAAAGATTTTCAAATGCCACATTCCCGGCCAGATTTTTTTATTTCTGAAATTTCTGAACCTCCCTCCCTCCACACAAAGATTCGAGAATTTGAATTTACCGCGAAGTGCAGTACATAAAAAGATTTAACGTTAGCAAAAGTCAACTGAGATATTCCATACCAACTCGAACCAAAAATGAAGCCAGTTTCCCTTGACGGTATTTTCACATAACCACGATCATTTCCCTCCCAGCCTTCATGGGAGCTGATTGCCCTCAAAAACCTAACAAACGACAGGTCATGCTTTTTTTTTTTCATTGTTTCAAATTTTGACCTTATCAAGGGGACTAATAAGAGGGTTCGGAGGGACCGGATGAAAAAACTGAGTACACATTCGAACTAAGCGTCTTCGAATTAGTAGAAATCGACATGTTACTTCACTTTTTCAATTATTTTGAATTTTGATCAAAATTGTATACCCGTACCCTCCCAGGGGCGTAGAGATCCCATCTTGAAAATTTGTTGGTTGAAAAAAGGGTAAAACGGGCTACTCACTGTAATTTTTTCAGATATAGCTTTCATCTTTTGTACTTATCATGAAAGTTGAGCTTTTACCACTAAAGTTCAACTGCAAGCTTTTCAGATTGTGATTATCTTTTTTGAATCTTCTATCAATTCTTTTCCAAACCCCGCAAGTAGTTTTCCCCCAAGTACAACCGATCTTGAAATATGAGCCTTCAAAATTGTGTAATTTTGCAAAAATCGCAGTTGCATAAAATTACGAGGCCCGACCCCCCAGCTCCCAGTCCCATGAGGGTTAGGAGGAAAATGATCGTGGTTATGTGAAAAAAACCATCAAGGGCAACTCGTAAAAAAATTAGCGAAATCGGAAAACCCGGCTTCATTTTTAGTTCGAATTCGTACGTAATAATTAAAAGTAATTTGCCAATACTTTCAAAAATAATGTCACGAATAAACCCATCAATAAGTCACACAATTTTGAAGTGAAAACTTCTATGGTGGGGGTCTATTTTTTTCGACGCGTTACGCTTATACACGGTTGCCAACCACCAAATATTAAGAAATATCATTTATCTAGGGAAATTTCCCAAATTATATTACAAAAATATCATTTATCCAGGGAAATTTCTCACATTATATTACAAAAATATCATTTATCCAGAAGTGAAAAAGGAAAATGTTGGCAGCACTGCTTTACCTTTTAAAAGTCATTAAAAAAATGTCACTCATTAAGTGTGACAAAAAGTCGAAATGTAATCTAAAAGAAAATTATTAAAAGTCAAAAAGAAAATTGTTGACAGCACTGCTTTATCTTTTAAAAGTCATTTAAAAAATGTCACTCGTTAAGTGTGACAAAAAGTCAAAATGTAATCTAAAAGAAAATTATTAAAAGTCAAAAAGAAAATTGTTGACAGCACTGCTTTACCTTTTAAAAGTCATTAAAAAAATGTCACTCGTTAAGTGTGACAAAAAGTCACAGCACTGCTTTACCTTTTAAAAGTCATTAAAAAAATGTCACTCGTTAAGTGTGACAAAAAGTCAAAATGTAATCTAAAAGAAAATTATTAAAAGTCAAAAAGAAAATTGTTGACAGCACTGCTTTACCTTTTAAAAGTCATTAAAAAAATGTCACTCGTTAAGTGTGACAAAAAGTCACAGCACTGCTTTACCTTTTAAAAGTCATTAAAAAAATGTCACTCGTTAAGTGTGACAAAAAGTCAAAATGTAATCTAAAAGAAAATTATTAAAAGTCAAAAAGAAAATTGTTGACAGCACTGCTTTACCTTTTAAAAGTCATTAAAAAAATGTCACTCGTTAAGTGTGACAAAAAGTTACAGCACTGCTTTACCTTTTAAAAGTCATTAAAAAAATGTCACTCGTTAAGTGTGACAAAAAGTCAAAATGTAATCTAAAAGAAAATTATTAAAAGTCAAAAAGAAAATTGTTGACAGCACTGCTTTACCTTTTAAAAGTCATTAAAAAAATGTCACTCGTTAAGTGTGACAAAAAGTCAAAATGTAATCTAAAAGAAAATTATTAAAAGTCAAAAAGAAAATTGTTGACAGCACGGCTTTACCTTTTAAAAGTCATTAAAAAAATGTCACTCGTTAAGTGTGACAAAAAGTCACAGCACTGCTTTACCTTTTAAAAGTCATTTAAAAAATGTCACTCGTTAAGTGTGACAAAAAGTCAAAATGTAATCTAAAAGAAAATTATTAAAAGTAGAAAAGAAAATTGTTGACAGCACTGCTTTATCTTTTAAAAGTCATTAAAAAAATGTCACTCGTTAAGTGTGACAAAAAGTCAAAATGTAATCTAAAAGAAAATTATTAAAAGTCAAAAAGAAATTTGTTGACAGCACTGCTTTACCTTTTAAAAGTCATTTAAAAAATGTCACTCGTTAAGTGTGACAAAAAGTCAAAATGTAATCTAAAAGAAAATTATTAAAAGTCAAAAAGAAATTTGTTGACAGCACTGCTTTACCTTTTGTGTGTCATTTGGAATTTTTAATTGACGTGCGAATTTTAATTTTCGTTCAATATATTGTTTTTGAGTGGAAAATATATTTCAGTCGTTTATAGCACATTTTTTTCGCGTTTTTCTCACTTATATGTCCTAGATTACTAATCCTGAAATTTTCATTTGTTATAAATGACATTTATATGTTCTAGATTACTATTCCTGAAATTTTGTTAAGACCATATCCTGTTACTTATTTATTGTACAAACAACTAGACACGTCTTTCCGTTCTCACTTTTTCAATTATTCATTCTCCATTCCTTTGTTTTCAAAACCTTAATATATTGTTCTCTTATTCTAAAATTCTTGATTCGTTTGCACCATATTGCATATGTTTTGTTACCTATCTATTACATAAAAACTTTCACTAAGTTTCTCATAATCTATACAGGTAATGCGATTTGTTTAACTTTTATCATTTGTTCCAAATGACATTTCCTTTTTTACAACAAAATATTATCTATTCACCCACCTCTTATTATAGATTTCAAAATAAAAGAGCGAAACCTCTAATATACAAATCAAAAATTCAGAAACAAGTTTTCACTTCTGAGGTACGTCCCATGACGCACCCATTTTTTTTTATCTAAAAATACACCAGAGAATACATTTTTCGGCAGCAAATTCGGAAATATGTTGAATCGTGGCAATTCGATCTTTAAATATTGTTTAGTCACAAATCTGCATATACATACAAATACCTACAACTCCAGTACGTAATTTTAGAACGAAACCGGAGTAGCAAAATCATTTCCTTAAAAGGAAATGATCTTAAACCGAATAAAAAATTGTACTAGAAATATACACTAGACACTCACCAATTCACCATCGCATTTATCGTTTTGTGGTAGGCACTAAGTAGTAAGTTCTGACTAATGTTCTGCTCGATTCTTCGCAGGATTTCACTGTAAAAAAAAATAAAATAAAATAAATTACAGGAAAGTACAGGTATAATTATCAGTTCATCAGATAATGAAAAAATAAATAAGGAATACAAAGAATTTTCAATAAAAATGGTGAATAAATTCCGACAATGCAGACTTTTTGAAAATAATTTTCCCAGGCTTTTCAAGGTTTTCAAAAATTTGAACTTGGATCATTTCATGTGATTTTACGCATTTTGTGAGCTTAGGTCTTCAGCTTATGCTCAAAATTTCATCAAGAGGTTCTCTGTCTCAAAAATTAAAAAACTAGCTGTTTTGATTTTAGTCCCTTTGGGAGCTCCAAAGAGATCATTGCTAGGTACATTTTATAAAAATATCCAATTTCGACGTCTCAAATTTCAAAACAGAAGTTTCTTGGAGCAATTTGGTTTACGTATTGAAAAAAGATTCAAAATTACTACAAAACCATTGTGATTTAGATTTATAATAATTTAGAACGTTGTGGTAATTTTCTTGATAAGATTTCGACTCTGTAAGGTAGTACAGTGCCCCATAATTTTGGGCAAAATTGAAGAACATTCATGAGAAATAGCGTTCGTCATTTATATTTTTTCTCAGGTAATGAGTGGGAATATCAACTTTATTTTTGGATTCGATCCTTATCTCCCAAATTTCGAGCTATTGCAATTTTTTGGTAGGAATGGAACCTTAGAGAAGGTGTCGTAGGTACCTGTTGAAAAAAAAACCGAGTAAAAAACGAGTAAAAAACAAACTTAGTGAAGAAATGGTAAGGAGATGGTAAAGGGTCGCAATTAAAAAAAAATGATTATAGAGCTCAGAATAGTCAAAAACACAACAAACGACATGTCATTCTAGTTTTTTAATTTTTTGGATCAAATTCAGCATTCGTGGAGGAGATTACGTAAAATACAAAATCCAAATTCATATTCAAACTCAGTGTCTCAAAAAGTAACAAAATTATATGCCACATCACTATACTTTAAATTTTTTGAATTTTGCCCAAAATTTTGAGACGCTACACTCCTTAAAGGGTCGAGATTTTAACACGAAAATTACCGTCATTCATCGAATACTATTAAAAGATCTCATTCACAAGATTTTTTTGTCCTTTTTCGAATTACATATCCTTGAAATTTAATGCATCATTTAAAATTGAGCTTTCTGCAAACTCATATTTGAAAAAAGATTCAATCAACGATTCTGTGTCTCTTTTGTACGCAGGCAAAATTGCTTCAAATATCATTCATTTTGAAGTACAAGACATCGAAGCAGGATATTTCTAAGAAAAATAGCAAAAACAAGGAATAACAATAATTCCTCTTTCGGAGTTCTTAAAAGGACCAGAATCAAATAATGGAGATTTTCTAACCTATGGAATGGGAAAATCTCGCAAAAAAATTCGAGAAGAATCTGAATATCCAAGGTCAAAATAAAAATCTTGAAATAGAAAATACTCACACGAATTTTACAGTTTTTTTCCTCGAATTTTTCAAACATCACGAAGGGAGAGGAAATTTGCACTAAACACAAAAATCACGTAAGTATTGTTTTCATAGTAGGTGTTTAACGGTTGCTCTTGATCCAGAGCGAATTTTACAAAAAAAATAAATTCAAAACCAGGCGGGTATTCCACAAATAAAAGGATCGTAATTCGACGAATTTTCAATACCAATTAATGGTCAGATAGGTACGTCAAAAAACCAATGAAATTTTCTGTAAAAAAAATGACAATTTCACAAAATTTTGAAAACATCCATCATTTTGAAGAGAAAAATAAATTTTCAAGCCATTTATCAACTTGACTGGGTACCCCCTTTTTCTCTACTCAGTCATAGTTTCCTTCTGTCTTCGTCTTTAATTAGTTTTCTATCCTCTATTTTAACCTTGTTGATAGATGAAAAATTTAAATATGTACGAGCTTACCGATGCGAAGAAATTGTAATCTCGAGATTCTCAAAAGTTGAAACAAGATTATGTGTGTGTGTGTGGTGTGGGGGGGGGTTCAATTTTTTCACAGGTATACTTAGATAATAGTTAAGAAACAAAAATTTAATTTACTCAAGAAACACGTACGCATTCTTACCTCAAGTAGAAGGTAGGTAAGTATATTCGCAATTGTTGGTCGTGATGTCCCGGCCGGATTCAAAAGTTTCATCTACTCAAACTCGAATTATACTCATTACAGATGGTAAGGGTGGTTTCATCGACGAATTTACACATCTCTGAAAACATGATAGATACACAATAAATACACATTAACACAAAGCACACATACGACTTTTCGATGCCTAAATACCGAATCATACTTATTGATGTACAAATTACAAATTAATTTTTGAAAACACACCCATTCGCAATTCTATATAGTACTGAAGATTGATGAAGTTGTCAGCATAGCGATACCTATATAGTACGTTTGTCGAAGGAAATAAATATGTTCATACCAAATATCACAATACGATACAATACGACACCATAAACGTCGCATCAATATGGAATCACAAACATGGAAGCAGAATCAGACCATAAAGACAAACCTCTGAAAGGGGAAAAAAGCTCGAATTCAGAAACGAAAACAGCACTTACGAAAAAATGGCGCCAAAACTGACAGCACACAACACCACGAAACCACAATGATTGAAAAATTCCTCGGAACCTAGAAATTGTAGAAACATGATGTACCTAATATAGACAACGAAGCAGCGGCGAAAAAAAAATTAGAAACAGTCAACGACCACTACAGAAATGCAAAAAATTAGACCGAATAAGTAACTCGTAAAAATTACTCACATGACAACGAACAACCGAAAAACCGCGAATTAGCACAAAATTCCAAAGTACCCACAATTATTTTCAACGCGAATACTAACAACTGTTTTTCCACAAGTGCAATGACATAATTTAATATTGCTAGGTTAAACAACAAAGGACGACTGGCGAACTGAAGATTGAGGTTCTTAGGAATAAAGCTGGGTTTATACTCACCGTAACAGGCCGTAATTTTATTTAACAGAAAAGTAAAAACTACATAGTGTTACGGAGTAGTTTATACTGGCCGTAAAACGTTACGGTCTGTTACAGAATATTTTCTACAGCGTCTTACGGAAAAGTAAAAATTATTCTACTTTTCTTACAGACAGTTACGGACAGTTACGGTGAGTATAAACCCAGCTTAAAAAACGCGTTCAGTACGAACCAAATTCGTCTGTATTTTTATTGGATCGAATTCCAAATTAAACTTCTCAAAATCAAAATATCGAACCCAACCAAAACCCAACGGACTTTAGGCTAAAAGACAACGTAAGCATGATTTTCTGCGATATTTTCAATTTCAATTTCATTTTCAGTATTCTGTACTCGCGCGACTGTTTTACATATGGTTACACGATTAATGACTTTGGAAAATCAAGAAATTTCCAAATCCTTAAGAACTAATTATACTCTACATGCCTACTAGATAATTATTAATACTCAATTTGCTTACTCCATATTTAAACACGACCAATTATATAAAATAAAACCAGCAACAAACGTAAATGATGAACAAAACGATCATAAAATACAACCACGTGTTGAACAACGCGATCAGCGAACACAAAAACCGAAAAGTTTGAAAATGAAAACGTTGAAAGTTTGCGAAAACGAAAAGCACAAGCATCGAAAGCACACTCATACCAAGCCAGGCCAGGCCAACAAATACATAGGTAATTTAGGTAGGTCACTTTGCAAAAATTATTTAGCGCTCCTAGCGACCAATTTACAAACCACAAAATTAAACCAACGAAAAATCATGGCCAAATCTAAACAAACAACGGAGGCCAGGAAAAAAGAATTGTCATTCTTTGCCGTATACACTGATACTGCAAAAAATTGTAAAAAACACAATGATTTATGTTATTTAACCCCTTTAAATACTTATTCAAAACATTATTCATCCTTTTTTGAAATTCCTAACTTATAATTACTCTTCGGAAGTTCGTAGTTTCATTGTAATAGTGCGTTGAAGAATACCTCAGGTACGTAATCATTGCATTGTTTTGTTACATACGAAGTGAAAAATTAGACTAAATTTTCTTCTATTGATGTTATCTCGTATTCTTATTCGTACAAACTGACAACCTATCTAATTCTGTATCATTTCCGGTGCATTAACGTTTAAAATAATCTTATTACGATCGTGTTTCAGATACCATGTCTGTCGTCGAACAACCGATAATCGATGTAGAAATGAAAAGCGTCGATAATGCGGCCGAAGAAGGCGAAGTAGAGCAAAAAGGCTCGGACGCTGCGACCATTCAAGATATTCGCGAAAACATTCGCCAAATCGAACGCGGTGTTACGACCAAAGAATCGAGATTCGTCACGCGTATTCTTCGAGCCATCCTGACCATTAGAAAAGATCTAAATTCGAACGTTTTGATCAGCGTTATAAACGGTTTCTATACTCATTCGGCGAACGAGAAAGAATTCATGTTATCGTTTTTCGAAGAACAAATGGAAGTAGATCCGTCGGCCCAGAGGATGCGAACCGTTAAAAACTCGACTACGCCTTTACTACCCGAAGTAGAAGCTTATATTAATTTACTAATGGTGTTATATTTAATCGATCAAGGTAAATTTATCGGAGCTCAAAAATGCACCAACTCTTTAATGGAAAAACTATCGTCGTACAGTAGACGCACGTTGAACATAATTCAAGCTCGATGTTTTTTCTATCACATGCGAGCTTACGAGCTCAACAACGAGTTAGATAAATGCCGACCCTATTTTCACGCAAAGTTGAGAACCGCCACGTTACGAAATGATTTCGAAGGGCAGGCTGTGTTGATTAACTGCTTGCTAAGAAGCTATTTACATTGCAACTTATACGATCAAGCTGATAAATTGATCTCGAAGTCTGTATTCCCTGAGACAGCCAGTAACAACGAATGGGCTCGATTTTTGTATTACGTCGGTCGCATCAAAGCCATCCGTCTCGAGTACTCGGAAGCTCATACTAATCTCGTACAAGCTCTCAGGAAAGCTCCTCAGACAACCGCCGTTGGATTCAGACAAGCTGTTCAGAAATTGGTCATCACTGTCGAGTTGTTATTGGGTGATATTCCGGATAGACTTATATTCAGAGAGGCATCGATGAAAGCAGCATTGCAGCCGTATTTCGAATTAACGCAGGCCGTTCGTTTGGGTAATTTGCATTCGTTTTCGGAAGTATTGAATAAATTCAGCGCTCAGTTCCAACAAGATAGAACTTTCTTGATGATTATACGACTTCGTCATAACGTTATCAAAACAGGTAAACTATTCCCAACTCTTGATTTCCCAAGTTTAGCCATATCTGTCAAATTTTACTGATTTTTTTATTCGTTTTACAGGTGTACGAGCTATCGCTGCATCTTACTCGAGAATAACGCCGGAAAATATCGCCAAGCAATTGGGCCTCGATTCGGCTCAAGACGCCGAATGTATTATCGCCAAAGCTATCAGAGATGGCGTTATAGAAGCCATCATCGATCCGGTCAACGGCTACATGCAGACTAAAGAATCGACCGATATATATTGCACCGCTGAACCTCAAATAGCTTTCCACGAACGTACAGCGTTCTGTTTAGAATTGCATAATCAAAGCGTCAAAGCCATGAGATATCCTCCCAAGTCGTACGGCAAAGATTTAGAATCCGCCGAAGAACGTAGAGAACGCGAACAACAGGATTTAGAATTGGCCAAAGAGATGGCCGAAGATGAAGATGATGGATTCCCTTAGACGTTCGTTGGTTCTCAGATCGAATTTTGTGAAGGTGGAATTATTTCTTCGTTGTATAATGTATCTTCTAAATTTTGTTTATGTTTTTAATTATAAAATTTGTAACATCAGTTGAGTTTGATTTTTTTTTAATTCTTTATACGGATGTAAATGAAATCGAAACTGAATTTAAATGAAAAATCCTGACAATTATTCGAAATGGGCGGATAGTTATTATTTTCAAGCAGGTTCAACGATTTTTACAAGAATTAATTGACTGGTCGCTGAGTAAGGTTCATGGCGATATG
Source organism: Pseudococcus viburni (assembly GCA_033439095.1). Taxonomy (NCBI): domain Eukaryota; kingdom Metazoa; phylum Arthropoda; class Insecta; order Hemiptera; family Pseudococcidae; genus Pseudococcus; species Pseudococcus viburni. Next base: position 765,359 of record JAVBJF010000181.1, read on the forward strand.
CTTTCTTTCTATGATACCTGTAGAATAAATTGCCTATTCACGGGAAAACGGAAGAATTTTTAATGAAACTCCAATACCTCTACAATTATAGGTTAATTCGGATTTCTCATGTAAGGGAAGTATCCCAACTCGTAATAAAATTTTGAGCCGAAAGAGAAATAAATCGACAGGATATCATAAATGAACCTAATATCCAACATTTCAGGTGTTGGAAGTTCATTTCATCATTTCTCGAATTTTGACGAATTATTGGAATTTTAAAATTACCTCACGGCCCTGAAAAATATGAAAATTCGATCTAATCAGTAAAAAAAGATTGGAATTTGGTATATATACCATACTTTTAACATTCTGAATCAATTAAAAGTGATTTCGAGACGTTTCGGGATCTCCAGAAAATTTTGGAATTTTCCAACACTGTAGAAAAGTCTATAAAAATAGTCCACATGAATTTCAGCACCCATTATCGCAGGTCATCCATATTGGTGACCTACTTGATCGATTAAAGCACAATTTTCCGAAACTCGTAACTTCCAGTTCAAATTCACATTTTTGACAGAAAATTTCAAAATACGCCAACAATAGTGCTGGAAAAATTTTAAAATTTTCTGGAGACTCCAGAACGTCTCTCAACCCTTTCCAATCGACACAGTTGGTCGAAAATAGGGTATATACCAAATTTCACTTTTTTTTGTTGATTAAATCACATTTTCATAATTTTTCAGGGTAAAGGCGATGAGATAATTCTAAAATTTTAAAAATTTACCAAACTTCGAGAAACGAATGTTGACATTGTTGACACCTGAAATTTTAGATATGGGATTCTTTTATGATGTACTTTCGATTTATTTTTGCTTCAGCTCAAAATTTGACTTCGAGTTGGGATTTCTCCCTTATTAGTTAAATTAAATTAGAGCATATCCTCTCAAAATCGAAATTTTCAGGAGATTAAAAAAAACACTTCCTTTTAGTTCCCTCATCCCATACACTATTTCAACAGCATTTTAAAATAAAGTTTAAACATCATAAAAAATTTGAAAAATTCTAAACCACTGGAATTTGATAAAAATCAGATTCCTAACAATCTCGAATTGGTGATAGTCCACAATTAACCAATACATATTTCCATATTCATTGAAAAAGTTCATCGTTTTGAATTAATTTTTCCCTTGAATGTAGGCAACTTCTTTAGCATGATTTTGAAAATTCGTCAAGTTGACTATCTTTAATGAAATAATAATCATATCAATAATATTTTCAATCGGAGATAATCAGAATCTCGTTACTTATCTCAAATAAAAACAGATGAATAGCCCAAGTACCTATCTCAAATCTACTTTGTATGTGAAACTTGGTAATTATTCTAATACTTTACGATGGAAAATTCCGAATTTGCTTTCTTTATTAAACCAGCTTCCTTCATAAAGTAAGAAAAAGTTCAAAATATTGTTTACAAAATAATGGATAATTTTCTAAAAAATTATTATTCAAATGGAAACATTTGAGAACTGTGTTTCATTCAATTCTTCTTAAATTTTTAAAGGAATCATCGAGTAAATAAGCAACCAACGTCCATGAAAATCCTTCACTGCCTAATCCTTTTTCCAATCATGACTTTGCAGATTTCATTTTGTATACGTCCAACTCTACATTATACCAATTATTCTACTACTTGGCGTACAAAAATCACTATCTTTCCGCGATCTGATCGGCAGTCCAACATTCGTAGATAAAACACCCCTTCTGCCTATATTTTTCGACGATATCGCCAGCAGCGTACGCCAATTCATAGTATGTCCTCCGGGATTCGGTAAAACCACAATATTAGACATGATTGACTTATTCAGCAGCGTGAATTTCAATTACGACAACACCATCAAGATACCCAACACAACAGACTCGTTTGACATCTTCAACCGACGAACCAAACTCGGCGTTTGTGAGAAATTCATCAACGGGAACTTGGGTCGTTATATTGTCTTACGATTAGACGCAGATATCAATCCGGAATATTCTAAATATAATCTCGGTTTAGCTTACGATTTTATGTACGATGTGTTAATCAAAGCACTGGAAAGATATTCTGAGATTCTAAACGAAGATAAATTGACCCGAAGTGAAAAAATGTTCTTACAAGAACTATACGAAAGAAGATTCGATACAAATGAGATCACTTGTTTGTTAGGATACTTGATCAAAATGCTCCACGATTATTTTCAAACCCCAGTTATATTACTGATTGATAATTACGACTTACCCATGAAAAGATCCATTTTTCGAGCAGATTCCAATCCGAACGTCGACATATTATACGATATCTTCAACGAAATGATATTCTACGCATCCAAGTATCCCAGAAACTATCTATGCAGATTTGTAATCATGAGCACGACGAGTATACCGTTCAATTGGTACACAAACGAAACGAGGAGTTTCCACTTACACGAATTTGCTGTCAAGAACGCTTACGAGAATTATCTGGGATTCACCGAACCCGAAATGAAAGAATTGCTCGGTAAATGGAAGCTGACGCCGGCTGAGAAGAGAGAAATACGCGAATTTTACATGTCCGAGTATATACACCCCGAATACAACATTTATAATCCACGTTCTATCACGAATTATCTAAAACACCGCAACGCTATAAAAACAAACCGAACGTTACATCGTGAAATATACAAAAACCCCTTGGCTGATTTCAAATTCTTCTTCGGATCGTTTCAAGGAACAGAATTCGAACAAAAGTTATACTTGCTGAGCTCAAATCAATCTATAAGGTTACCTGGTATTTGGATAGGTGATAAACTTACCTTATCAGTATTGAAAAACACCACCGATTATAAGGATTTCGTAAACCGAGGTTTCATATGGATTTATATGCTGGAATCTAGTTACGTAACTTATTCAATGGATGGGATCGGGTTCCAGGCTGCGAGTCAAGAGATAATGTATATTTTACGAGAAACCATGTACGAGAACATTGATAAAATTAAAATACCTGTTGATGGGATAGGATCAGCCATGATGGAATTCGTCGACGAAGACGTAATATTGAATAATCAATCGATGGTGAATTCCGTCAACAGGTTCCAATTGTATTTGAGTAAAGCGTTTCAGAATGTAGTCAGTACACCGGAGCTGCATCCACGTGAAGCTATCTTCGGAGCGGTGATATATATTTCTAGTCACGTAACTTCCGCTATTGAATCGTCAATGATTATTTCGGAGGTTGAAATTAGCTCCAATTTGACGGTAACTTCGGCACGATATAATATTTATTATCAAAATACCTGCGGAAGAAAGAAAACAGCTGTGGTTATGGATGTGAAGTGTGATAATGGAACGATGCAGCAGACGTTGGATCAGGTGCTGACATTTTTACCTCCTCAGCATCGGTTCGTTAAATATTTAACTTATATGATCATCAATGTAAATCTACAGAAGAATGCTCGAGTTGAATATGTGACCCACGATGCTACTTATATTAAAAATTTATCATTGACGAAGAAAAGTGACGGTGGAAAGAGCTCTACAAAGAAAAATGACGAGTAGTCGTTAGAATCACTGTTGTTTGGCGATCTGACATCTGATGCGATTTCGATAGCGTACCTATCTGATAATCGATCATTGATATAATTAATTTGAAAATATAATAATTATACTCAATATATGAACTTGAAATAATTCAAATCTCACAATACGTACCTACATGATGATGAATGCCGCATAAATAGATGCAAGATGAAACATGAAACCACTTAATTGATTTCTTCATTTTGCGGAGTTCACAACATCAAAACAAATCCAGGTACCTGTTCAAAAAGTACCTAAAGTATAAAATTGGGAGATTTGTTGTCTATTTCTCAGAAATTTCGAAATTTACCTCATACACGTCGTCCTGCGTGGCACAATGACAATTTCATTCCAGTCGATATTACTTTAGCAAAGACTATACTTAGAGCAGGATCTCTTAATTTCGGTTAATTATAGACATTATAGTCCATGCCACATACTTTGATCCAACTGCACCGATAAAAGTGGAACAGGAGATTGCACATTTTTGAAGATTTAGAATTGTCTTGATGCTCTTCTTGAATTCGCTTCATTTGAAAAGAAAAAACGAGATGTAAAAATAATTAAACGAAGTCTGGTATCGATTGTGCAATGAAACACGCTGAAGTGATGAAAATAAACAGACGGCAGATTAAGAGGATGGATTACCTGCAGATTAATGGATTCAACTGCAAATTAACGCTTTCGATCACAATAATCAATAAGAATATAACGATGGGTAAGTATTACACTCAAATCGAAGTATTTTTTTAAGCATGTAAAAAGAGAGTGATTCACAAACAATAAAAAGTATGACGAACGTTTTCGAAGGATAAGATTGTTTTCATTTTGAAAATTCAGTGTTCCCTTCTAAGAAATTTCAAATCAGGTCAGAGGCAGGGTGGGTGGTAGCACATAAAAACAGGAAAAGGGGCCATTGCGTCTGAATTTTGAAAATTTGCCAAATTGTGATTTTATTTAGTATTTGAATTTTTTGAATTTGAAATTTTATGTGTTGGGCTAAATAAATTAGTTAGATGCCCGAGGAGCACAAATGGGGAGAAGGGCACCTGAGCTTCTAAAAAATTTCGATCTAGATAGTAGGTAGCTAGGTACTGAAAATACTGAAATAATATAAAATTCATGAATCGGTCAATTTGAAAGATTTTTGATGGTATCAGCAATCAGCATGTTCTTTTCTTCATTTTAACATGAATTTTTGGTTTTAGTGTTGGGGTCATTTTATAAAACAAAACAAGAGACTAAATAAATTCTGGACATCAAATTTTGGCCACCAGGGCTACCACTGGCATAACATTAACATTAGGTACATTACCTAAACTTTTGTACAAATTTGAAAAAATTTAGAAGAATTGTCAACATTTCGTTAGAATTTTCATTCATCTGTAGTCGATTTGTCAAAATCGTCATTTTCAAAACCAAAGTACATATTCGAAATTTTCTCATTTTCAACACAAAGATCCAACGCTGAAAATGGACTTCGGATTCGTGATCAGCGACCTCAAATCCACCCATAATCGATATTTTAACCCCTTTCTATGCGATTTTGTACACCTTGATTGTTTTTTAGAGGAGAAAGTGAACGATATCTCGAGAACAAATATTTGGCGCCGGAAATGGACCTCAGATTTGAAATCAGCGACCTTGAATTCATCATATTCAAGCCATACTCTGAGTGTTTTGCTTTAAAAAAGGCTTTAAAAACTGTAATGTAGAAAAAAATTGGCTGTTCTGAGACGAAAAAGTATAGGCGAAAAAGTGGTGTTTTTTTCTTACCTACTTATTCTAATCAAAGGTTTTAGCCATTCTGAAGGTAAAAAAACTCAAAATAGGAGTTAAATACGACTAATTCGAGGTCACTGATTCCAAATCTAGAGTTTTTTTCTGGGACTAGTTCGTTGCTTCGAAGATATGGCAAATGTTTGTCTTAAAAATACGATTTATAGGTGATTGAGCCGCAATGTACTCAAAAAGCTGTTTTTGATTACATAATTCTAGATCGTAGATTCCAATTCAGAGATCGAAAATGGTTGAAAAATCCTCAAAAAATCCATAACTTACAATGAAATTTTAACAAGTTTACGTGCAATAATCATTTTTGGGAAAATCATTTCGATTTCAACCAAAAGTCATCAACAGAAAAAAATTTGAATAACTGACACTTGAATACAAAATAATTTTTAAAACATATTCATCGCAATACGAAAAAGTTCCTCAAGCATAGCTCCTAACTGATATAGGGATTGTGGCGGCTAAACCTTTGGGAATCTCATTTTTACATGAAAATGAATCCCCTGCTTCCCAGGCGATGAAAATTCCCAAATTCGTAGAAAAAATTCACCATATAACAAGAAATACCCAACCGACCACATTTCTTATTCACTACAAAATCACCAGAAACGCTTTCAAACAAACTGAAAAAATATATTTCTTTGTACTATACAATTCTCAACATATATAAAATTCTCTACACAGTGAACCAATTAAAAGATCAAGAGCAAAATTTAAAATAGGAATATAGTACTCGAACATGTATAATAATGTCAAATGAGAGGGAAAAAATACGAACTAGGATACCTACGCTTAAAATCTAAGAAAAAAAATAGTCCACAACTTAGCGACTCAAATATAAGCGTATGCAAATAATAGCAAACGAAAAGAAAAAAATTAAGAAAACAATACATTTAGAAGACGCGGTTAAACATATCATTTCATCAAGGAATTAGTTAGTTACTTAAATAGAGTGCAAAAAACGTATCAAAATTTTTATAAACGCCCACACAGACGACTTAACTCTACGCAACGTAAAAAAGGAAAAGGGCACGACAAAATGGCTATTCGACGAGTAAAAATACGTAAAAAAAACTGCTCTTAGCAGCCGAAAAATATCCCCCAAGAAAGACATAATTAGCTTGGCAGTCCTTGATAAAATAAATTTCGCCAAAGCCTCTAAACCCTCGTAGCTCTGAATCCTAGTTCAATACTTAAATAATAATTACACAAACACACACGAAATGTCAAAAAAAAGAACGAAAGATAATACGATGTAAAAATAAAATACACACGATCTTTATATGTATAGGAATGTAAACGCTAAATTAATAAAAACTACGTCTTAGAAATATTCGCTTAGAACAGAGAGAGAAAAAAAGGAAAAAAATACGCGAGTTTTAGTGTAAAAAGGGGGTAAATTAAACGCGAAAGCCTAATCAGAAACGATATTGAAAAAAAAACGCCGACGATATAGCTACATCGAAGCGACAACATTCTACGTAGGTAGGCGCAAAAAATCTCAATATTCACATCTTAAATATATAAAAATATTCGTATTATAAATTAATGGTGTATCGATGAGAAAATTTAAACGACCGAAGGGGAAGCCACCAAGTCACGTTGGTTTTGTTATTTTTTTTCGTAATTTTTTCAACAGAAACTCGCGTACTCATCACAGATAACGCGGTAGTCTCTCATCAGCAAGTGATCTTCGATTTCTGGTCTGGTTCGGAACGAGTCCTCTTTATAAAGTTCTTTCCGTAGCCAATGGTCTGACTTTAACTCGATAAAATCGTTCTCCTTCTTTCAAATTATATCGATTGGCTGTCTATGGAGAAAAATACAAATTAGAATCTTCATCTAGTACGTAAAGAAGCAGATACAACGATGACTTACTTTTTTAGGAGCGCAGTACTCTTTTTCGATAACTTCAGCTGTACAGAATAGTTTTCTTGGAGATCCATCTGGAATTACCAATAAATCAAATTATATTTTGGTCGAATCGAAGGTCTCATAGCGAGACAGCCAACTAACTCACCGGAAGCTGGCCTAAGTCCGAGTTTCTCGATCGAAGAAGGATGCAAAAAGTAATGGGTATTAGAATTTTGCAAGATGGTGTAGTTTCTTTGAATCTCATCCCAAACAACGAGCACTGGATCTCCAACATTGCATCTTAAATGGAAAAAAAAGGGTTTATTTTGAAAATTCGAACATTAATTTATTTTCAAGTGAAATGTTACTTACGTCTGAATTGAGATCCTTTCAGGTACCAAATACGACGATGATCCACGACTCTGCTTAAAACAAAAGAAAAATAATTTATTAGACTTGAGCCCGAGAATTAAATACAACCAAAATCCTTCCAATAAGATGAGAGTATAAAGCAATAATGTGCATTGAAAAAGCAATATGAATTACCTTAATGCTTTGCGATGAGCGATGTGATCCCACGCCAGCTCCCTAAGCAAATAAATACACCAAAGTTAAGAATGAGAGAAAATGAATGTAAAAACAATAATGAATAATTTACAAAATTTTCAAAATATAACTCAATCCTCTAAAATTTATGTCAATTTCAAAATTCAATTCATTCAATTTTGGTAATATTTTTACCATAAAAATTCCTTTACAATTTGTGTCCGCAAATGGACAAGAAATTGAATGAAAAACGCGATAATGAACTTATAAAAATAAACCAGAGAATCCCACGAATACCAAAGTAACGATTAAAGAACAAAAGGTGCACCAGAAAAAAATCCAAACAACGCGTCATAAAAAAATAATAAACATATGTACCGAGAAAAACGGAAGACAGAAACAAAATACGTGAAAAAATCAGAATTAAAAATATATGACGCCGAATACCACCAAAAAAAGAGAAAGATCTCTCGAAGATTTACCTTTTTATATGCAATTCTCTCCTTGAACCTAGTTCTTCCTTGTTGTAAATCAGGGCTACCACTCGTACTGCTCAGGCTGGTCGAGCTACAAGAATCCCTGCAGGAAAGATACCAAAATAAGTTCATATTCTTTAATAAAATTGTAATTTAAAAAATGACAAATTGAGCTTACTTATTGAACGATGATTGAGAACCGAAGGTATAATTGGAGGATCTTTCTTTGATCAATTCAGCTTCTAAACGATTCTTTTCTCTTTCCAATTCGTCGATACGACTTAATAACGAAAAACTACCTCTGAAATAATAAAATAAGGTGAGTAAGTAATTAGATTAGGAAAAAATTCTTCAACACGATCAAATATTAAGATCAATATTTTCATTTCTTACCCTTCATGACCAGTTAACGTATGGATGGTTTCTCGATGACGTTGCAACTCAGATAACATAGATGTTTCGCGAACTTTCATCATATCCATTTGTTTTTCGAATTCTTCGACTAGAGGTCTTCTGACTGACTCTTCCAAAGTCTATAAAAATCATTAAAAAATGAATTAATATCATAATTTTTTTAAAAATTCAAAAATATATTTCAAACGGGAACAAATCTTACTTCTTTTTCGGTTTCAAATTGTAGGCTAACTTTACGAATTTCTTCTTCGAGTTTCATCTCACAAGCGTACCTTTCGTTGGCAATAGCTTTATTAAGTTGTTGTTCCATATCATGTTTTAATTGATTGATCGCACATTCGTGTACGCTGTATTCGATAATATCGCCACGCTGAGAAAAATTCGAATGATTAAGAAATCGTACATAAACAGGCGACAAAATAATGACAAAAAAATATGAAAAAGAATCTTTCTTACCCGTACCTCGATTTTCTCCAAACTGGTATCGCTGGGACTGCGTTCCATGTTGGCACAGGTCATCAATTTGAAACGCTGGCGTAAAGCTTCCATTTCTTTTCTATGTTTCATGGTCAATTCTTCGCTAAGTTCTTTGATGATTTGAGCTTTCTGCTGGGCCACAGCTTCGTTGACTCTTTTCTCGAATTTTTCTTCTTCGCTTTCTTCGACCATTTTTTCGGTCTCGATGGAGGATATTTTGAAGTAGAGCGATTTTATCTTGTCGTCTTTCTGGTGTAATTTCTGTACCGAAAAAAATTAATTAATCGGGGATACAGAAAGGGGTTCTTTTTTAAGAAGGGTTGAGAAATTAATTACGAACCTGGAGAAGAGTTTGTATGTGACACTGTTGTTGTTGCGATTCAGTGTATAATTTTTGTACTACGGCGATAATTTCTGCTTGATGAGAATAAACCCAGGTTCGCAGGGCGGACAGGTCGTTCCTCAATGAGATCACTGTGTTGTGAGCGACGGTTCCCAGAACGGCCATACCGTCTCTCATGGTTTTCATGTCGTTCTGTAAAATTAAGTCAAATATTTATTACTTGGCAATCAAGTTTTTCATCGCTAAAAAGAAGGAAAAATTTTCCATTTTGAAAATTACGAAAATTTGATGAAATTTGAAGAAGAAACTGAAGTTTTTAACAATAGAAAAATTTTGTTCCAATTTTTATCATGCAGTCTTTGATGTCACAAAAATTGATCCAATACTTCCGGAATCAAAGCGATTGAAATGAAAAGATCAGTTTTCCTTTCACAAGGGAGGTATCCCAACTCGAAGTAAAATTTCAAGCCGAAACAAAAATAAATCGAAAGAACATCATAAATCACCCCAATATCCAAAATTTCAGATGCTTGAGTCAATTTTTCGAATTTTGCCGAATTCTTAAGATCACAAAATTGCCTCATCACAGTCATCGCCCTGCAGAATATGAAAATTTGATCCAATCAGGCATCATAGCGAAATTTTTGAAGAAAACAGAAACTTTTATTAACTTTTTTTAGCAAAACATGACTAAAAAGTAACCAAAAATTCATTTTTTTTCTAGGGCAATTTTTTTACAGTTTTCTGGGGGGGGGGGGTAATTTTTTTTTAGTTTTCTGCAAACATTTCAAAGATAACTCAACTGAAAAGACGTGAATAATTTCATTTATCAAGTTCCTTCGTCAAAACAACAAACAAACTGGCAAAAATCAGTTTTTTATTTTTTTGTAGAAGAATTTTGAAAAATATCAATTTCTACGTGAAAATTTGAATTTTTGCCTGGGAGTGCGAAGAAAAAGTAACTTTTGAGGGGGAAAAGTAACCAAAGTGACCTTTCAGGCATGAAAAGTAACCAAAAGTGACTGAAGTCGATAACAGTGACAAATACCCTAAAAAAATTCTCACGCCTAAATCGTGAGATAAACCGACTTTTCTCGTATACTTATGCATCAAAATGTATTAGCTATCAAAGATACCTATCATCTGTGTAATCAATACGTAACTATTTGTTGAGGTTAATAATTTTGATACAATGAAAATGAGTGAAAACGAAATAAACCTACATCTATGCGATTTCCTGGTTTTAGAGAGCCGATAGGGGGGTTCAGAGGAATCGAATGAAAAAACAAAACCAAACAATAGACTTGTCACATGGTATTTTTCATGAGCACATATTCGAATTCAAAATTTAGTCAATTTCTTGGCGATTCAGTTTCTGAACATTCTAAATTGACAGGTAATTTCAAAGACCTGTCTGCACTTCTTCCGAACTTGATGAGAACTGGAAACGATGAATTCGTCGCTTGAAGAAGTCGATCTCAAGTGGGTCCTGTTATTCTACGATTATGTATATTCGAATGATGCCAGACTTGAAATTTTTTGATCAATTTGATTGGAGAATTTTTGCTATGCATTTTTATTGTGAGCTTTTTCGGATACCCTGAAGACCTCCTTTTTTCCAACGTTGATGGAAACCAGAAACAATGAATTCATCACCTATAGAAGACCATCATTATCGTGATGGTCCTGTTATTCTACCATCATGTGCATTCGACTGGTAATAGACCAAGACTGACGACAGATTTAAAATTTTACAATTAAGTTAGTTACAAAATTTTTGCCAAGCATTTTAATTGTAATTTTTTTCGGACAACCTGAAGACCTCTTTTTTTTCTTCAAAGTTGATGGTAACCGGAAATGATGAATTTGTAACCTAAAGAAGCCCATCTCGAATGGATCCTTCTTACTATCATGTACATTCGAATGGTATTAGAATAGGACTGATGCCAGATTTAAAATTTGTCAATTAAGTTGGTTAAATGATTTTTGCTATGCATTTTTATTGCAAGCTTTTTTTCGGATACCCTGAAGACCTCTTTTTCTCCAAAGTTGATGGAAACCAGTAACAATGAATTCATCATCTAAAGAAGGCCATAGTTATCATGGGAGTCTTGTTATTCTACCATCATGTACAGTCGAATGGTGATAGACCACGAATGACACTAGATTTGAAATTTTTCAATTAGGTTGGTTAAATAATTTTTCCTAAGCATTTTTATTTATTTTTTTTTGGACACCCTGAAGACCACTTCTTGGGCGCTATTTTCAGGCAAATTCCATGAAAAAAAATCACAAAAATTCATTTTTCTCAAAAACGTTTCAACCGATTTTGATAAAACTTAAAATCTCACAGGTTCACCAATGCCCCAACAGCTCGACGTTTTCAGATTTTTCTCAGACCTTACAGTTTCGGAGTTTAATCCAGGACAAATTCCATACATATATATATATATATATATATAGGCATGTTGCAGCGTTGCGAGACCCGTTTTGGATATCTCGCTATCCTTATTAGGCCCGTTTTTACCTTGCGAGGCCCGAAATCGGGTCTCGCAACGTCATGCCATATAAAGTGGTTTTTCATGATGTATGCATACTCAGGAGTCTGTAGGCAGAGGGTCTCGCAAGGTCGTTTGTATATCTTTATATACAAATTACCTCGCCTCTCTGCACACAGTAACATTTGGAAACTTTAACCAAGTGCCATTCATAACCATAAAGAGATACAAATATGACGCTAGCACCATTAGACTCGTCTCATTTTCTACTATTTTTTTGGTTACACACATTGGCATTTTTACCAGACCCTTTATTTATGCCTATTTTTAAAGTTTTGGGCCTCACAGTGTCTGTATGATCTCTTTTTGCAAAGTGGGTCTCGCAAGGTTAGTATGATCCATATATATATATATATATATATATATATAAGGAAAGGTGAAAATGAACCAATGGTACAGTTGTGTTCCAAATGACCCAAAACGCAAAGAAAACTCACCCCCGACCCCAAGTCTCACCGCGGCAACAAATTTAGTACCTGACTTTTCAAGAAAAGTCGGTAAAAAAGTAACCCACCATGATGCCTGTCTAATCAACGAAAAACGCTGAAATTAAGTGTATATCCTATTTTCGACCTCCAGAGTCGATTAGAAGTGGTTTCGAGACGTTTTGGAGCCACCAGAAAATTTTAGGAATTTTCCAGCACTGGAGAAAATTCCATAAAAATGCTCCATTATGAGTTTTTCCAACCTTAATCGCGTATTATTCAAATTGATGACTCATTTGATCGATTTAAGCACAATTTATCGAAATTCGTAACCTGGAGTTGAAATGCATATTTTTTTATGAAAGATTCATCCTAAAAAAATATGGATCGTAACTCAAAGATGCAAATTTAGAAAAATTGTGCTTTAATCGATGAAATAGGTTACCAATTTGGCGATTACAGGGACTAAAGTTTATATGGACCATTTTTATGGTATTTTCTGCAGGTTTCGAAACATCTCGAAACCGTTTCTAATCGATTCAGGAAATCAAAAATGGGGTATATACCAAATTTCAGATT